>PVJI01000194.1:0-332618 GCA_004026765.1 Micronycteris hirsuta
CCTTGATTCTTAGGCATTCTTTCTCAGAGCCCAGCTCCAGAGACTGGGCTTGCAGGAGGGTCTGGCAGGCAGGGGGCTGCCCTTCCCTGATGAGGCCAGTCACCAGAGCCGCAGGCCTTCCAGAAAGGCTGGCTGGACAGTGTAGGCTGTCCTTCACCTCAGTCCTCATGCTCCACCCCCCGCCAGGCCTTCAGCCGTGCTTCTTGTTCTTCCAGTGGGAATTAGCACATTATCCTGCTGCACTGGGTATTCTACAGTTTTGTGGAGCAAGGAAGAGTCTAGAGGTGCCTACCACTGTGCCAGGTTCTTGATTGGAATGAGATATTTCTCTTGATCTTCACCGTAGCCTCACTGTGGCCAGTGCTCCTAGGATCTCCAGTACTTCAAAGAGAAAAAGGGAGGGCATGTAGCTAGCAAGGGGAAGAGACTTGTAAGTCAAACTGATTCCCGAATTCAGTGTTCTAAACTAAAGGCTGTAAATTTTTTTCTTTTCAGGGCACATAGTACCTATTTTCAGATCTCTGGGCCCTGCAGGTCATATATTCTTTGTCACAACTCACTTGTCTTGTTGTAGAAGAAATGCACCATAGACAATATGTAAATGACAGGTGTGGCCAGATCCAGCCTATGGGCCATAGTTTTCCAAGCCCTGTTCCTAAATACTTGCCCATTTTTGCTCCTCCAGGCTCTTTGATACAGACCTCAGGCTTTGGGGTCCCACAGAGCTGGGCTTACACCCAGTCTCTGCTGCTTGCTCACTGTGTTGTGTCAGAAAAATCATTTAGCCTCTGTGAGCTTGGCTCTCTTCATCTGTTAAGTGGGCCAGCAGACAACCGAAGAGGGCAATGTGAAAACTGAAGGAGAGAATGGGTGTAAAGCACCAAACACAGACTTTGGCTCTGGGGTAGCTGCTGAGCTGGGACCGCAGGAAGCTTGGGAGACGCTCTGCTCCTGACTTCAGTGGGGAGGAGTCAACCTTGGCCTGTCCACTGGAGCTCAGCAGCCCAGAACAAGCAGGGGATGTTCTGGATTGATGAGCCAGCTTTTAATCTCATTTCTGTCTCCAAAAGAACAATTTGGTATCAGGGAACTAAAGTCAGAAGCTTACAATGGGAATTCAGGCCCCTGAGATCCCAGGAAACATAGGATCCAAAATTAAAGCACGAAAGAGGAATGACATGTTTCAAAAGTTTTTAGAGATGGTAAGAGACACAAGGAATCCCTCGCTGTTTTACACTTGTAAGCACCCGCTGCTGGATTCCTGGTTCCAGTCTGCCATCAAAAGCTACAGGGCTATACAAGGCAGCTGGTTCCATTGACTTGCTTCCTTTTACCCTTATAGCCTCTGGCATGAAAACTCAAACCAGGGAGACTTTAGAGTTTGCTTCAGAGGTGCTTTTTTTCTTTCAATCAGCTGCTGATACTGGAAACAGAAAGATGGTGACATGATACAATTTCTGTTTTAATATCTTCTGATATAATTCTAGAGGAACCATAGTCAACTATTTGCCCATGGCTCCCCAGGGCACTGAATCCTGGGTAATTAAACCACAAAATTAGATTGACATAATATTAATGGTGATGATTAGCTCACAAAGGGCTGGGGTCCTGGCTCAGCCTCACAAGGGCAGGGCAAGTGGCATTGGGTAATTTTATTTAACAATAATGTTATCCACATTTATCTGTTTTCCAAGCCCCCCCCCCAAAAAAAGATTCATTCCTTTCAATTCAACTAAAAAGATCAGAGGTATATAGGCTTCAGGTATAGCTGGATCCAGGAAACTCAAACCATATGATTACAACTTAATCTCTTCCTCCCTCCCTCTTTATTCTGTGTGTGTGTGTGTGTGTGTGTGTGTGTGTGTGTGTGTGTGTGTCATTCCTTTCCCCCAACCGCTTTCCATCCCTGTGTCTCTCACTCACTTATTCATGAAATATTATACATGAAAAAATTGGAAGGTCCCAGTGGCAATAGAATCTCAGAACTGAGGTACAGAGCTGTGTGAGGGTGCTCAGAGAAAATCTGCTGGAGAAGGAAGTATCAGAGTTTGGGATTGTAACCCCCAGGGAAAGGAGAAATCTAACAGTGTTTTTCCATCTGCTCTCTGACAGTCTCCTGAGATTGGTTGCCAGGATGCAGTTCCCTGGGCCCCACTCCAGATGAGCAGAATGATTCCCAGGGAAAGATCCTGGGCTATATGCATTTCTTTCTCAAGTTGCCTCTGGATTTTGTACACATCCCAGTGTGGATCAGTCTTAGGTATAGCAGCTTCTCATTCTGCACAATTAAACCATAAGATGCAATTCAAGTTTGCATATTGAAGCAAGACCAGGAAATATAAAATATTTCCTGTAGGGTGGGTACTTTAAAGAGTTTCCAGAACACTAACTCTGGAAGGCTTTTGGATTCTCCTACTCTCCACCCTTCTGATTAACATACACAGATGATTCTGAATTTGGCTATATGCAGGCAGCCTCCCCAGGACCCTCAAAGAAGATGGCATTCTTTTCTTTGTGCAGCAGTGCAGAAAGCACAGGAATTTTGTTAAGAGCCCATCTCTAACTAGATTTTGCTCTGGATGACTTTCCTTGAAAGACGCCTAGCAGATCCTCCAGCAGTCCCTCAGAAATTCCTGTGAGTTCCTTTCATCCATCATTACAATCTTGAAAAAGAAACAAGCAGAGCCCCTAACTTGTATGCTTCCTTATCTTCCTGCTGTACCATGTCCTCGTGTGGGCTCTGCAGTCTGTGGAGAGATGGCTGGGTTCACCATTCTTGCTCTGCCCCTTACAGGCTCAGTGAACTTGAACAAGTTATTTAATATCTCTGTGCTTCGGTTTTCTCATAGGTAACACCTATGTCATCAGATGATTGGTGAGGATTAAGAAAAGAATCATGGGGTATATTTAGAATAACATCTGGCACCTAATAAGTGCTCAGTAAAACTCAATTACTGTGATTTTGATACAGGTAGACCTGGCCAGGCAGCATAGCCAGGCCCACATGGAGGGGGCACAGGAAACGAAAGAGGCAGTGGGGGAGGGCAAAGCCTCTCTGCTAGCAAGGCCACGCCCACAGATTTCCTGCCCCTGGGCAGAGGTGCAGCAGGAAGAGGCACTGCATGGAGCAGCCATTAGGTTAGTGAAATGTTTGCATAAGGGAAAATCTTCCTACTCCCTTCCAGCATGTGTCAGAAGGGGGAGGCGCTGCCCTGGAGTAAGACCTGCCAGTCTAGCCTGGGAAAAGGATGGGACTGGCTGGGGAGACTGGACTCTTGACTGTGAGAAGTTTGGGCTGGGAGGTTTAAACAGAGGAAAAGAAGAAACTCACACATCTTCCTCTGGGATCCACAGCATACACGTGCAGGCTGGAGTGCTTGTGGGCTCGGCAGGCCCTGGTGGTGGGTGCTGGGTGCTGGGCCCCACAGCCGGCATGATGAGCCCCCACACAGGCCCCCTCACATGCAGACTCCAGGGAATAGCCTGAAGCCGCACCGCAACCAAGAAGAAGCTACACCACCTGGATGGTTGTGCCGAGGCTTCCTGCGGTTCCCAAAGGATGGTGTTTTTAAATGGGAGAAGGACCTCCAGGTGCAGCTTTGGACTGATCTGGCAGAGGGTGGTGGGGTTTTTCTCTGGGTGTTCTGGAGGAGATGGGCTCTGAGGGAGAGGCCTGCCATTCTTCCAAATTTTTCAGTTTTTTAAAAAATTATTTTATTTTTGTTCAAGTACACTTGTCTGCATTTATGAAATTTTGCAGTTTTTGAATAAAAGACTTCTTTCTTTTTTCACCAAACATCTGCCTCCAGAATTTGTCTGTGACCAGGCAGCAGGCGGCTGGACCCCACTTCCTGTGCAGTAACAAAGTGATTGTTCTTACTAGTACTTGATCTGTGACGTGCTCAGGGAGGAGAGAGAAGATCTTAACATGAGGAAGCTATCAGCTTCCTGCATCTTTTGCAAACTATGCAAACTAACATTGGGTCAATCGAGCCTTTGGGAAACATTTTGCTTCTATTAGTTTCTCTGTTGGCCTTAATTATATAATTAATTATATATAATTAGATAGAAATGATAATGAATATTTATTTTCTTTCCATCAGGGAATCACCAGAGCTTGATAGTTAAGACCGAAACCTTTCGTGCATAACAGACATAGTTACGAGCCTGCTTGTGTCATTTACTAACTTCACGATCTTGGGCAAGTTACTGAGACTCTCCAGCTTCCGTTCCTAGGCTGTAAAATGGGAGAGTGCCAGGATTTATCTCACTGGCTTCTCGTGAGGATTGCTTGGTTGTTGGCGGTAAAGTGCCTCGCCCGGTGTCTGCTCTGTGCATCGTGCTTGGCGACCACGGCAAAGACCTCGTCAAGAGGGGTGTCTCTGCTCCAAACAGTTCATGCAAAGGCAGTTTGTTGGTTTGCCTCTTTTCTTATTTAAAATGCCTATGCAATAAGTTTTTAAAGTTTATTACCAGCTACACTATTTATATCCCCAAATGTGCTCAACCAAGCCAGAGAAGAGAAAAATGGGAGGAGGGGCATGTAGTTGCTTTCTCAGGTCACTGAAGACTATGAATGTTCTAGGTCCTTGGAGTTGGGGGTAGGGGTGCCTTACCAAACCCTCTTTGCTGGAGTTATTTCTCTTCCCTTTCCTTCCTTCCCCTCTCTCTTCCTTCAGAGGGACATGGGGATGGAAATGGGGATATAGAGAATCCCCCACTGAAGGTGGGCCGTCACTTTTCTTCTTTGTTAGATGCTGGAAATACGCAGAAGTGCCCATTTTTTCCTCCTGCTTATTCATTCTTGCAACCAAGTAACAGAACAGAGGAAGGCAGTATCAAAGGCATTTCTGTTCAAAGAAAAAACTCCTCAATAATCACTATTTCCATTGAAAGTTCCTTCTGCTTCTTTGACAGTGTGATTGTTTTTCTCTCTTGATTTCTGCCTGTTTCCCTGAGGCAGCTTTTCAAGATGTGCCTGCTGCATAGAAAGCAGCAGCTTCGCTCATTGGCTGCAGGGCGCAGCCAGGCCACACACAGCTGTGGCCCCAGCGGACCAAACTTCAAAAAAACCATCAAATCACAAGGTAACACATTATTCCCTTTTCACTTCTCTTTCTGTCCTCAAGGATCAGGACTCTGCCTGGTGCTAGTGCATTTTAACACCTCTCCAGCGCTAACGTCCCTTTATAATAAAGTGAGAAGGCAGGGCTTTCACCAGCTAATCGACAGTTGGTAACTAGAATTTAGTAACTTTGTATTCATCCTTATGGTTAGCTTCCATTTATGGCAACAGATGCTGGTTTTCCATTTTCCACAGTAGTTTTGAGTTTCCTTGTACAAATGTTAGTAAAAAGAAGAGGCGAGTAGAGGAAAACATATTGAGTAAGTAACATGGATGTTATGTGGACATGGTGAAAATGTGGAAACCTGGGAAGGTTGTGGGAAACTGAAGCTGGAAAACTGCACTCCGAGTAATGACACGCCTTCCCTCTTTGGGGCGTCCCTCCAGGGTAGAGCCGCCTTCTCTTGAAGCCCGAGGGTTCCGGGCATCCATTTCTGAGGGCCTTATGGATATACAAAGAGGGATAGAGTGATGGTGGTGGCGGATATTTAGCCTTAGTCTTGGGCGAGTGAACAAGCCCTACCTGGAGAAGGGTCTGGGTTGCAGGGCAAGGGAACTTCCGAGTTTGGTCAACTTGGGTTTGCATCTCAGCCAGGACAGTGTCTTAGATTCTGGGTTCACACCGTCTGAGTTCAAGTCCATGTCTGACACTTGCTAACTGAATAACCTTGGGCATCTTGAACATCCTTGTGCTGCAATTTTCCTATCTGTGAAATGGGATAATAGAACTTACTCATAGGATTGTTGTTAAGATTGGCTGAGATGATGACATAGAGTACTTAGGAAAAAATGCCTAGAACATAATCTCATAAGTGCTCAGTAAATGTTGGGCACTATTATTATTATTGTCATCATCATCACGACCACCTTGGGTGAACTCTTCTCTGATTTTCCTTGTTTGTGAAATCAGGACAGGACCACCTACATCAAAAAGTTGACAGCCTGTGGCTGATGCACAGTCAATGCAGGCTCCCTACCGCTCCCGATCCTGAACTGTGGACTGGCGAGCTGATACACACTTCCAAAGCTTTTGTACCTTCCTTAAATTAGAATAGATTTTCGATGAGTTCCAGCTATAACAGGGGCAAGTTCCATTTCCCTCAAGATAGAAATATTGAAGTCTTAAAAAAATACCATATGATCTCACCTACATGTGAAATCTAGAAACAAAACAAAATAAAAACCAAGCTCATAGACACCGAGAACACTGGTGGTTACCAGAGGCAGGGGTGGGACATGGGCAAAATGCGTGAAGGGGGTCAAAAGGTATAAACTTCCCTTTATAAAATAATGTACAGCATGGTGACTCTAGGTAATAACACTCTATTGCATATTTGAAAGCTTCTAAGACAGTAAGTTTAAAAAATTCTAATCACAAGAAGAAAAACCTTTTGTAACTGTGTGTGGTGACGGATGTTAACTAGACTCATTGTGCCGATCGATCACTTCAGAATATGTACAGATATCAAACCATTGTTGTCACCCGCAACTAATATGATGTTTTGTGTCAATTGTGCCTCAGTGGGAGAAAATAACATTGAACTCTTCAGCAGCTGACCCCAGTTTTAAACTCATGCTGCTTCTCTTGGCTGAAGTAAGCACCATTTTATTAAGCTGGCAGTGAGCTGTAGCTGCCCCACTTTTCCATTGTTCATCTACTATCGATCTAAACTAATCACTTAATTAGCCCAGGCAAGAAGTCTTCTGTGGTGTTAAATAACTCTAAAAACCTACTGGAGATGCTTGAGTGGCCCGATTGGAATTAACTTGCAGTTCATTTCCTATAGATTAAGATACGTTAAATGCAAGGCCTGGAAAACAAGCTGGATTCTGCACTGACAGCAAATTCTTTGACTTGTAGTAAAACAGAAACAAACAAAAAAACAAACCAAAACCCCACACATATTCCTTTAGGCCAGTGGTTTCAAAAAGTGTGAGCCCAGGATCAGGCACACTCCAGACCTGCTGAGCGGGAAACGCTGGCGGCAGAGCCTTGCGATCAGTTTTAACAAGCCCTCCCTTTCCGGTGATACTGATGGAGAGCTACTGCTTTAGATTGTCTTTCAAGGTTATGGACTTGCTTTTGAGAGCTTACCTCCTGGCGGAGAGAAGAAAGAGAAGAGAGGAGAAGAAAAACAGGAGAAGTGGAATAGAAAAACATAAAGATGGTGAAGGACATAAGCGAGTTGGATGGAAGTCTGTTTACTAAAGGGCGACCTTGGACCAGCAGTGTGGAGCTCATTGGGAATTTCGGATTCCCAGTGAGACTCCCATTGTGGGTCTTATTCCGGATCCTTCCTTAAGAACAGCATTGGACAGGGAGATGTTCACCCTGGCCAGGGCCACCAGGTGGAATGCTCAGTGAGGGACCAAAATGCTGCTCGATTGTCAAAAAGGGAGAGGACAGCAGGGCGCTCACTCGCAGGCTGAACTACGGAGCCAAACTGCTCTCTGAGAGCCACCCCCACCCGCAGGGGTCCCCTGCCCGAGGGCACGGAAAAGAGAAACACCAGACTCTCAAGGACCCCATGCTCATCCGAGTGGAGCATGCGCGTGTGTGGCAGCACAGTGAGCACAGTGGGGATGAGAGAAGAGGAGGGCGGACCCGTCACTGTCATGCCTTTGGTTGGACACAGGAGTTCTGCCTTGGCTCGTAGCTGAGTCTTGTGTGTCTCTGCCATCACAACCCGTGAAAATGTGGGGTGGAAGTCCTCCGTGTCCCTTGGTGCACTCATCTCTTTGCTTTAAGCTGAAGTGTACACACAGACACTTAGTAAATGGTCATTGAATTGTCGGAAATGGAACCTTAGAGGCCTAGACTGAGTTTCCTCAGCTAACTGTGGTGTGGGGAAAGCAGGTGTGTTTACTGGGCCCGGTCTATTCAGAAAACCATGAGTTAATCCATAGAGTATCTCCTGTTCTCTCTTGCCCTGCCTTCTGAGAAACACCTTGGCTTAGGGGAAAGAGCCCTAGGCTTTGGCACACAGAAATACCTTATTATTAGTGTGTGACCTTAAGCAAGTCACAAACTCTCTGAAGTTCGGTTTCCTCATCTACAGAGGAGGGTGATAGTTACTTCCAAATGTTTTTGCTCAGCATTATAACAGCAGCACCTAGTAAGTACGATACTTGGCACACAATAGGTGTCGAATACATATTTACTGAATAGATATTTATTAAGTAAACATTAGAAAAAGGAAGAGAGAAAGGAAAGAAGAAAGACCGCTTGATGTTTGTGAGGTTTATGTGAAAAAGAATAGTAATAGGAATAATAATAGATTCAGAAAAAGAAATGCTCTGTTGCCTGGAAGTAAGGCCCATATTCTTGTTGACACTAGCTGGCTCTCCCTATCCCCCTCCCCTCTGCAGTCTGGCTACTCTACTTTCCCGCTGCATCTCAGGGGCAACCTCACTTTTGGCTGCTGAGCCACAGCCTTTGATGCATAGTAGGTGATCAAGATGCTTTCGGAACTGAAATGAACTGCAAGCGTGTGACCATGCTTGAGGGTTGATGGTGGTGGTTGTTCCAAGTAGGACTGACCCATTTTTCAACCCCCATAATTAAGTAATTACATATTAATTATCTTATGTTGTTTTACTTCTAAGATACATAATGACTAAGCTTTTAGTGAGCACATTTGCCTCACAGTTACAGTAAGCCTTTTTAGTAACGCCTTCCCCACGTGTTATTAAGGTACAGGAATGCCGTTAGTGGTCTTCATTTCCATGACTAGAGGGATGCTTTCACTTGAGAATGTTTGGATATTTCCTGCCTTTTTCTAACTATCCCTGCCCCCTTTTCCTTTGAACATCAGTACAAAGGACCAACCTGCCAACTCAATAGACATTTCAGGAGAAAACTGGGAAAGGTATATATTAAATTTGCTGATAGTCCTTGGTTATAATTCTTCTCCTAAGAGCATAGGTTTTGGGAATCAGACCTAAGTTGACCCCAAACCCACCTGTTACCAACTTTGTCACCTTGAGCAAGTTACCTAAATTGTCTGAGCCTAAATTTCCATAGGTATCATGTAGGGATCTTGTGTGGATTAAATAAAGCATTTGCAAATATACCTACAATAAATGTATGCCAAAAGATCATTTCCCTCTTTTATCAGCATATTGGGCAGTACACTTAGAAGCACAGACCACTGGAAGAAGTAGGTCCATGCCAGACCTGAGTTTCAAGCTTGGATACTGAAGAGGAGAGATGGGAGGGGCTTCTGCTCATTGGGACACACAGCCCCTTCTTACCATCTGAAAGAACTTATGGGGTTTGAGAAGTATTGTTCTATAACTTTGGATTAGCTGTGGTGGAGGTAATCATGGGAAAAAACATTCACGCTCCTTGCCAAAAATAGAGTATCATTCTCTTCTCCCTTTTGGATTTTGACTTCGAGTAAAGCAATAAAGATAAGAAATGAGCCTAGGGTTTGAAGAGTAAGCACACAAAGATAAGCAGAAGACATCTTCCTTCTAATGTTGTCAATAGAGAGGGACCAGCACAATAGAAATGGACTCAATATCTACCTCCAAGTTATCTGTTGTTTACTACAAAATTAGCACTTCTGCAGCTCTTGAGAAAAATAAGCAACCAAGTGGGTATTTATGTCTAAGAAAAAAATCAGAGAGAAAAAGGCGGCTATTGCTAGGAACATTGTTCTGACTTAAGCATTGCTCTCCCTTGTCTTTTGTATTTTCTCAGTGCAGGCCAGACCCACTTTAGCGAAAGGAGCAATAGCTGTTTTTTCCCCTATTGGAGTCAGAAGGCTTTGTTAGCTCTTAACGCATCCTTTAAAAGGCACTCTTAAACAGTCCTTGTTGGGTCATCATGCCTTCCAGCTAAGCGAGGGCTGGCATGGAAGCTAAGATTCGGGCTGGCCTTCCATGCCTACAGCCTGAAAATTATGGCAGAGTCACAGGAAGAGCTTGGAATGAGGAAACTGATGGGTGGGCAGGTGGAAATGAGGCTCCTGTAGGGTTTTAACTGCATAGACAAAATGGAAACAAAACTAACTGCAGGCAGGCTTGCAGTATGACTCAATTCACTGTTTCATCAGTGGCTGTTTATTTACTCCATTGGTTGAAAGTCAATGAGTGGCATGTGAAATTAGCCTTAGAGTCAGGGGTCAGGCATTTTGGTGGCATTTGCTATTAAAACTGAGATGAGATCAATGTTTGACCTGGTCCACAAATCAGCAGCCCTCAAGCTTGGTAAAATTACCAGTACTTGCCACCTTCCCTCACTGACATTTTATCTTCCTAGCACACCCTGTTCACATTGTAGTAGTTTTTACCTTCAGCTCAGAAAGAAGCCTCCCAGACTTGGCTTGGGAAACAGAGGGCTTCCCAGTCTCATGAAGTCACCTTCAATCACTGTCAACAAACAGGGCTTTGACAAAGACATATAAGATTTGAAATGGCATGCAATGTAGTCATACTCAGTCTATTGACTTACACTGGACTAGAAACAATCAAAGGCCAAATGTCCTAAATAGTGGGTTGAATAGCAAACCCCCCCATAAAGATATGTTACCTTATTTTGAAAAAGGGCCTCTGCAAATGTAATTATGTGAAGGATATTAAGATATCATTCTGGATTATCTGAGTGGGCCCTTAATCCAATGACCAGTGTCCTTAGATATGCACAGGGGAGATGCACAGATTGAAGTGGAGGAATGTGAAGACAGAGGCCAAGACAGAAATGACTGCAAGGACTGCCAGCGGCCACCAGCAGCAAGGTCAGATTGCGCCAGAGCCTCTGCAGGGAGCACGGCCTTGCTGCATTCTGGATGTCTGGACTCCAGAACCATGAAAAACACATTTCTGTTGTTTTAAACCACCCAGTGGGTGGCCATTTTTTCCAGAAGCCATAGGAAACATGTTGGTGGTGGTGTTGGATTCAGGGAGGGGCCCATAGAACAAAGGGATTCTCAAGGAGGCTTTTCATGCCAAAGAAAAATTCTGCTTTTGGTTCTTCATAGCAGTGCTATTCATGTATTTTCTTTTTCTCTCTAAACTCTAATCCCTCCTTTTATTAATATATCAAGAGAAGAAAAGGCCTACTTCTGTCATTTTCCCTTAAAGAAACGGATTGTTGTGGGCGTGGGGTGTGCTTCCTGAGACATACTGAGAGCTTTTCCATTCCCCTTCCTTATACTCAACCACTCACACAGCCTGTCCAAAGTCTCTGATTCCCACATTAAGTGTTTATTAGTTTCCAGAAGCTAATTTTGCCGCTTTAGTTTCTTTCAACTCTGCTTCTCTACAGAAGAAGGCTATGACCAAGGAAAGATTGTACGTTTCTTGTTCTAGTATCTTACCTACCAAAATGGAAACTTTCTAAATCTTATCTCAGCTTTAACACACCTTTCGTTTACAGGAAGCAGAGAAGTAGTTCTAAGGGATGGACTTTCTCTGTTGTGCCTTTCAGAGCCTCAAAACATCAATTTTTAAGTTAGCCAACACATGAGATAAATATTTTAACTACCATTTTATTTCCACCCAGGCCAAGGAACAATTCAGGAAGGGGTCTGTTCTGCGCAGACAGACCAGGAAGGGCGGATGGCTGCCAACGCTGTTGTTGTGAAGTTAGCCTGTCAGTCATCATGATTGAAATGGAACCCTGTTGGCTTCCACAAGTGTAATAAAATGCTTTGCGAAAGGTTGCAGAATTGTAGGATGTAATAAAGTCTGCTCTGCTTCATTTCCAATGCCGCGGGGTCCGAGGGAACGAGGCCCACTTCCTCATGCCTTGGGATTTGTTCAAGTTACTTTTCATGCCTGGGAATGGTAGAACATAAAAACAGACATTTAAGTTAGAGCCGATAGCAATTTTGGAGTCATGGCAATAAATAAAATGTAAGTTTCCTTACTACTAATCTGTTAGATTGCCATTAACATTGTACAAGAGGCCAGGCAGCTGTGGGAAGATTATGTGAAGTAGCTGGGCCCCAGCCCTCTGGTGCCCGTCCCACCTTGATCCCCCATTTCTACAGCTTGCACCCGCAGCCCGCGCCCCAGAAGTCAGTCACATGGTCTTGTGAGAGTCTATGTTATAGACACAAGGCTTACGTAACATTGAAGCCATCTCAGAACTTTACTAGTTAGGTGAGAACAGGCTCTCAGAGCCGTTATCGGAATTGCCTGGCGAGCCTGCTAACAGACACATTTCTCGGGCCTCTCCCTGACTCCCTGAGCCACACGTGTGGAGAGAGGCCCAAGAGTCGCAGAGAACTTCCTAGCGATCTCTTCCTGTGAGTACGATGTTCTCAGCCCCTGAGTTTTGGGAATTACTGAAATAGTGTGTAACAGGCTGAATCAGCTTTGCTTCAAGGCCATGTCACCTCAGGTATCTGGGGCCAGGCCTAAAACAATTTCTTCTCATAAAATAGAAGAGGTGGTGGCAGTTGGGGGTTAATCCTATTAGGAAAGATAATTCCTGGATCACAGCAATACATGCCATAGCTCTGACACCCTCCCATACCCCAACGGAGAACCTGTGGGAGCCTTGGCTTCTAGCCCCTGATGAGAAGTTGCACACAAGTGGTTGTGGCCAGGAACAGGAGTAGGCAGGGCTCCTGGCTTGGAGGACGTTGGAAAGGCAGAGGGTTGCAGCAAAAAGAAAGTTCATTAGGAGGGGAAGAAGGACGAGGGATTTATGGGCCAGATTTCATAAAATTTGCGGAAGATTGAAAGACAGGGTACTAGGAGATGTTTGGGGTAGCTGCCATAGGTGTGATATATGAAGAGATCCTAAGGAATGGCATTGAGAAGCACAGATGGACCTCCCTTTCAGTTTTGTCAAGGGATTTCAGTGAAGATTTAAATAGATTTTACTTATTATTTGTGGCTTTGAGTGCAATACACCTGGGAGGCTGAGGTGCAAAGACCCAGCCATCTGGCAGTTCCAGTGTGAATTCAAGGGTGACCCGAAACATTTCAGCCTCTGGTGCATGAGAGGGTTTTCAGTGAGTCTAGCACTACCCCTTTTCTATGACCTCATAACAAAGTCAGGGCAAAGGGCAGGCAGAACCTTCCTTGGAACTATATCTCGCCCCCTCTGGAATCCAGAACACGGAAGTCTAATCAGCTCTGCTTCAGCCTTTACATTGAACTTAGGATCCACTTCCCCCTAGATGCACTGATGTCTGCACATGAGGGGTAGAGAGTGGGGTGTATGTACCAGTCAGTTTGCACCCCCTGGAGAAGGGGGCCTGTCTCATTCCTTTATGACATTGGGATCACCCCCTATTGTGCCCAGCACCACCCATCTTGTCTGGACACACAGGTCATCTCCCCATCATTCATCATTGCCCTTGTCCTTGAACAGTTATTGACTTTGAGTCAGAGGCACCTGTGCAGGCCTGAAAATGGATGTGCCCTTTCTTTTCCTCCGCCTCGCCTGTCTAGGGCAGATTTATGTCCTAAGAGAAGTTTCCTTCGGTTTTATTTTTGGTCTTTCGAACACTGTGGCCCCGTGTTATTTCCCGCACCCGCCCTTCCCAGCCCGGCCCTGTAATTTCTGAGTCTCCATGGGTGCCGCTGTCCATGCCTGAGCAGGCTTCCTGTCAGTCTACTTACAATGCTGCAGCCCATCCCTCATGCAGCTTTGACATCCAGACTCTTGGCCTAACTTCTTAAGGCTCTGTCATCAGCAGTTTTCTTTCTTTTCTCCAACTAGCCTGCAAGCTCATGGGAAGCAGACTTTGCTTTTCCTGCCGGAGAACAGCCAGTGAACGTGTCTGGCTTTGACAAGGCTTGGGCCTTAAGGGCAGCCTTGTCATATATTGGCTATGAGTCTCCCCGCAATGTGCAACATGCACTGGGTGGGGGAGGACGTGGGGATGACTGGGCTTATGCAGGAAAGCACTCAGAGCAGTGCTTTGTAAGTACTCACTAGTGTAGGCCTCTGTTACTGTCATTACTCCTATTTATGCTCTGTTGCAGTGCCAGTCAGAAACCAGCAGGCAAGAGAGACCCGGAGTGTCCAGGCAAGTGCGTATCAGGACTTAGCTCCCTAGGGGACATTACGCCTCATTCTGGAAGAGGGTGCCTCTGGGCAATGTGCTTATCTTCCCATCTTCTGATCGGGCTTCACACAGTACGCGCCCTTCTTCCGGTCCCCAGTTTCCTTCAATACCATCATCAGACGGCAGTGCTTTCAGTGCTCTCTGGGCAGATCAACAAAAGTATTTATTGACATGTAAGGCTTAGAGGAGGTGTAGAGAGGTGAACAATGATATCCCAAAGAGGCTTCCATCTCATTTAGGGTAACACTTGGACAGAGTGAGGCAGTGCAGCAGCTGATCAGGTTCAGGCGAGCAGTCCAGAAAATGTGCACTTTTGGAGTTCTGAGAGCAGAGAGCCCAGGGTGCCTGAAATTTGACTGGTGATGAACATGGGAATGGTCATGATGTTTCTCAAATATTTCTAAGTTCCTGATAAACACAGTGGCAGGTGAACTGACTGATCCCCCCTTCCCCTGCTAGGCCGGGCTTCAGGAATAACAGGTCATACAATGAAGCTCATTTTTAGGGGTTTGCTTTGCAGAGTAGGGGGTGAAGACGAAGGGGAAACTCCATTGCTCTGAACAGTTAAGGGATTTTTGGAGGAGCTTCGCATTTGGAAGGAGATTAAAAATGGCTAATGAGGAACATTTGGATGATTTGTAAGTATGGTTTCCCGTATGGATGCACTGTGATCTTCTCATTCATCTTTCCCTTAAATCTTCCGGAAGGTCTTTGGAGTCGGTTTGCATTTTGTTGTCATGACTTAGTGAGCACAAGGTGAAAGCAGAGGTACCAAAGGGACCCCAACTGGGGTGCCAAAGGACCACCCTGACTTCTGGAACATGCAGGTGCCATTAGGCTTGATAAAGCCTTTCTCCTCAAAAAAATGGGGCTGAGTCCCATTTTCAACAGATCTCACCATCCTCTGCAGACATTCAAAGAAACACTTTTACTAAGTGTGCATATGGAGGCTTACAGGCCATTGGCCTAAAGAAAGAGGCTCTTCCGCTTTGAAGCTAAAAAATAGGTCAATGTCTCTGTCTTCCGTAGGTGAATGTGGATGGGCACTGGCCACAGTCAGTCTGACTTGATAGAGTGTAAAAGGTAGATATGGGACCACAAAAACTTAACAGGCTTCTCTTGTTTCCTTAAGGTAATGTTTTTAAACTTGACTGCTCATTGTAATCAGCTGGGGAGGTCTAAGAAATTCTGTGCCATCATCCAAACTGCAGAGATTCTGCTCTAACCAGCCTGCAGTGTGGGCCTGGCCTCTGGAGGGGAATCACTGACTGTTACATGATGGTGAGACGCTCCAAGCTGCCTCCTTCTTGATCCCGTAATATGCTCCACATGCCGCAAAGCAACTCAGGTGCTAGAGATAGGTTTCAGCAGCTTCCAGCTGCAAATGTTCAGTCTCTAGTAAGGTTGTCTGTCTTCTGCAATGTTAGCACAGCCACACAAACAGGACAAGTGCTGTTCTTCACAGGCAGTGATTCTTGCCCAGAAGAAGGACAAAAGTGACCTGCTTTGCATCCACACCAGGGCTGACACAGAATGGTTTTAGAACCAAGTGACCGTGTTCCTGAACATAACATAAAATCCCTCTGCAATAGCTCCCTTCTTTGAAAAGTAACTCTCATTTCCTAGCAGGCTAGAGGCAGACAGCCGTGGAAAGTCATTCTGCTCACACCAAAAACAAGGTGAGCAATTTTCTAAGGGCAGGCACCCCTAACCTCTGCTTTTCAGCTTTTTCTTAATAAACTGAAATCAGAAATTGAACCACAAAGCTACTGGTGGCAATCTCTTACAGAAAGTGGTAAAGGCGAAGGTAGGGGAGAGATGGCAAGGATCAGAGAGCCACTCTGATTAGTGTCTCCATGGCAACACAACTGTCCTTTCATCTAGACACAGGGCGGGTTATCCCAAGTGCAGTGGCCAGAAACCCAGCACTGTGAGACTGGACTTCAGAGAGCAGGGCAACTTCCCAGCAAGGTCCCTAACTCACAACTATTCTTCTGTGACATGTTGCACATGCTGATTAACACAACTTCTTGTGATGGGAAAGTGTAAACAGGGTCCGTTTCCCAATGCTCCAAGTTCATGTCCTTCAGGGCAAAGAAAGCAGCTGTGGGCACTGTGTGGCCAACCCCCTCAGGAGGGGAGATGCAGACCTGTTTCGCAGTGAGATTGGGGCTATCTTTTGTGGAGTGACCACAGACTCAGCATTGCGTGCTCTTTAAAGAAATAAATAAATATGAACAGCAAACATGCAAGAAGGATGATTGCCAAGCTTGTCACTGTGGATGATTTACTGCAGCCCAGGAGGGCTCATCCCCTCTTTTATCCCACAGTGTCCTGGCAAAAGAAACACCACAGGCCTCGAGTCTCAGTGGTGGAAGTGAGAAGGGAGAACAGAGAACCCCCCCTGGAAAACTCAGGCTCCTCCTTGGGCAAGTGTTTGTTGGCCCCTCAAAGCCAGAAGGCTCTGTATTCCACATTTGCACCATTGCACCCACTTCCCCATGTCTGTGCCTAGCAAAGACTCTCCCTAAAAGGCTTTCTTATTCTGATGGAGCTCCTGAAGAACAGGCTTTATTTGTCTCTAAATCTTCAGCTGATATTACTTTTCCCTGAGACTCAGTCAAAATGAAAAAGGATTACTTTATATATACTTGCATCTTTTGTGAGAGAAACTAATTTTGGGAAAGAAAGTTCCTGCAATGTGAAACACTTTCCCTTCCTTCAAACTCTCCAAAGGGGCAAAGCAAAAGCTAAGACATGCGTGCTTTGTCATTTACCTTGTCTGACAGCTCCTTCTTATCATGCTTTTGAGGGTGACCTTCCTCCAGCATATCCCTTTGCTCTAGTGTGCACTCCAGTTGTAACAGAATTTCAGAACCAAGCATGGAGCAGGCTACCTTTGATAATTAATGGCTCTGAGAGTTTGCTGAGTGTGTTATTTAATTAATGGCACTTGTGTCTGGAGTGTGTACAACTGTGCGAATAAAAGGTACATTTGCTAAGGGATTATAGACAAATACTCAAGGATTGTCACATTGAGAATTTATCGGTGATTATAATTTTTCCTCTCTGCTATTTAAAAGGTACTGAAATTTGTGTATTTGGTATAGTTCTGTTCTTTTTGCCTTGTATGTGAGCTTATATTACAATTAGAAATCCTTAGGCTCATGGATAAAAGTTTGTTATGGGGAGCAGGGCTTTTTGTCAACAATACAAAGATGAAATCTTTCATACTATATTTTGAGCATGAAATTGATGGTCAAGTAGTTATGGTTTACTTCAGCTACTCACAAATAGGCTAATCTGGATTACATTCAAATTTACTTGGGACCAGTTGATCAAGGGTTGAAAACTGGCAAGAAAACACATTTGAAGACCATTGAGAATAGAGTAATGTACATCTGCTTGCCCTGAGATGCTGGTGCTTAGAATGAAATGCAGATCGTGAAAAGACAAAGATGAGCATATCACTTACAGAAGCATCAGCAGTCCATACGAGAAATCTCTATGGATCTGCCTGTGTGTGTTCAGATGGAGAATGCAAATACAAAAGGTCCAGTTTTAAGCCTGTGCTGTCACTGTGTGAGCCTGGGAAAGTTATATCCACTCTCTGGACCAGTCTTCCTTTGTAAATCAATGGGTTGAATTATATGTTCTTTAAACTCCCTTCCAGCCCTAAGATGCTCAGTAGGGGCATGGAGGCTGACTGAAAGGAGAGTCCCACTGAAAGGAGAGATAGCCGATTGTTCACTTTTGTGGCTTGGGGGTAATTTTTCCAGGAAGGGGCCTCTGAGGCTATGCAGAGCCATAGAAATGTGCCCTTAAAAGGGCTACAGGCTCGCCTATTCTCCAAAGCTCAGCCAGATGGCCCAGGAGTCAAGGCCTCAAACTAGGAGCCTCTCCCACACCAGAGACCTCCTCCAACTCAGGGCAGGAGTGGACTTAGAGGCACTGGATCAGCAGGCTTAAATGGAGTCAAGAGAGAGGCCGGAGGCTCTGTGCAGCACATTCTTTCTCCTGGGTGGGAAGAAAAGGCCGTCTGTCCAGAGCATCCGTCAGCTAATGCCTGTGCTACGGCGCGGGGTGGGGGGCGGTGTACAGTCTCACATGTGGAAACCTCATTGTCTTCACTTCTGCTCCCTGAAGTAGATGCCACGCCTCCATTTCAAAGCTGAGAAAAGCTCACACAGTTAATAAGTGCAGGATTGGAACCAGATCTGCTTCATTCCAGAGATCAACCTCTTTTCACAATTGCACTGTCCAGTATGATAGCCACTAGCCATCTACGGCTAATGAGCACTAAAAATGTAACTAGTCTAAACTGAGATGTGCAGAAAGTGTAAAATATCTACTAGGTTTCAATGACTTAATCTAGTAAAAGAATGTAAAATATCTCAGTAGCTTTTTATATATATGTAATATTTTATATTACTAATCTTTGTTATAAAGATACTGAAATAATACTATTTGGGTATATTGGGTTACAAACATATTAACATTAATTTAATCTGTGGTTAATGTGGCTTCTGGAAAATCTAAATGGCGTGTGTGGCTGGCATGCCGTCCCCCCCCCCCCGGACAGTGCTGCTGGGTGACAGCATCCTGGGGCCCGGGCCTGGGTGAGCTCAGAATGGCACTGGCCTGGGTTGGGGGGACGAGGTGGGCCCCATGAGTGTCTGAAGAGTTTATTTAATATTTAGGAGCATGGGCTCTGGGTTCAAGGTAGGCCTGTGACTATTTGCTGTGTAACCTTAAGTTACGTTGCCTATCTGTGTCTTGGTTTCATCGTCTACAAAATGGGAAAATAGTAGCATCCTCCTCACAGACTTGTTATGAAGACTAAATAGGACACAACAAAGGCCCTTTCCATAGTACCCGGCCCAGAGACACATCTAGACTCTAAAGAAATGTCAATTATTGCCACTTATTCATTTACTCAGCAAGGGGTTTTGAGCACCGTGACAGGAAGTGAGAGTGTGGGGTGGAAATCACGGAAGATGAGTCTAGATTTTATCTTAGTCCTTTAGCGTGGTCTGTAGGTGATTAGATCCTGGCTGGCTTTCCAAAGGAGGGAGAAGGGACATGATCTGACTTCCCATTTAAAAGCTCATTATCCTAATATATTTCTTATTATATATTATGTATTTATAAATTACATATAAAATATATATTTCCTTTTGAATGGTCTTTGGTGAATTTCAGGATATAGATACGTAATGTAATTTTACTGTACATACTCAACAGTTGACTCTGATATTCTATATAAAGAAATTATATTTTTAAATATAGTATAATGAAAGCTTACCCAGAACACAGGGTGTTCTAACTTTTTAGTGAAAATACTGTTCATTTATATTTGCATCATTGAGTCCTTTGAAGGATTGAAGGAATTAAAATGAACCACACACAAAATCTTCCACCTTAAAAGAAAAAAACTGCCTCGACAGATAACAGATACTTGAGAGAAGCATAATAAAGCAAAACTTTGATGGGGGTGTCGAAGGTAAACGCTGACTCACTACGTTGGACATAGTCCTAGTTCTACATTGTTAATGCTGAAGTCCGCAGGAGCCACCAGAGAGACAGAATAAGAAAGGGGGCCAAGTTCTGAGAGCAGCCCCCAGCCCTGCCATGCCAAGACTGGCCAGTCGGTGAGAAGGCTTCCCTTTCCTACAGCTAGGACTCTGGCTTATCATTTCTAATTAAAAAATAATTCAAGCACCATCATGAGCTTTCAGTTCTTCAAAGCAAGACCACATCATCGGTCTGTAATGCCAACATTCTGAACTTCCTGTGGGCCTCACTGCAACAGGATGCGGAGCTTTAGCCAAGGAAAACTGGGTAGAACATGTAATTACATTCAGAGCCACTTTGCCTGTCTTAAAGGGATGAACATGATCTGGCAGTTTTTACAGACCTTCTTGACCTAAAGATACCTGCTAGCAGAACAGGATCCTCAATTGGGTTCTTTTAATGCTTTATTATGCGATCTTTCATCTTACACACTGACCTGAACACTTCTAAAAAATCTCTTAAATACATGTTAAAGTTGATGCTAATCCTAGACCTCAGAGTGGTTGGTTCTTGGAGGGCATGTAATTGCGTGTGCGCATGGAGGTTAGATAAAACTGACGCAAATCAACTGCTTTCTAGGGGGGTGAGGCAGAGCAGTCAGTCTGGTCACAGGCACCGTTGACATTGTACTGCTGACTTGCACAGAACTCAAACATGCTTGCTTGTTCTTGAACCGGTCTTATTGCTTCAGATTCACCACCCGTTCCTCCAGGGTAAGGATGGACTTCACCTACTGTTCGTCAGGCAGTGTTCGCTTAAAGCAGAATTTCCACGAATAGTTGGTGATCGAGTTTTAGAACTTCAAGGTTAAAAATGTCCCCAAGGAGGCAAGCAATCTATACCCATGTGGTAGCCACAGCACTTGATGGCAAGTAAGGAAACACGATTTCAAATGAGCCTCAAGAGAAAAGTGACTTACTGACCATTTAACTGTGAAGGATAAGCAGACATAGGAATTCATTCCTCCCTCTACCTTTTGTCTCCCTTCACTCTGGTCTTCCTCTGCATGAGACTTCTCCAGATGATGAGCAGAACGATGATCAGGAGCCTCAAGTCTCCATTTTCCCTTCAGGGGCTTTTCTCTCTCTGCCCACGTACCAAATGGTAGGGAAGAACTCTGGTCGAGAACCTTGCCCAGAAGCGAGGCCTCTGGATCAGATTGACAGTTCCAAATTAAAATGTCTGCTACAGCCCATCCTATTTTCTGCTCAAATCTCTCAACAATCTGCTAAATATTTTGAAATCTCAGAGCTAATTGCAGACTCTTGGTGAAAACCCCCTATCTCCAGAGGAAGCCCTAACTGAAATGTCTTGAATGGAGCCCCTGGGAGTCCTCACTGATTCCCAAGAATGCAACATCTAACGCATGATGGCCCAAAGTTGATTAGCCATGGTTCACTCCTGTTCATCAAATGCAGTGTTAGCTTTCAGGCAAAATTCAGTCCCTGACTGCTGCTTCATAGGGACACGCGGGAGAGTGTTGTCCCTTCCGTGGATAATTTTAATGAGTGGATAAAGTGATCTTTACAAAGCCCCCAACAAGGGAATCACTAAATGCTTGGCTCTTTTCCTGAAGTTCATGAAGAAGAAAGAGTAAGCTCTATCTTGCACCCCAGTATTATTGTACAACTCTTGTCTTCAGTTAGTGAGAGTTTAAGTAGGAAGGACATTTCTAAACAGAGATCCACCAATTTATTGTAAAGGTAAATGTGGGCTCCAGAATCAGACTTCCTGGACTTGAACCCTGACTTTCTATGCATGTAACTATAGAGAACCATTCTGCACATCATGGGAATTGTAGCTCAGCTCTCACTGTAAAAAACTCAGTGGGACGTGGGATTCGGCAAGCAGGCCCCACATATGCGGACAGGTTTTCCCATGGGTAAATCAGACCTACATTGTTCCTGGAGCTAAGGCTTGCTCTTGTTAAAAACTCTCTTACCCTGGATTAAAGCAACAAATGTTTATTGCATATCTTCAAAGTAGCTTCCTGAAAGTCTGTGATAAACCTGTCAAGTATGGAGTGTAACCAGTTCAATCACTTTTCCCCTGGATCTGTAACATCCTTCTCTTTGAAGTAATTAGCAACATTCTTTCCTTTGTTATCTGTAAAAGGTAATCACCTACAGTGAATCTATGCATAGTCAGTAAGGACCTGTGCATAGTAAATAAAAACCATGCTCAATGTAATGTGCCCAGAAAAGCAAAAGCCTGTTCAGGTAGGGCCCGCTCTCTCTGGCCCGCTCCTGGACCCTCTTGCTCCGGCCTGCTCTCGGGCCCTTTCTGTCTGGCCCTCTCTCTCACTTAGAGAGTGGCCATTCCGACCCTTTTTCTCCACAGGACTTCTGTAGTCCGTGTGCATTGGTTTATAAATCGGCCTCAACCTACAGATTCTGCAGAACGGGATCCACGACATGTAACCTGCGAGTCCTTGGGCTAGTCCCACCGTGGCCTAAACCTCAGTTTCAACTTCTGAAAATCAGGACACTGTGAGAGGGCTGTTGTGGGGTTTAATTGGAATAAAGCTTGTCAAGTGCTTGGCATTGCTTTCCCAGAGTAAGCTCTTCATTAGCGGTATCATTAAGAATCATTAATAACAAAGCATCCTCTCTGTATGGGTCTCCGTTACTTGGTTCCTGAAATAATCATCCGGCTGGCCAGTGTGGTTGTTGAAGTCAGGGAGGATGGCTCAGAGCGGGGGAATTGACTCTCTGATGTCATAGCAGTGTGTTTGTGAAAATCATATGCGGTGATTATTCATTTTTTGTTTAAGCTTATTATGAAATAATTGAATATTCCACCAGCAATTAGACTGCACATTAAAGTCAATCTCTTCCTTCCCTTTCTTTTTTCCTCAATTAAAAAAAAATTCATTTATCTGATTTATTTTTAGTCCTTTTCATGGTGAAATATAACACAGGGAAAAGTACAGAAGATATATATGGCTTACAGAATTAATATAAAACAAGCACATATTTTGTCACCAACCATGGAAAGGACTAGAACACTGCCAGCCCCCTCCCGCCACCCCACCCTGCAGCCCCTTCCAAATCACGACCTCCTTCCTTCCTCCCCTACCAAGGTAAACCATTGGGCCGACTTTATGGTGATTGTTTCCTTGCCTTCCCATATAACTTTATTCTCAAAATGAATATAGCTCTAAGCACTGTAATTTAGTTTTGCCTGGTTTGAACTTTACGGGATACAATCACACAGTATATATTCTTTTGTGTGATTCCATTGTTCCACATTCTTGCAAATTCTTGATATTGTCAGTCTTTTAAAATGTTGACTATTATGTATATACAGTGGTATTTCATTGTGCTTTAAGTTTATTTTCCTGATGATGAAAGATTATTGGCTATTATGGTACTTTTTATGAAGTGCTTGTTTAAATCCTTTCATATTTTCTACTGAACTGTTGATTTTTTTTCTCATTGATTTGTATGGTTATTTTTCTTTTTCTTAAAAAATTTTTCTTCTGGATTCTGGTTTGTTGGATACATATATGTGACAAGTACCTTCTCCAATTCTGTGTCTTGTCTTTTCTATTAATGGTGTCTTTTGATAGACAATATTTATTCATTTGAATGTTGTTCATTTTATCGAACATTTTTATGGTAATGTTTTTTGTGCCCTATCAAAAGTCTTTCTCTATTGCCAGATCATGAAAATATTTTCTTATATTATCTTCTAAAAGTGTTACTGCTTTATACTTCACATTTTGAAGTAATGCTTGAACCTCGAAGTACCTGCTGAGCTAAAGCCAGCCCGTAGTATACTTCACATTTTGAATCACAAGCCACCTGGAATTATTTTTGCATGTGCTGTGACGTAGAGTAGAGTTTCATTAGGTTTCTATTTGGAGTCCTATTTTCCAAGAACCATTTATTGAAAACATTTTCCTTTGTGCAAGAACTCCGTGGTGTTACTTTAGCATAAATTGAGTGTTTCTATA
The DNA here is from genome assembly GCA_004026765.1 of Micronycteris hirsuta. Taxonomy (NCBI): domain Eukaryota; kingdom Metazoa; phylum Chordata; class Mammalia; order Chiroptera; family Phyllostomidae; genus Micronycteris; species Micronycteris hirsuta. Next base: position 23,690 of record PVJI01000194.1, read on the forward strand.
GGCCTGGACCTGTTTCCAGGCCTTCTACTTTGTCCTATCAGTCTACTCTATCCCTGTACCAGTCTCTTAACTTCTGTAGCCTTGTGATAGGCCAGTATTCTGTACAGTAAGCCCTCCTGCTTCTATCTTGTTGTTTTCATAGTCTCTGGCTACATTTCCATGAGCATTTTGAAATCAACTTGTCAGTTTTCACCAAAAGAAGAATATTTTAAAAACCCATGGGGACTTTTAACTGAATTGCACTGAATTTATGTCAATTTGAGAAGAACTGAGACTTTGTAAAATTGAGCCATTCATCTCTCCATCTGTGTGAGTTCTCTTTAATGCCTTTTAATGACATTTTATAGTTTTCTGCCTTGATGCTTACATATCTTTATTTTTAGGCATTTGATTTCTGATGTTAAATAAGCTAACATTACTTTTTTTCATTTTCTAACTGTTTGGTTGCTGTGAACTGAATGTTTGTGTCCCCCAGAGTTCATGTGCTGAAAGCCTAACTCCCAATGTGATAGTAACATGTGGCCTTTGGGTGGTAACTAGGTTTGGATGAGGCCCTGAGGGTAGGGCCCGTGACGATATTACCATCCTTAAAAAAAGAGTGAGGCTAAAGTGTGCTCTCCTCCATGGGAGGACATGGTGAGAAGGTGGCCATCTACAGTTCAGGAAGAGGAGTCATGAGAATCAGAGCATGCAGGAGCCCTGACTTTGAACTTTCAGCCTTGAGAACTGTGAGAGATACATGCCTATTGTTTAAGCCACTCAGTCTATGGTATTTTGTTGAAAGCTTGTGCTGACTAATACAGTGACTGATTCAGAAAATTTAAAATTTACATCTACTGATCTTATTATATTCAGAGGCCTTGCTAAGTGTACCGGTTAATTCTAATTGGTTCTCAGTAGATTCTGAGTTTTCTGTATTCTTCATATTGTCTACAAATAATTACTCTTTAATACTCTGTTCTTGACTTACTGTACTAGCTAAGACCCTGTGTACATTGTAAAATAGCAATACAAATAGCGAGTATTATTATTTGATTTATAATTGCAGATAAATATTTTTCAACATTATACCTTTAGGGTATAAATTCCCTTCTAGTTCTAGTTTTCCTAGAACTTTTATATTTATTAAGTTGTATATTGAACTTGAACTTTTTTTCAGCATCTACTTAGATGATCCTATTATTGTCTCCTCTATTAGTCTGGTGAAAGACATCACTTGATAGCATATGAAGTTGACATTGTGTATGTCATAATGTGTTATCCCTTTCATGGATTGTGCATATATATACATGCATGCAAATAACCTATTTGTCTACCCATCCGATATCTTTTAGGATTTTGGCATCTGTGTTTCCATGTACAATTCGTCTGTAGATTTCCTTTCTGTTACGTTCTTGTCAGGTTCATATGCAAGGCAATTCACACAACAAATGGGAAGTGGAAGAGTTGTTTTTTCCCCCTTCTCTTGCATTAATTGTTTCATAGCCATAAGATTTTCTTTAAGACTTTTATTCTTGGTAATATTCTTATTTCCTTCTTAATCATATGGTAGAATTCCCTGTAAAGGTATCTGGGCATGATCTATTCTTCGTGGGAAGGATTTTAATTCAGGTTTGAGTTCTTTAATAGACATCAAATTATTTATAGTTTCTATTTAGCGTTAGTTTGGATGAAACTGTATGTTTTATAGAAACTTATCAATTTAATTCCAAATTTCAAATTTATTGGTCTAAAATTATTCATTATATGCTCTTCTCCTTTTTGATGATTGCAATATCCAGAAAGATGTTTAGCATATTAACTTTCACCTTTTATTTCCTTCCAATAAATGTGCATAAGTCATAACTTAAATTATTCTCTAAACACATCTTTAGTTGCATCCTCAAGTTTTAGTTTTTTTCATTCAGTTAAAAATTTTGTCTAATATCCTTTAACTTTTTGTTTAGAATGCCTTTTGAATGAGTCTGATGGTGGTGAATTATCCCACATTTTGTCAGAACATGTATTTATTTCACCTTCACTATATAAGAATATGTTAACTGGGTATGGAAATCTAGGTTGGCAATTACGTTCCTTCAGTTCTTTAACGATGTCATTCTATGGTCTTCTGACTTTGTTTTCTGATTGTCTAAAGTCTAATTATTACTCCTTTGAAAGTAAGGATTTTTTTTTCACTATTGAATCTAGGAACTTATTCTTTACCTTTGATTTTCTGCAGTTCTATCATGATGTATCTCATTCTAGGTTCTACAATCCCTGCTCTGGGTTTGGGAAGTTCTTGAATTTTTCGATTGGTGCTTTTGACAGTTTATTCATTCATTAAGTTATATTTTTCAGTCATAGAATTTCTATTTGTTTTTTGTTTACAACACCTGTCTTTTTATAGATTCTAGCTCTCTGCTGAATGTTTTTAATCTTGTCTTTTCTATCCAGAAACAAAATAAATATCGTTATTATAATAGCTATATCTTACAATTTCAATTTTAGGTACCCTGTGATTATACTCTTATTTGTGTTGACTTATCTCTTCATAAACTGTGGTGTGTGTGTGTGTGTATATACTCCTATACTGGGCATTCTTTTTGAAAAAATTTTGTAGAAGTAATTTAAGATCTTCGATGGTATTATTTTCTTTCAAGGTTGATTTTTGTCTTTGCTTCTTCCAGAAACTTAATTGGACTAGCAATTTGGAATCACCTTAATTCCGTTCCTGGGACTAAGACTTTCTCAATTGCCAGATGATTTGTAACTGGGCTTCAGTTGGTACCAGGGCTGGCTTACCTCTGGTTCATTATTTTTCCAAGGGTATCACTTTCTCAGATCTTTGTATTCCCACCCAGGTGGCAAGCCAGCTTTTATTGCTTTAGTTCTGTCTGCCTCTCCAGCACTCACAAATTATTGTACCTCAGGGAAAATAATTTCCCTGACCTCTTCTCTCTCTCTGGATTTTTACCTTGTTACCTTTAACAGATTTTTTTTTATATTCTGTACAGTTTTTCTAGTTGAAAAGAGTGGGGAGTTTGATTCAAATTATTTGGTCTGTTAGTAATAGAAATAGAAGTCACTCTTTTCTGGTTATCTGAAAACATCCTGCCCTATAGGTTTCATTCTTTAATTACTGTTTAAACTGATTTCTCATGATCTGAACATTTACATAATTTATCATCTTTAAAATATAATATACCTTATAGGGAAAATAATAAATCTGAATATCAACATAGTTAATGGACCCTCACAGTCTTTACTGTTCACCATTCACAATAAATTGGAGGTAGCAGAACATATCAAAATGTCTTTTGGATCCTCAGAGAAATATTAAATCCAGAAGAAGCAGAATTCAGAGCTGCTTTTGCTAGTGCATTTCCTATGCATTGTTTTATGTTATCCTTATAATAATCCTACAACGAAATGTTTTTCATTGTAGTAATTTAGAGATAGGAAAATTGAGGTACAAAAGAGTGATGTATCCAAGTTTGGAGAGTGAGTTTAGTGGCAATGTTGATGGGGAGCCACTTTAAATTATTTCCACTCAGTGGAAAAAACATTTCCACTGCAAGTAGAAAACAAAATGACAGACAATCCAGATACCATTATTAGGAGATCCCAGAATGTTTATACTTTCATTTGGTGCTTAGAACAAGTGATTGAAAAGTAGATTTATTTTTTTGCAGGGGACATAATTTTTATAAAACTATAATGTTCACCTTACCACTCTCTTCTTTACAAAGCATATTCTAGAAGGATAGTCATTTGCTTTACGGGCGGCATCACTTGCCATGTGATGTAGTCTCTTCATTCCAGATTATTTAAAGAAGCTCTAGTAGGGGAAACAAAGTTTGCCTTGTAATCAGGTTTCAAAATGTTAATAATGAACAAAATAGGCCTGCTCACTGCGGCCTGGGGAGGGCAGAGAGCGGGCCGCAGGCATGCATTCCCTTAAGCAGTTCGGTGCAAGAAAGCGACGCCGTGTTCCCGAGATGGCTTCCCAGCCCTCTCCTCTCCTGCCCTTGTGCAGCTCCTGCCCTCGGCAAAGAACATGTTGTGTCTCACTTATCCGTGAAGGGGAAAGAAGGGAAAGAGGGAGAAGCAAAGGCACATTACATAGAATTGGGCTGGCATTTGATTTTACCAATGCCATTTGAACAGGCAGTTCCAATGGGACATTTTAATTCTCTAAATATTCTCTCCTTAGTCCCTACTCTCTCTCCCCTCCAGTGTTTGGACTTTATTTTGGTAAGTACGACACTGGAGTTAAATTCTCCACTGCCCGCCATTCGTGATCAATTAGAGGTAGTAGAACATACTGTAGTATCTTTTGGATCCTCAAAGAAGTATTAAAACCAGAGGAAGTACAATTTAGAGCTGCTTTTGCTAAGTGTTTCCTGATTGACTGACCAAGTGCCGCATGGTAACTTGCTGGATGCCTCTGGAACGTCAAAACAATGCAGCGCTGGCGTAAGAGGCGGCTGAAGGACATTTAAGGCAGAGGATGGAGTGAACTGCATAAATACTAGCTAGTATTAAAGGACAGGTTACAGATTATTAAGGTGAATTTTTATAACCTTTCTTCATAGAAACTTCCCACAATCTCTAGGAGAGTCTTTTTTCCTCACGCTTCTTTGTGGCAGAGACCATGACAAAGAGAGAAAAGTAACAGGAAAGGACGGCAAGAGTGGAGAGAACCACGTTGAGAAAGAAAAAAGTCTCAGGAGTGGGTAGATATTTTTAGGGTTTTTTTATCACATGAAAGTATGCAGATTGATGTGTCATAATAAATTATCTGTTTCTGGAGATGAGATGAGGATGAAGAGGAAGGTGATGATGGTGATGATGATTTCACTATCATTTTGCAGGATTCAAGTAAAGCCTGGAAGTCTTAAAGATTATTTTTGGCATTGGGATTACACTGGTCTGAACAGGATTCTGTGCTGAGGGATCATGTTGTCCCAAATTCATAAGGGTTAAAATGAATCATAAGAAACTGGTCATTTCTACAACAAGTTAAACTAAATCTCAGCAGAACAGTTCTGTATATTCTTCAGCCATAGGCGGCCTGTGGTAATCTTTTGCCAGAACTATTGGGTACATGTTAAAGAAAGCTGGGTCTTGAGAACACATTTCAAAAATAATCAAACTAACCTCCCCTGCCCCCCCCCCAAAAAAAAAACCCATTTTGGAACCAACCACAGAATGTTTATTAAAGGAAGTTTATAACTTATAACTAGATGGTTATTCTTTTGGGCTCTCATGAAATAATTCATTTAGTGGGACATTAGATTTCATTATTTCTAAAGTCTCTATGATTCTACAGTTTATAATTCCTAATTTAGGCCATAGGGACTTGACTTATATTTCTCTACTCCAAATAATTGAGCCCGTGATTCCTTGCCCCTGGAATCTGGTTCTATAAACATAGTCCACACAACAAGAGAAGAGGCAGTGCAATTCTGCAGCAACGTGAGCAGGAGTGTTTAAGATGACGGGCTCTTTTTTTCTGGGAAAGAGCTTTTGAACATACTAAAGTATCATCGGCCTTAACAAGGAATCTTCTCTCGTACTTCAGGCTCAAGAAAACCTTTTATCGTATCAACTTGGGGATGGCTGACAGAGCGTTGGCAGATACTTTCCTTGGTAGTGATGATACCCCCACGTGGGGTTTCCCTAGTCAGTATAGGATTGAACTCATCAAGGAACTGACGTTAACCCTTTCTCTCTTCGGAGGAAACATGAGTAGTACTCTGATCTCACCTTGGAGCTTTTCCAATTACAGGCTGCTGTGCTGAGAACAGACCCTCTCTGAGAAGGCTGAAGAGTTTTCCAGGCTTGTAGGATAGATTTTAATAGGTATAATTCAGTGACCAGAACACATACTCACTAAGCAAACCTGTTCTTTTTTGTCTACGTCAACTGGCCATGATTATGATATGTGTGGTCCAGTAGCTGAAATCACGGTGATTTTTCAAAAATGCCAGTGTCAAAATTTTGCCTTGACAGTGTATCTGTAACTACTAATAATGCTGTTTTGGGCTGACTCAGTTGCTTTGAAATTGCAAGGCTCTGTTATGAGTAAATAAGAGGCAACCAATTATCTATAAACTAACGGCAAGCACAGAGGAGAGTTTGATGAATTACAAATAAACTCTGCTGACACAACAGAGCACGGAAACCTGCCCCACTCTGACTTTCTCTCAGAGTTGGGGGTACTGCTTGCATATTTTACAAACAACACACCCCAGTCCCTTCCAGCACAGGGTGGGCATGGGGACAGGGAGATGATGAAATCGTCCCTCACTAGTACACATGGCATTGTTTTAAAGTTAAGTAGGAAATGTAACACGGACGTGTAGGGGGAGCAAAACCAAGTATATGTGCCTAAAAATGACTACATTCCAGGAAGGATGCAAGATTAGGTAAGGAATGCAGACCCTCCTCTCGACGCAGCCCAGTGTGTGGGGAAGCAATGCGTAAATTCACCTAAGCAGGAGGCAGGTGTTGAATTCTGGAACCAGAGGGTTACCAGCCTCATCAGGGATCTGTCAGGTGGCGGATGAGACAACTGCAGCTTCATTCAGCAACCTTAGAAGGTTGTCTTTGCCTGTGCATGGTGAAGGTAATGTCTACTTTCCTCTATACTATGTTTAAAAAACTGTAATTCAAACTAATTTTCTGCTAGGCAAAGGACTCAGAGAGCAGCCAAAACATCACTATGTGGCATGATCGAGAGAATTATTCCACATAACCTAATGTTGATGTCCTAATGGCTTCAAGAGGCTGAGGAAACAGTGACAGTTTGGGAATGTTTATCTTTGTGGTCCTGTGGCAGTTCTGTCATCACAGGATTGATCTGGGTTCATACATGAAGATAGAGAACAGGGTTTGCTCCTAAATGAGAGGTTTGCTAGTTATTTCCACACCAAACATTCACCAGAGAGCAGCTTTTTGCCTACTACAGTCCATTTTCCTATATAGGGCATCTCTATAGGTTTGCACATTCTTCTTTGCAACATGCTTGTTTTTAAGGCTGATTAATGGCAAATTAAGTGTTAAGGTCCAGCCCTTAATACTTTCCCTCCCAGGAGAAGGGGCAATTGCAAACAGATCCAATTGGCCTAGAGACTGAGTGTGCCCATGTGAAGCAGCGGGGCATGGTACAGGCCTTCCGCCTGGTGTCCTCAGCCAGGTGCAAGAGTGTGGCCTCTTGTCCCTAGGGAAGGTGACTCTGATTTTCCCAATGTGCCTTATCTTTCCCATGTTCCTGGTGAGAAATATAGGGAGCACTAACTTAGGGGCTGGAGCAGGTCTGGAGTCAGCTTGCTCTGGTTTTGAATTCTGACCTCCACTGTTGTTTTCCAAAGACAAGCACCATTTGCCTGTTTAAGATAATTTTACATGATCTACATTGAATCCCTAAGTAGAGTATTCTCTTTTAATCCTTTTGAATAGGTCAAATGGAGAATCTCACTTTGGTGCTGAAATTAAATGGCTCTCTAGGGTTGGCCAACCTCTGTTTGACAAAGAAAGAATGAACCCTAGTCTGGATAGTGACAGGCAAGCAACTCTGCAGAGCTGCAATTCATCAGCATTGTTTTTATCTTATATTTGTTTTTATGTTTAACTTCTAATTACAGTAACACTTGCTTTTCATTGAGGCTATGATATAAAGTTTAAGATATATGAACTGAAATTTAAAAAGTGAATCAAGTAAATAATAAGTAAACAATATGCTAGATTATACACAAGATGAGAAAAATAATGACCAAATGGAATGGATGGAATTTGGGAGACACTGTACTCGTCCAAGACCATATTACTTGCGCACATGGTCAGATATGGCAGAAAGGAGGGTGGGCAGCCTCAGCAGGGTCTGCAACAAGATGCAAGTGAGCGAAGGCAGGGGGTGCAAGCTCAGGCCCATTTGGACTCCTGACCTGGATGCAACGTGGCCGAGGAGGCAGGTGCTGGGAGGGTGGCATTAGCAAGGCTGGTAAGGAAATCCAGCAGGGGAGGAAGAGGAAATTCCTCAGAGTGGAACCAGGGAGGCCAGCGGACCAAGTGAAGAAAAAAAGAGAATATTTGGAGGGGTCCAGGGTAGGGAGGCGCTGCTGGCTGAAGTGAGCTCTTTCTGTGAGGCAGTATAAAAACTGGGAGAATGGCCTTTGGGATTGGCCTGCCTGGGTTCAAATCTGAGCTCCATCATTTACTAACCATTTACCTTGGAATAAAACTTAACATCACCAAGTTTCAGTGTTCTTATCACCTGTCAGATGGATAATAATAGAACCATGTCTCGTAAATCTCAGTCACCCTGGCTATTGCCGACGTTATGGCTGAGCCCTGTGGCATCTGCCTCTGTGGTGCGTGGGCTGCGAGTCGCGCAGTGCTGCGGAGCGAGCCCCATCGGAGCCTTCACGCTGTCGCTGCCTGAGACAGACCGCCCACTGAGAGTACAAGTGGGAAGCCTGGCGAGATCAAGCTCATCCGTATGTCAGGCAAACAGTGAATAGCTATGTCCAAATATTGCATGGCAGCCCCATTTATTAATGCATTTCAGAAGTTCCATGAACCGTTTAACACTGCGTAAACGTTTGGGGCATAGATGCACTTTCAAAAGAGAGGAGGTAGGTGTCAAAGCACCGGGTGGACCCAAAGGACAGGTCTCTGGAATGGAACGGTTCCTTTCCCCTTTGTCTGTAAAGAGAGGTATATTTAGTGCCATCATACAACAGGAAGTGATGATGCTTTTAGAGAAACCTTAGGGCCCTAAATTTAAGTCCTTCACCTCAAATTACTAGTTGTGTACTGCTGGGCAACCCGCATTGCCTGTTCTGGTCTCAGCTCCCACAACTGACTGTCTGACTGCCCAGAAAACTGAGGGTGATTTATTTAGTCTGTAAACTGAAGCCCTTAAAAAGAAAAATTCATGTTAGTTTATTTAAAACCTTACAGGCAGTGTGCAATAGGTTGTATAGCAAGTTAAGGTAACTGCCTTTCTGGCAAGAAGTATAAGACATGTTGACTCACCTGGTAGGCAGGAGATGCTGGGCCTCAAGGCAAGACAGAAGCAAAACAGACAAGGCACACTGGCAACTCAGGTGAGAAGTTTAAATCCTCTTAAAGTGTCTAGAAAGTACATTGTAAGACAAAACCCTACAATTCAGCAAGCCTCAGGGAAGGCCTGGAGCTTTCGAGCCTCTACCTGAAAGTATCTGTTACATAAGAAACCCAGGCAGAAACACATTCAGAGAGAAAGGAAGCTGAGCCTGAAGAATGGTGACCCCATTTGGACGGGACATTCCAAATGACACACTAGATTTCAGAAGAGGCATGGAAAGAGGATGGCAGTCATGCCCTTAGGCCTATGTTCTCAGGTAAACTAGCTTGATCCTTAAGAGAGAAAAAAAAGAAAGAAATGAGAAAGTGAGCAGAGTAAAAATAAAACATCAAAGACAGCAGCTGCTAGCTCCATATATGTCCCTTCAGGCAACTGAGTGCTGAGCTGACGAACCAGTGACAGGGGCAGATGAAATAAGCTCTCCAGGCCGAGCGAGGGCCAGCGCATGACACCTGCACCACCGTGAAGGAGAGGCGGCCACCGCTGGGGCTGGAAGTGATGAGCAGGCTTTGAAAAGGAGGCTGGGGGGGAAGCTATCAAATGCACATCTATTTTAAACTAACTGAAAAGGGCTTACATTTCCAAGTAAAAAGGAAACACAGTGAATGTGTTCTGGAGCCAAAAATCTGAATCACTAAGTGGTTGATACAGTTTTATATAATTCAGTTGCTACTAGTGTGTGTTCACTAATTATGTTTTAATTTAGTATCTGATCTACTGCAGCTTATAATATAAACACATTTACACAGGCCAGATGAAGAAGACAATTCTAAGGAGGAAAATAGACTATTCAGAGGAGAGGCTCCTTATTGGGGGTGCATAATTCCTAAGGAGGTTTAGTAACAGGGGTGCCAGAAAAAATACAGGATTTCCAGTTAACTTTGAATTTCAGGTAAACGACAAGTAATTTTTTTCACCTAGGTTCATCCCAATATTTCATGGCAACCCCATTAATAAATTTCAGAAGACTCGTGAACCCCTCGACATTGTATAAAAATTTGGTGTCTATATATATTCCTACAAGGAGGATGGCTACGACTTCCCGCCAGCATCTTAAATCTGTGATCTCCCAATAGTTAAACATCATTAGTGCAAAGAAATAATCCATTCTCACCTTGACCTGTTCCTGTGTCCTGAGCTTCCTAGCAGCCAAAGCTAAAGGGAAACACAAAGGGTAACTTTCCAAACAGCAGCTGGGGAGCAGAGGCCCGAAGTGAAAGATGAGCTGGCCTGGCATGGCCGACCTGGCCTGCAGGTGGAGAGAGCCAGTTCACAGCACTTTGCAAACTGACAGAGGAAGTGTGGGAGTTGAGCCCAAGGATGATGAGACTCCCTTAAAGGACTTTAACCTCTTAAGTGATCAGGTTTGAGTCGCAAACTATCCAGTTTGGTGAACACTGGATTGGAGAAGAGCAGTATCAGAGAGGAGGAAACGGATGATAGGTGGCAGTGGGCTGGAAGGGAGTGAACCCACAGGCAGGAAGAGGGGACTCGCAGTTGGAATAAGGCCTCAGGAATCAAGGTTTTTTCCGCTCTGGCTTTTATGTCTTTGAAGCCACTACCCTAGGCTGTTGGTGTAGCCACTTTTCTATGCCCTCAACCTGGGCAGGGAGTCCCTTTCCTGAGGCCCCTTGGAGGGTGGCAGTGATGAGGGAGTGGAGTCTTTACCTACTCACTGGAAGTAGACCCGCAGTGCTGCGGCTTCTGCTGCCATTTCCTCCTCTGATCTCCACAAGGTTGGGGAGTCCTCCTCCTCTTTGTCATGTTTCTGGAGCTTTGGAGAAAAAAAATAGAATGCGCTCATTAATGGGTCCTTGGGATCTATCTCCTTGAACAACTATCATGTGGTAGCTGAACAGAATTGTGAATTTGCAAATCAGAGGCTGGGAAGTGGGTGTCTTTTAATCGCATTAGTTGCTAGTTGCCCAAATTTGAATATGGAGTGGTTTCATGTATAAAATGATATTTTCATTGTTTGCAATAAAATAACCATGTTAGGCTACACTGTGGCCCGTTTGCTGCTTGTAGTTGTCTGCTGAGTGTAGGAGTGGGGGTCACAGATTGAGGGGGTATCCTGCCACTACCACAGTCCCCCCAACTCTCTAATCTCTGGCTTCAGCCATCGTCACTCACTTATTTCACTTAGCAGACACTAAAGGCATTGAGTTTGCTGCCTGCCCGTGGTCAGTCCTCTGAGCCGGCCTGGGGTTTGCCTACCACTCTTTTTGGCTTAGCCTGTCTTATATGAGCTCTGAGCCTGTCTTATATGAGCTCTGAGCAGTTTTGTTCAGTGAACCAAACTAGCCAAAGTGCATTTATGATAATAATACAAGGGACATGAGTGCTGAGTGAGAAAGAAGAGTATATCTATTAAAAGAGGCTTCAAGCAGGCCAACAGTAAAATAATTAAATTAGGAAACATCAAAATATTAACAATTGGTCTTAGTTGAATCACTTAAAAATCCTCTTAGATATCGATATTTCTTTTAAGAATATCTTGTATATGTTTCAGATTTACATATAGAGTAAATAAAATTTCAATTCTTTCAGAGAGAGGGGATATTTTCAGAACTCTCTATTAGAGGAGCTAAATTTTCCCCTTAATCTCCTATTGCAATTCAGTTTTATTAACTAAATTTGTTATTCCTGTGTGAGGCTCAATACACTATAAATGTTGAAAATATAACTTCTCCATAGGATGCACAGTGTAGTACTTTGTGTTAAGCCATTTGAGGAGATTAAGGCAAACGATTTAATAGCACCAAAGATGGTTTGGGATGCAAAGGGCAGTTTCTTTGGCGTGTATTATTTCATCATGCATCATTACATTTAATCCTTACAATAACCCATACACAAGGTGGGCACTATTGAAGTCCCCAGAAGTTCACTCACCTGTCAAAGATCACCCAGCTAGGAAGCGGGAGCTCCAGAGTTGTTCCCAACAATTAATTTTTGCCTTTTATTCCACCCTAGTGGAACTTGAATGCCACTAAAGAGTGGCCAGTTCTACCGATCCTGTTCAACCCCACCAGGTGCATCCACCCAAAAGTCAGGTTCAGCTCAAAGAATCTGGCTGACTCATCAAAAAGTCTATCAACTAAAATAGTGGAATTTGCTAATTCAGGCCCAAATCACACAAAATCTAACCCAGAGAACCCCATCTTGGCAGCATGCAGCAGATGGAGAAATTGTCCCATTGTTTCAGAGCAAACTTTGATACAGAAGGCAAAACAGTGAGGGAACAATAGCTGGGCTCTCCAGTTTGAGCCTAAATGAGGTTCATTAGCATATAACCAGGCAGGCCACAGATATGTTTATGAGGGTCATGGATCTTCCCTTCAGAATCTGGCTGCCAGAGGCTGGTTTTACATTTTGCCACATAGATTTAATTCTCCTTACTGGAAGAAAACCACATTAAGAAGTCATTTCCTTCCTTGCAGAGGCAGATATGACACAATTGCTACAGGCAAGTCAAACTGGATTGCTATTTTTCTACTCAAGAACTAATTTTCATTTTGATACTAGCTTTGGATCCGTTATAAATCCATCTTGTAACAAATCTGTAGGATGACAAAGAACAATGCAAAGCTCAGAAAGCATGGTCTTCCCACTTCTGGTTCAGCCACTGGGAGACACAGAAATCAAGCATTAAGTGGCCTCATCAACGCCGATCATACCAGATGAATCCAAATAATTTAGAGCCTGCAAACGTTAATGCCTTTCTGATTATTAGGCGACCGTCTGCTATTGACATATGCCTTGCAGATGGCAACGTTGTGCCAACGCTTAGAAGCTGTTTATGGGAAACAGGAAATAAATAAAACAAAAACTAGTCATATTTGCAAAGCTCTGTTGCACATGGTTTTTAAAACTTCTGTTTTCCTCCTAAGAGCCCCTATGCAAGCCTGTGGCTTTCTTTAGAAGAGCTGTGCCCAACCCTGGCTGCTCACGGGAATGGGAAGAACTTTAAAAACTGCTCCAATTTAATTGGACTGAGGCAGCCCATGTTTCGGGACTGCTTTCAAATTTCTCAAACAATTCTAAGATGCACTTAACTGTTGCAAAGCAGCACATTGTGGGGGGGGGGGAGCTGTGTGTATGCAGATGAAGCCCATGCACATAAAGAAAGAATGCTTCTGTCTTCTCGCCCATTGCTTGAGACCCTTCCAACAGAACAGAGGCTGTCCTTTGCAAACTGCTTCCCACTGCTCTTCTAAACACACCCTGTTGAAGGGGTGTCTGGGCCTCATGGCTGTCCCAGCTACACCAGGCTACTGATCTGGTTCGGGAGCCTTTGAATGGGATTTCAGTCTCTGCAGGGGTAGGGACCCTGGGAATGTGGCCAAGTCTTATGTCTTGGAAGAGCCATCCAGGCAACTTGGAAATTAAACGTGCTGTGGGGTGGAATCCAGTTCTGTTCTCCTGAGGCAGCCAAAGAACCCAGTGGCTGGAAGCCATTGTCCGGGCTCACCTTAAACACAATGGCTTATTGAAAAGACATTGCTGGCCTGGGGCACACTTTAATGAAGGAGTTTCACTCCTGGTGAGTCTTCTAGAGAGTACTGTCAGCTGTCCTGAGGGAAAGACAGGGACTACTTATTAAAACATCAGATATTTATTCTGTCCCTGCAGTGCTAGGGGGGCCCTGCCCTAAAGCACTGGGTCAGATAGACCCCTTAACTCTCCTCATGGGTCACTCAGGTAAGGAGGGTAGACACCAGATGGTTCATTATGAGTGATGGGCATTACCAAAGGGAAAGATGCTAGGAGGAGCTAACCTAGTTTGAAAAGGCTTTTGAGAGTCAGCTTAGTTTCACAAAGAAACAGAGTATTAGAATAAAGAGTGATGAGGGTCAAAGGTTATCTAAGGAGCACCCAGCAAGGGCTCTCTAAGAAGATGAGGTTAGGCCTAGACTTTAACAGTGAAAATCAATGAGAGTTTACCTCTCTGTAAAACGGAGGTAGTAAAAGAAATTGTGAGTTGTGACATGCCTGACACATAATAACTGGTTCTTAGTGTTTGCTATGATGATGATGATGATGACGACGACGACAATGACGATGATGATGACAATGATGGATAGACCATCCCCATGACATAGACAATGACCAACCCATAGAGGTTGTTTCCAGGGGTAAAAGTGTCTTTATCATCTTTATGGTTCCCCAGTGATCTCTATCTTTTGGACCTTTCTACCCTGTAAGAAGTATTAAAAGCTATGATCAGAATTCAGACTCAAACCGACTAATCTACGTCTGGGAGGAAATTTAGCTCCTGTAGCTCTACAATGACCTGCAATAACCCCTAACTCTCAGGGTGGTGGTAAGGAGTGAATAAGGCATTATGGTAAAGGTTAAGGTCCAGAGAGAAAGCATGTGGCAAAGGTCAAACGCACTCAAAATTACCCTGGGAGCATGGCTGCCAGATTGGCAAATAAAAATACAAGATGCTCAGTTAATATTTTTTTTAGCATATTTCATGTAGTATTGAAGACATACTTATACTGAAAATATTCACCGTTTATCTGAACTTCAAATTTATCCAGGCTTCCTGTATGTTATCTGGCAACTCAGTCTAGGAGACCCCATAGGAAGGTACCATGGGAAATACCTGGCTTGCACTTGGGTTGTTCCCAAACCTGCGTAGCTGTGAATCTTGGGAAAGACAGAGGAGACTGTCCAAAGGATGATCAAATTCAAGGCTACCATTTTGTCTATTCCAGGGTTTATCATTATTATTACATGAAATGCATAGTAAATCCCCAGTGCTGTTTAAATTCCACAGTTTATTAGTTCTAAGATGTACTGTTTTTCACATTTTAACATCTCTGAAATTGAAGCATGCCCTAAAATCAATGGTGTATCATAATTTAATTGGTAGTGCTTTTCTCTCTCAGTGGTACATCAAATAACAACACTTCTTCCAGGTGTGGGGGATTCGGTGCACCGTAGTCCCCATCTCTCCTCCCTGCAGTGAAGTCACAAAGTTAGATTGTGAAAATGCACAGCTCCACGGCTAGGATGTATGTTCCTCTCCTTCTTCCTGTGCAACAAAACAGTTGAAACTGTTTTCCCTGATACTTGGTTCATGTGCCAAAGTTACAAAGTTTGCAAAAGCTAAGACAAAGACTTTATTCACATTCAACAGTGAATGAAGTCTGTGATGACTCCTCAAAGTGAAATCTATTTCTAAACAGCTTTGAAAGATATTTTTTAAAAAAGTATCCCACTTTATCTGCTTGAAGTGATTTTCAGGGAAAGTGGTGTTAACAGGATTTCTGATTGAAATACTGACATGTGTTGATGTTGACACTGTGCTCCTTTCTGTGTGTTATTACAAGATATGCGGGTTAATAATTAAGTTCCTGGTGTAATGCTCAGTGTGCCTTGGCTATTGGCATTTTTGGAGCTCTGTAATGGAAATGTAGCAGAAGAATGATTGACCAAGATTTAAATGTTTTTTCAGAATTCAGAACTAATCTGTAGTAAAATACCAAATTATCTTAAAAGGAGGGAAACAATTTAAAGCCACTTCTTCAAGAAGCTAGTGGCTGAATAATAACTTGGGTGTTTTAAAATACATTAATATCTTTGTTATTAGTTTTGTAAAACAACATAAAGAGCAGAAAGCTTAAATAAACCATTTCTTATGAGTCGATGGTTCTGTTCAGGTGTTTACATAAAGCATGGAAAGGGAAATACTTTCAATGGATACAGAATTAAATACTTAACTTTTTAGATCTGATTCTCTATTACTACCTTCAGTTTAGTCAGCCAGCATTTGGTGAGCACATGGCATATTCCAGGCACTGTTCTAGGTCTTATGAAAGCTATGGCAATAAATAAGCCAAAAATCTTTGTCTTCTGGGATCTCACCAAAAGAAAACACATATTCAGACAAGCCTAATTTAATACAAGCCAGTCTGGTACAAATATTGGACTAGAATTTCCATCACAGTGTTCTCAAAATATCTCAGAGAGAGAGAATAATTCTTGCTGGTCTAAAGTTGACTGTGAAAAACCAGGATCTGCACTGGGATTTACAGACAGGCTCTCCTGGGCCAGGGGTC
Organism: Micronycteris hirsuta; assembly: GCA_004026765.1. Classification (NCBI taxonomy): domain Eukaryota; kingdom Metazoa; phylum Chordata; class Mammalia; order Chiroptera; family Phyllostomidae; genus Micronycteris; species Micronycteris hirsuta. The sequence continues at coordinate 39,872 of PVJI01000194.1, forward strand.
AGCTTCGGCAGGCAAACGAGGCATGTGCCCTCGCTCCTGCCGCTTGTGCCCGTGCGGCGTCACCAATTGCTTGCACTGCTGTCCCTCATGAATCCCGACGTGGCATTCCAGCCACACCTGACCACCTATCAGAAGCCTCAACAGAGCTAAAATTCTGTTGCCATTGTGAGAAATCTTAAATTCCAGTGTGTCAGGACAAAACACACACCCTAGTCTCCCTGAAGATGGCCTCCAGTTCTTCAGTTCAAAGCTGCCAACAACTTTAAATCCTGTTGGGAAAGTTGTTCCCTTTTCAACCACCTTTCAGTTCTTCTGATTAATCAAAAAGCAAGTCTCGGTTGGTACTAGCATGTCCTGAGCTTGGTACCAACAAGCCCCTCACACGAGGGTGGAGCCATGCAGACTCTAGCTAGACTGTAGAAAGAGTTTTGTTTAGGTCAAAGATTTTTAACCTTTTCCATTTCATGGCACACACAAACCACCAAAATTCTGTGGCATGCCAAAAAAATGTATCTTTGCCGATCTGACCAAAAAAAAGTATAATTTTGATTCACACACACTGGATGGCTATTGTTGTGTTAGCTGTTGTCATTTTTTTACTTGAAAACTAAGGGAAAAGAGGTCAGTGTCTCTGACTAAATAGTCAGGTATCACATATTTAAAACATTTTTGTGGCATACTGGTTGAAAATGGCTGGTTTAGATCATGTTTATTTTTAGAATTATCTCCTACTAATGTCATCTCAACTTTTCTTTTAAAATACATTTAGTTAAGTTAAAAATAAGAGTTGATTCCAAAAATATTAAGTAAACCAGTGTGGGAAATGTGGCATCACACGTGGCGTTAACCTTGGGAGATGGCCCAGAGGGCACGGGCGGCTAAGTGAGGAGCGACGGCCCTGCGGACACGGGTGTGGTTGTTTCTGCTGCACTGAAATGCAGGAAGCTTCAGAGTTGTTTTTTAATATTCTGGACATCAAAATAATTTGATATTCTAAGAGCTCCAAAGAAAATAGAGCACAGTGGTCTGCTGCTGTGATGGCAGGGGCGTGGGGGAGGCCTCACTGAAGGGCTGATGGGTAAGCTGAGAAGTACCTAACGGTTAGAAATCGGTTAAGCGAAGAGCTGGGAGAAAGGGTATTTCAAGCAAAGGGAACAGCAAGTATAGCACGTACAGGAAAAAGGGGGCTTGGTGGTTGAGAGACTGGCTAGAAGAGTGAGGGAAGACTATTTACAGCCTATGGGGATAACTAAAAATTTGGATTTTAGTTTTGGTGCAAAGAAGATAGAAGCAGGGAAGTAAAAGGACTGAATGCTTTTCCTAAAAAGTGGCCTGGCTGGAGAATGAATTAGAGGGAGACAGAGCAGCCAGACCAGAAGTGATGGGGGCAGGAGGGTCGGAGTGGGACTCAGCTGCCCCATGGAGCAGCGTGGTGGTGAGTCAGCAGCAACGTGAGCAGCTGGGAGTGGGGCTCGGCCCTGCCCCGTAGACGGACTGGGCCTCTCATCGCGGCCCTTTCCGCGCTTTGTAAGGCACACATTCGTCCTGGCTCCCCTGTCCAAGCTGCTCTAAACTAGTGTGAAAAATCACTCCCTCCCTGCAGAGTACATGCCTCTCTTCAGTCTTACACTTCCCCAAATCCCCATGTCCCCAGGTTGCCTTCCTGGGCCATTTAATTGGTTTGTGATTTTGGATGTTGTCTCACTTTCTCTGTCACACACACACACACACACACACACACACACACACACACACACAGCCAGCATCCTTTGAGCCTGTGGTGTTTCCTTCCTAAACACCAAATGCTTTTTCTCTAAGTGCTGGTTATTGGGCAGATAGTCACTCATTTTGGGCTTCTTTGATGTCCTAATCAATCACTTCATGCTCTCATTTGGTACAAAAAACAAACAAACAAACAAACAAACAAACAAAGGTGTTGTGCCACCAACCTCTGGCCACCACTTTTGCTTCCTTAGAACCCTGAGGTTATTCAACTGTTCCTTTGTATCAAAATGTTAATTGCCTTCCTCCTTACTCTCTCAGTGAGGGATCTTATGAGCTGGAACCCTAGACTGATTGCTGGCTGGAGAGACCTTTAAGTGCAATCAAACTCAGTTCTTTGCCCTTTGTAGAGAGAAACTCAGGTAATCAACAGAGCATTCATCATTTGATTAGTTGCCCAACCTCTGACTTAAGCCCAACTTGCTTCAGTAAAACAAAGTTATTTAGCGCTGCCAGTGGGGCCAAAATGCTGAAATAAGCTCTTAATTAAAGGAGTATCAAGTGTTGATGTTTAAGAATTTGTAACCCCCAAAAGTATGTATTAACTAGGAAATCACAGCACTGGAAAATAATTATGCCAAACCACTGTACTATAACAGAACCCAATTGCTTATCCAATTATACATTAAAGTATCACATTGTCAAGCCGATTGCCAAAGCAACAAATGAGACTTTGCCAGCATCGCAGTTTGGACCAGACATTCCTTAACTGCTGCGCTGAGCATGGTCTGCAGAGCACCCTATACACCCTGTAAAACCTGTGCAAACCAAGGTGGGCAACTCATGCCTGCCATCAGAAAATCCCTTTAATTCGTTGGACTTGTAGGTTTTCCATGGGAATCTTGTTAGGAGCAACTCAGAAAAGAGCAACTCTGGCTTCTGGTCCTGTGCAGAATTGATTTCAATTAAAACATCAAATGAGTCACTTCCTGCCAGGGAAGCCATCAGGGAGGCAAACCTGAAACCTGAGAAAGATTAAAGAAAGGGCCTCCTGACTGGCCACCGTCCCGAACTTCTTTGCAAGACACCAGGCAGTTAAGGAACAGGACTTGGAAACCAGACTATGGGTGGGGTGTCCGGGCAGAAAATGTAGGCATCACTGTATTTGAGAATTATCTGCATGGGGTGAAGTGCAATCTTGACTTATTCCTAGAATGCCCCGCTGCAGGGGTTTTCTGCAGAGCATCCTCTCGTGAGCCCCGTGTTTGTGAGGGATGAGACTGCGCCTGTCTAGTGGCTGGGCGGAGCATTCCAGATGGAAAGCCAGAAAGCCCGTTAGTTAGAGCAACAGCTCGGTCAGTGGTAGGGCAATCAGTTGCATTCACCCAGTAGTTTGTTCCTCTTCCAATCATAATAAGCCCTCAACAATAGTTAATTTGGCAAAAAGCCTCCTGCTTAGCTCCCACGTTCATGGTAGAAATCACCAAATCATAAAAATATCCTTCTTTGCTTTGCTGTGTCTGACATCCAGTAGAAGAATCTCTAAAAGCTTTCGTCAGATGTGCCACTGAATTGCACTTTCCCTCTCAGCTCCCTTCATCCCCATTTTCCAGATGAAACATCCAAGTCTCTTAGGAACTTCTGTCACATGGCTACTTGGGAACAATATTTCCTGGGATTAGAAATATAGTTTGGGGCTCCTTGAGGACTCATGAATCCTCTCTGTAAATTCTTGGGAGCATTATTTTGGTTAACATTTTAGAAAACATGGTGGACAAGGCAGTGCAGAAAAAAAACAAAAACAAAAAAACACTGAACCTACAAAGATCGTGCCCACGCCTGCTGGGTCAGGGTCCTGCTGGGTGTCTCCTCTGGAAAAGCAATTACGCCTCAGGTCGGTTGTCGGTAAATAATGCTGATGACCAGCACCTGCCCCTGGCTCCATCCTACCTGTGCTTTCCTGGTTTTCTAACAGGTAAGAAACTGGGGAAGCAACAGGGACTAGAGATTTCTACCAGTTTGATTTCCTCAGGACTCCTGTTTCTAAAAACATGCTCACCGAGAAATGAAATGAAAGTCCTTCTGAAAGGAAGGTTTGTGAAGCAGCAAACTTGAGAGAAGGAAACATTTATCCAAAAAGCAATTTCCTTGGCCAGTCACATTCTGTAAGCCTTTCCCCTGTGTGCGGGACATTGGTGCTGGAGCGAGAGGGCTGTCCTTTATTCCTAGAGTGATGTCACCCTGTGGCACTCCGAATGAGGAGAGGGAAAAGGCAAAGGACCAATTTCTGGTCTCATTTGAATTTTCTAAACATTTGTTTCATATACATTATGGCTTCATTTTTCAAAGGCACTTTAGAGAACCTTTAGAAGCACGGTCCAGGCAAGATAGCAATTCCTTAGGGCGGTGGAATGTCGGCGCTGCAAGAAGTTAAACCAACACAGAAAATGCAATACAAAATATGCCACCACAAACATGGCTTCAGACTCTTGCTCACACCATGCTCCTGGCAGCAATGATTGGGCCCTCAAGATAAAACCCATTTGGAGAAGCTGAACCAGTTTGGGGAGCTATGCAATACAGGTCCCCTAGGCATCAGAGGCTTGTTTCTCTGCAGAACTCATTCAATTATTCAGCTAATAGTACTATGTCCACCATGTGCTGGCACAGTGAATTGCACCGTGCAGTGGGGAACAAGCCAGACAAGGCTTAGTGCCCTGTAGGAGGCTTTCTTTCTAGGCAAGAAGGCAGGTACGTAGCAAGTAATCAAATCTGTTACTACCATGAGAGCGAATAATAAAGAGAACTACATTAGATGTTGTAGTCAGGGAAGACTGCTCTGAGGAGGTGACAGCTACACTGAGAGGGATCAGCAAGTGCAGATACCCAGAGGAAGGACAGAGGTACCTGCACAGTCTGTGAGCTGGCTGCAGAGCCGTGCTGATGCACAGAGAGGAAGTGCCCAAAGAGAGGGCAAAAGGCAAGCAGAGAAGAGGGGAGACACCCTTCCTCTGGTACTAGAGGCCAGAAGAGAGAGGGACTGGGGATTTTTTCAGTCATGTCACCCTTGTTAAGCCCCTACTTTTGCTAGGCTCAGAAGAATGATAACCAGGTGGAAACGCAGCAAGTCCAGACCAGGCGAGGGAAGGTGGAGGGGCCTGACAGCGTGGATGGGCCCAGCTTTGGCTTCGAGCATGGCCAGTGCCACTCTGGCTTGATCTGTGCTTCCTGGGCCTCTCTCTCACCTTGGCATCAGGCCTGCTAATAGGAAACTTTCCACAGAAAAGCAGGTAAACAGCAAACTATTTGCACAAGCAGTGACCACCATGGAGCAGGCTGACCTCGTGAACTTCTTTCCGAACGGTCACCATATGTTTGGCACAGCTACACAAGCTGCCCTAGCACCATCCAGCCAGGTGCCTGGCACCCACCCACGTGCTGGCAGATGACAAATGCCTAATGTGAAATCTGTATTCCAAGGGTACTCACCACTCTGCTGGATTGCTCAAAATCCCTTCTTTCTGTAAGAATATCCTTCTGCCTCTGGTCACAAAACTGCACCCCGTGGGAGTAACCTCCCCTCTGCCACTCACAAATTCCTTCACTTCTGATGGAGCTGTTCTGATGCCCTTCAAAGCGCGTGGCCTGTGTGAGCTGCACAAATAAGTTAGGAGCCAACCTCTCCCAAATGCCTCTTTCTCTATTTCATTTAAAACCTTCTTTAATGAAGACATGAAGCCTTGGATGTAGCTGAAACACTAAGCTTACCGTGTGTGGCAGCAGGTCTTTGTCACACAGGATTTCCAGCGTCTGTTTTCCCTCCACCATCACAAAGTATGCACTCGAGGCCCCGCGTTTGGAGAAATCGCAGGGGTCAGCACACCTGCGGTGCAACGGACAGCCTCACCCTGGGAAAACCACCTTTGCGATCATGCTGTTTCCTTTGCCAGGTTAGTGCAAACATCTTTTTTATTTTTTTTAAGCCAGAATATTTAAACGGAAAGAAACTGGGGTTTCCTTGTTGCAGGCTCAATTTTATATAGCCTATGACAGACCATAACCCAGAAATCAGCACCGACAGCAGAGATATAGGGCCACTGCAAACCCGTACACTTCACCACCACCGTGAAAAATTAAGATGCAGTGCCAGGCTTGTGACTGTTGCAAAGCAATGGGCTAGAGAAGAGACGCCCTCACTTTTCAACTTCCCACTGTGCATCTAACCGCGCAATTCTTCGTTACTGAGATGCTCAGGAGGCACTGTAGGAAGAGCCACGCCTGGGATTAATATTTATGCTATAAATATGAATAGTATATAAATAAATAATATGTGTAACAATATAAATTATAAATATAGAAAATATAAATAATAGGTTATTTATATATAAATCCTAGGCTTGGCTTATATGTATGTATATAATATAACTAGATTAAAAAATACTATATTTGATATTCCCATTAAAGTTGAAAATATCACTGTTGGGAGTGACACTTGTATGAATGAAAAACCCATATCAATCTTTTGAGAGGCCTAATCTTTTAATTAATCTCACCTCTGTGCTGCTGAAGGGTTTAAGGAAGTTTATTTGGTTGATTTTAAAGCATAAAATATCAAAATGCTTTAAAATAGTTTTTTATAAAGCATTTAAGGTATCAATTCAAAGACCCAGAAATATTTTTTTTTAACTTTTTAAAAATTGTTGTTCAAGTACAGTTGTCTCCATTTTCTCCCCACTACTCCCACCCACCCCAGCCATCCCCACCTCCCTCCCCTTGGTTTCCGTCCATGTGTCCTTTATACATACATGTTCCCCCTTTCTGTCCCGTTATTCCCTCCTACCTCCCCTCTGTTTACTGTCAGTTTGTTCTTAATTTCCATGTCTCTGGTTATATTTTGCTTGCTTGTTGATTTTGTTGATTAGGTTCTACTCATAGGTGAGATCATATGGTATTTGTCTTTCACCTCCTGGTTTATTTCACTTAGCATAAAAATGTTTGTAGAACCCTGGCTGGTGTAGCTCAGTGGATTGAGCGCAGGCTGGGAACAAAAGGGTCACCGGTTCGATTTGATTCCCAGCCAGGGCACATGCCTGGGTTGTAGGCCAGATCCCCATTGAGGGCCACATGAGAGGCAACCACACATTGATGTTTTTCTCCCTCTCTTTCTCCCTCCATTCTCTTCTGTTTAAAAATAAAACAAATAAAATCTTTTAAAAAATGTTTGCAGAGTCAGTGTATGATACTGATTTTTAACGCTCCCCAGTCCAAGCATCCACAGGATACCTGCCTCCCTTCTACCATTGCTTCCATGGAGTACTCACGCCCTAGTTTGAATACTCCAGGGATGAGGCTCAGACTTCTCCCCAAGCCTGTCAGACCCTTACCTGACAAGCTGTTCCATGACACCATTGTTCTTCACCCTGAGCATGTGTCTCCCTTGCCCCACCTTCCTACACATAAGTCCTAGCTCCAGTGCTTAAAGTCTCACAGCACAAGGGCAAATTGGTGAATTTGAGCCTCACCTAAATCTGGTAATATGGGGGGCTTGAGAGGATGTGGTCCCTCAGGATCTCTCAGGCATCCTAGTGAGAGGCGATACTGGAGCAGCCTCTTTGGAAAACAATTTGATTTATCTCTTAAGGCTGACATTCACAAAACCTTATGGCCCAGCAGTACTATTTCCACCATCTACCCAAAAGAATTTCTTGCCCACATGCATGAGACTGTTCAAAACAGTTCTGATTAAAATAGGAAAAACCTGGAAATGACCAATGTCCATCAGAGAGTAAAGGAATAAACTGTGATATAGTCATATAATGGAATATTAGACAGTGATCAAAATGATTGCTTGATGGAGACAATGGAGCCATATAAATGAATCTTAACAACATATTACTAAAGAAAAGAGTAACTACCAAAAGATAATATGCAGCATGATTTTTTGTGAAGTTAAAAACAAACTCTGAAACATATACATTCTAGGAATGCATAGAGATGCCTAGACCTATGCTAAAAACACCAGCAGCAGCGAAAACCCTGAAGCAGTGAGAACTGCGGGACTCAGGGGCTGGATTCCTAAGTGGGGGTGGGGGTGGGGGTGCTGGGCAAGGGCTGTTGTGTGGGCCTGTGAGATACAGGCTGTTATTAAAATTGTACCTTTTGTTTTGGGTGATGATTTACAGATACTCATTAGTCATTAAACATTAATTAAATGACTACATAAAAGGCCATAAGTAAAAAACACAAAAATGACCATCTTTGGGCAACATGTAGGACTCCAGCATAGAACGATTGCAATCTCCATCGCTATGGAAATCCTGCTTCCATTCCGAGAACCTCCACAGGATTATATCAGAGTAGCGTTTGCCATGTGAAAGCACTGGAGTTATTAATTGAATTCCAGATGTCTGAAATTGATGTATCCCTTCACTGAGTCCCCCCTAGGATCTATTTTCTGTATAACACTTCACACAGGATGCTGTTCTTAATTAAAACTGCTCTGCCTTAAGAGCTTTACGTCTGTGAGACAGTCATCCAAACCTTCTTCTCTCCATAAATTTGCTCTTATATCCTATTTCTGAAGCAAAAGTAATACTTAACTGGATTTTAATAAACATGTCTGCAGTAGTAATATAAATTCCGCATGGTTTCTACGTTTCATAATTGCTTTAGTCCTTTTACGTATATGCTGCTTCTTACACAAGGCCTGTATTTTAAGGGCTGTGAAGCACTAGCTCCATCTCAGCTCCCACCATCTGGGGACAACCAACAGTCTGCTGACTGATATTTAGGCAGGAAGCAGACAAGATGTTGAAAAAAAAAAAAAACCATTAATTTCCAAGCCATTTGCTCTTCTCCCTCTTTAATTTTTCATTTTGGCAATAACTGACTCCAGTTCGTTGACATCAGGTGAAAGCCTGCTATTGGATTTATCAGCCCAAGATCTGTGAGTGTTCCTAATTGGTTGCTCAATCAATCAAAGATTGTGTCAATCAAATGCCAAAATTCAAAATTTTAAAAATAAGACAAACTAATTTTTTGGCCTCTCAGAAGCATAACGACCCACTGATTGGCTCTCCTTTCACTTTGCAAATGGTCATTGGGGCCTTCAGTGGAGAGAGAGCTTGTCTACGTATAGGAGTCAGATTTGGAACTTAATAATTCAGCCAAACAGCAGCTAAATCATGAGAAACAAATACTGCTCCATGGAAAACGGACCCCTGTCCCTAGCCGAAGGAGAGAGGTTTTCAGTCCAATGACAGTGGCCCTCTGCTCTAGGGAGGTGAAAACATCAAAGAATGGAGCCCAAGAAGAACGACAGCATAATCATATTGTTGTTCTGTTTCTATTGTTACTAACGGATTTCTATCAAGTGCTTGCTCCCTAAGCACCAGGTGCCAAGCTCTGGTGCAGAAATGATCTCATTTAATCCTCTTCACTGTGCTACAGTGAAGTCATCTCCCTTTTCAGGGGAGGAAGGTAGGCTCAGAGATGATACAGCTTGTGAATGGAGGGGCTCCAGCGCCCACTCCCTCTACCTTCTTTGTCTCGTGGACAATGCTGACCAGCTGCTGAGCAACAGAGACTAAGTCGAAGTACCCAAATCAAAGCACTTTTGCATATAGAATCTCATTGGGTCAACTCTGAACTAGTAAGAGGCACAATATTGTCCCCATTTACAAAGGAGGAAACAACAGCCCAAGAAGATCAAGGGAATAGCTTGAGTCTTCCAGTGTTTGAATGGAGAACATCTGCATGTTTCTCTCCTAAAAAGGACCCTCTATTAAAAATAACAGGGGTAGCCTGCGTCTAGTTTCTGAACTGGAACATTACCGGAGAAGCATATACAGGGGGCCCTCTTGTTTAAAAGGCAGAACTGAATTCTAGGTAACGGCCCAGAACAGTTTCAGCTCAGTCTCCTGACCCTTTCCTTCTGATGCTCTGATCCTGAGTGAGGGGACCCTTGACAGAGCTTTTTTGGTTTGATAGGCTCTTACCAATTTTCCTCATCTCTCAACTCTTTGTCTGTTCCCAGCCTAGTAAGTAGGAGTCGTTGGTTAAACAACCTGCCTTATCTCATCACCAGACCTTTGCATGTACTATTCTCTCTGCATGAAACACATTTCTTCCCCTGCTCCTCCAAGGATGGACTAGTTGACCCTTTTATATGGTTCCATTTCAGGAAATTTAGTCTTGGATAAGTGTCTTCTAATTTGTCTATCTTTCCCACTAAATTATAGGTTCTGTGAGGGCAAAATCATGTCAATTAGCAATATTCAATTTTTCCTTAACCTACAAAATGTCAATATCACATGGTTCCATCCATTACCTTAGCAATGGCCTTACAAAATCTGAAGTAGGCACATAGTGGGTGTTCACAAAATATTCCTTTCCCAAATAAACAACCGTATCAGATATTCAGAAGGCCGGCACAATTACAGCTATCCATGCCTGCAAAGAGGAGTTTCTGTTCGCAAACAAAACGTTACAATACTAACACGGGAACAGAGACGTACGCTGTGAGAGATCAACAGAACAAATAAGATTTCCTTGTAACCTTCATCAATCTGAACTTTAACTGTTACTTAATACATTTTTATGACACGATAAACTTAAAAAGAATCTGAGTAGAAAGCCATACCTTGGGTGTCCCTAGTCTTAGCCCCCGGATCTCAACGGCAGTTCCCCCTTCCAAGGATAACCGGAGAGAAAACCAAACAGCAAGCAGGAAGGCAAATGAAAGATATGTTTGTGCCTGCTCAGAGGTCAGCATCCTACCCTTATTTGTGACCCATAACTAATGACAATTTTACTGTTTCAGAGGCTGGATAGTCACCAAGAAAGCTGATCTCTCGCTGTCCCAGAGCCAATCATCCTTTGAAGGAGAAGCTTGAGAAAAAATGGAAACCACAGTGTGGGCAGAGACGGTCGTGGGATGTAAGTTTTGGGTGGGCCGTGAGTGCCTGGCCACAGCCCCTCCCAGAGCTGGCTGTGCTGTGATGCCTACAGACACCCCGGTGCGGGCGGGCGGCCAAGGCAGGAGCCTGCACCCGCCCCCTGCAGGCGGCCAGCGCCACACCTGCAGGCTTTGCACACTGCCTTCTCATTGTTGGCACTTTCTACGGGCTTCTTAATCGGGTGTGTGCACAGTCTGTAACAAATGGACGGGTTTTTTGGCCTCTGCTCACTGTGTATTACATTTTTAATCAGTATATATAATTACTTACCACAAGCTGCTGGGCCAGATTTTCTGAGCATTGGTCTAATTAACTTAAGCTTGATAATTATGTTTCAGATACCATAGCAGTACACATGGAATTTGCAGATTATGCCGCCAGCTTATTTGATTCCAATAACATGTTTTCTCTGACAGTGGATTAGTTTTTATTTTTTTAACTGGCCATCTGATAATTATTTGGGTTTCAAAGTTTCCCCTTAAACAAAATCATTCTGCTATTTAAGACAGTTTCTCTAATAATTAACACAGACTAGACTGAAATAGGTTTCTATATATTTTTACACATGCAAATCTGTTTTCACTAATATAAGCCCCAGGCTGAGGAAATATTAAAGTATAAAGAGTCCTGATGATTAACTGGCAGTATCTTCCATGTTTTGACTGGCTTTGCTTTTTCATTTACATTTCCCTTTGGGTTGATGAAAAATGAGAGAAAAGGAGAAGGAAAAGAAACGGAAAACCTCTGACACTTGTAAGTGAGAAGGTCAGCTTCTGATTGAATTAGGCTGTGATAAATTCCCACACGAATAACAACCAGCCTGCTGACGGCCCACTATGTGCGAGGCACTGTGTCCAGCCTACTGTGTGGATCGTCTCGTCCAGTCATCCCAACAACCCCAGGCAGTGGGCATGTGTTATGGGTTGAATTGTGTCTCCCCTCCAAAAAAAAAATATGTTGAAGCCTTGACCCCCAGTACTTCAAAATGTAACCTTTTTTGGAAATATGACCTTTACAGAAGTAATCAAGTTGAACATACAGTCATTAGCGTGGGCCCTCATCCAGTAAGACCGGTATTCTTACACAAAAAGAAATTGAGACACAGAGACAGGCATGCACACAGAGTATCGTGTAAAGACAGGACAGAGATGTGGGTGGTGGAAGGGAAGCACGGCCAGACATCACCAGCAAACCACCACGAGCTAGGACAGAGGCGTGGAACGGACTCTCCCTCCGAGCCCTTGGAAGGGACCAATCCCGTCTATACCTTGATCTCAGAATTCTAGCATGGAGAACTATGAGGCAACCTGTTTCCATTGTTTAAGTCACCACGTTTGTGGTGCTTTGTAATGGCAGTCCCAGCAAACTTGTACAGTGTGAGTTCCTCCACTCTAGGTGCTAAAGCTACAGGTGCTAAAGCTACAAAAATCTATGTGATGTGCCCACAGTTGTCACATGGGAGGGATGGAGTCTACTGCCAGGTTTTTCTGCCTCCTAAGCTCACACCCTGACCTCACCCATGCCCCTGCCAACTGCTTCTTTCCAGGAACATAGGGAGAATCAATGCAATAAATCTCAGAAATGGCTGACATGCTGTGATCAATTTAATGCTTCTAAATTAAGAGTAAGACTAAGGTGATAGTTGTTTCCAAGTTTAAATACAGTGCTTTTGTTTAAAACAGAAAATGACTGCTGGAAATGCCTGCTTCCTAGGTCCTGACAACAACACAGAATTTTTTAGGGTGAAGGCAGCAGTGTTATTTTGTTCTTTTTCCACCTGTAATATCAGAGAACAACGGGCCAAAATATCGCTTGCCAATTATGAAAGGCATAGGGCAAAAAAAAAAAACAAATAAAACAGCACAACTCAAGAATAGAATCTGAGAAGAAAGGACAGGTAGGCTTTCCCAATATGTCATAATGGATGGGAGGAACGAAAGGGAAACCAAGCCTCCTCTCTAAAGGCCACAGACATGGACCGAGAGTGGCTCTTGAGAAGAGTGGCAACCTTAGCCAGGAAGGAAAGCATAGGAATCAGAATAAAAAAAACAAAACAAATCAAGACTATTCTCTAAGAATGTCTACTGGACTAAACCCAAAGAAAGCTTGACACCAGGCATAGGAAGGAAGCTCAAACCCATTGAGGGTCTATTCTATCAATTTCCCTGAAAATCTTGTGAAGTAGAAGCTATCACCCCCACTTCATAGGAAACAGGGGCCCCAAGCTATAAAAAATTTAGCACAAGGTCAACTATCTCCCTTGTCCAACAAATCCTGGCAGTGTCTACACAACATCAGTGCAAAAGGGCTGTGCTTGAGATACCATGGAAGAGTCTTCAGCAGAATTGCCTTCCTCCTTCTATACCACTGGTGTCTCTATGTTTATGAGTATGTGTGCAAGCTAACACTCAAAACACTATTGAGAATTTTTACAAATTACACCTAAGGTCCTCTAGAACAGTTCTTATCAATTTTAGACATGTCAGCATCTTTGAGAAGCTGGTCGAAGCAATGATTCCTTTCCCTAGAAAAAGCACATACACAAACACATACATGTGCACTTACATAAACTTCCCAGGGGGGTCCATGAGTCTCTGCTTTAAAACCCACAAAGGATACTTACGCTCCAAATGACCCCAGAAACATGACGATACCACAAACACATATAATGTGCCATTGCCCACCTTGATCAGAAAAGCGTGTCTCGTCCATCACTGGCTTGTACTTGTGTTACCACATCTGTCTCCACCACTGCTGCAGAGCTCTACTGTGCTTTGTCTTTATTCAGCGAGCACATCCGTGCCCCACACAGAGTAGGCATAAAGTGAATCTGCAGTCAGAAAACCTGGACTTGAGATCTAGCACTCCCTCTGGGTCATGCCACTTCCATTCCATGATTCTCTGTTTCAGCACCTATACTAATAAATCAAAATCGTACCATGGCTAGCTCTCCTTTTTCTGAAGGGCTTTGGAAGGAACATAAGCAACAAGTGAAAGCAATTTCTAAGAGGAACACCTACTCAATAGTGAGCACCTATCGTACGCAGTTTTATGTACTTTGCATACATTAATTCATTAATCCTCACAACAACCCTACAAGACTGGTACTGTCACCTCATTTAATGCATGAGGAGGCTGAGCCCAGACAGGTCTGGGAAATGGTGCTCGTAGGCACAAGCCTGGGATGCAAATGCAGGTGGGGCCAGGGCTGGCCCTCCTGACTCTATGTGCCATCTCCCTGTAGACTAGGCAATAGCACACGGGTGTCTGAATTCATTATAGCAAAAAGGCAAAAGATCCTGCAGGCCCTCTATTAACTCAGTAGTGCATGAGGAGCTTTGGGGGGATTTTAGAGTCAGACCACTGGAAGAGCTCAGTATTATTATAACTGCAACCAGCTTGCCTCCTTCAATGAACTTCAGCATCCCTGGCAGAGCCTGACTGGCTGTGTTACAGCCTTTCTGTGAAAGAGAAGTAGCTACCTTTTGCCCACCTTCCCTTTCCTCTCCTGCTCCCCCTGCAGGGGCCAGGCAGTATCGGGGAGGGAAGTAGCAGCCTCCCTCCCCGGGGTCCTGATACGGTGGGTGTGGAGAAGGCCCCTTCTAAAAGCTGTGAGGTGCATAGGCATGGACTGAGCCGGCCAATACACACACACCCGCGGGCTGTCCAGCTGTGGCTCACCTGCCTGTGACTGATAAGCTCATGCCACACCACCAATGTCTTCTCCCTTCTACTTCAAACAATGCCCCCTTTCCCTCCTCTAATCTTTTGTTTGAGAGTTCCCACTTGTATAGTTTCCAAGGGGAAAACAGCCCAGATGTATCTTGGATAGATACACCCAACTATTCTGTCAGGTGCCATCTTACAGACTACTTCACTCCCAGGTCATCAAATGGCAGTAACTGATGTACGGGCTGGGGAGAGAGCAGTGACCAAGCCCCAAGCCTGTCTTCTCAGAGCTCACGGCCCAGGTGGGCCACCCAGAAAATAACGTGGCACCTACAGAAACTGTGGGAAGTGCTGTGTTGAGGAAAACCTGGTCAACTGTGGGAATGCTGAAGGGGAGGGACTAGTCCAGACTGGAGGAGAGTGGCATGTTGTGAGTCTGAAAGGCTGAATATCTGCGCCTTTACATTACTGCAAAAACCCAGGATACCACACTGAGCACACTGCTAAGTGCCTGCATGCTTTGCCTCACTTAATCTAAAATATTTTCTAATTCTGCTTAGAGCACTTATCCCCCACCGCTCTCTTAGCCAGTTCCTTCTTATCCTCTGGTTCTGAACTTGAATGTATTAACAGCTCCTTTAAACAGCCTTCCTGGCCCACCTTAAGTTGCCTGTCCCCCTCCAGTCCCATTATAGTGTGTTTCCTTCAGAAGGTGGCAGTCTGCAGACTTGCTACTCCACTTGCGGTCCACAGACCATCCCCTGGGGCCTTGTTAGACATGCAGAACCCTAGGCTCCACCCAGGTGAGTCTTAAGCACTTTAAAGCTGCCTCGTCCCATACAGTGGCCAGCAGCCCCCATGCAGCTCTTAGGCGTGTAAGCCACGGCTAGCCTAAGCGGAGATGTACTGTGTGTGCAGAACACACACCAGATTTAAATGACCTAATAAAAAATAGAACGCAAACTTTCTCATTAAAAATTGTTTTACATTGATTATTGAAATAATACTTTGGATATTTATGGTTAAAATATATTAAAATAATTCTATCTGTTTCTTTCTTTAAAACATAGATTACATAAACTTTAAAATTACATGTGTGGCCCTGGCCGGTGGTTCAGTTGGTTGGAGCATCATCCTGTACATCAAAAGGCTGCGGGTTTGACTCCCAGTCAGGACAAACACAGTATTTTTCGGACTATAAGACGTACTTTTCCCCCGTAAATTTGGGAGGAAAATGGGGGTGCATCTTATAGTCCAAATGTTGTGTTTACATTTACATTGGTGAAATATTATGTTATTTATGTTATTAAATATTTTACCACATTTTTTGCTTCAAATTTTTTTTTCCTATTTTCCTCCTCTAAAACCTAGGTGTGTCTTCTGGTCTGAAAAATACAATACATAGGTTGTGGGTTTGATCCCCAGTCAGGGCATGTATGGGAGACGGCTGATCAATGTTTCTCTCTTTCTCTCTCTCTTCCTAAGAAAATTAAATAAATAAAAATTAAAAACTCCAGCTCATGGGTGAAATCTTGCCCAGTGTCTATTTGTATAAATACACTTTCCTTGGAAGACAGTCATGCTCATTCATTACATACTGTCTATGACCTCTGCTGTGCTACGAAAGCAGAATTTAGTACGTGCAACAGAAACAGAATAGACTGCAAAGCCTAAAATACTTCCCACCTGGCCCTTTACAGAAGTTTGCCAACCCTAGTCAAGAACACTGGTTCCAGAGCTGCTGCCCAAGGCCAAATCATGGCCCTACCACTTCTCAGTATATACGGTTGGGCGAGGTAGTTCATGTCTGTCCCTCAATTTCTCTACAGAGAAAATAGGGATAAGAGCTTTTATAAAGACTAAATCAGTTGGTAAATGTGAAATTCTTTAAATGCTGCCCTGTGCATAGTAGGTTCTGAATAAATGTTTGTCACCATTGCTATCATTGCTAACAATTATCACACATCATAATTACACATTTTTCGTTCTTTTTTCTTGTGTGTCACCGCACCAAACTAAAAACACCAGAAGAGCAGAGACACTTTCTCTCTCGTTGCAGCTCTTCAACCGAGCACAGTTGCCTGTGTGTAACCGAGATTCAATAATTAGTTGTTAAAGGAATGAGGTACAGAGCAAAGTAATTTATCTAAGGCTACATGGCCAGTAAGTGGGCAGGACTCAGGCCCCATTCTTTCTGCTCCCCAAACTCTTCTCCTTCTGTACCAGGTGTGGCCTCTAGACCAACGGTGTCCACATCACCGGGAGCTTGTTAGGAATGCTAAATCTCAGGCTCCAGCCCAAAACTATTGAATCAAAAACTCTATTTTAACGAGATCTCCAAAGACTCATGGGTACTTTTCCATTTGAAAACTGCTATCCTGGGCTACAATTCCCAGTTAAGACACATCTGCTTATTTATTCAATGAATAATTAACATAGTATCATCAAATCTCTCCACTGAGCACTGGTTCCACCACCTAATATCAGGGTTGGTCATTTCTATTCAGACACAACTAAGGGCCTGGGGTTGTTCAGTTTCCATGGTAAATGTCACTATGCTGTGTCAGAAAATGCCCTTTCTCTGACCAGGTTCAAATCACTGCACAGAAATCTGCTTATGATTCCACAGCAGCCTCTGGTGACCAGACCACGGGCTCCAGCAAGTGCGGGGGCTCTGAAAACCCACTCCTGGATCATTTCCCAGTGGGCTCTGGTC
This sequence comes from Micronycteris hirsuta, assembly GCA_004026765.1. NCBI lineage: Eukaryota > Metazoa > Chordata > Mammalia > Chiroptera > Phyllostomidae > Micronycteris > Micronycteris hirsuta. Next base: position 56,936 of record PVJI01000194.1, read on the forward strand.
TCAATAAATTGGTTCTCCTCTGCATTTTACACACCAGTGGCTGTACCACCAAAATTTACAACCCACTCCCAAATGTAATAGCTCAGGCACCTTTCTTTTTGATTCTACAAATGAAAGCAAATCACCTCTTACTTATATTACAAACCAATTAAAATTCTTTCAACGCTGACTCCGTTTTTCTTACTTGTTGCCTGGCTCCAAGGTTCAGTGCTCTTCACTGAACTATTTTCTTAGAAATGGCCCGTTATGTGGCACCTCAGAGGATAAGGGTGTTTAAAATTAGAACAAAATCTTACAATGAATTCCCATTTGTCACAGCAAGAAGTTTCAAATTGTGGTCATCAGATGAACACTTTAAATTAGAAAAAGACTGATTAGCATAATTCTTAAAGGTCTGAACTCTAAACTCACAGATGGCCTCTGAGAGAATTGATGGTGCATAAAGGAGATTAGGATAAATCTAATTAGTTAGGGGGTGTTGCCATTTCTCGAGTCAAGTGGTGAGCGATGGAAAAGAAGTGATGGATGAACAGATGGATATAATGAAGCCCCATTATAATCTTTTTGATTCCCATTTGCAGTGATGGAGCACATTACCCTATTAATGGTTCTGTGAGCTAACAGAGCTAAAGTTTGGCGCTGTGACCTCAAAAATGAATCTGAATTGCCTGCCCTGCTCTTTGCACATATTTATAGGATTTAAATGAGCCTGACAACTCCGTATGCCTACTGAGGAGCCAGTCCCCTCGCATGGACTGGAAGGCCTTCTTGGGGAATGGCCCTTCTCCTGGCTTGTTTCTAAAGGCAGTCTGGCCAGAGTCCCACAGCTTTTCTGCTCCACTGTTCTACAATTTTAATTTCCTAGGAAATAAGTTCTTGTTTGCCTAAGTTCCCAATGCAGTGGACTAACACAGACTGGTGTTCTCTTCACTGGGGGCGATGGCTACACGTTATTACCATCAGATGCTGGCTGATGAGGAACCTAATGATAGAATCTAAGGAAGAAAAGTGGCAAGACAGAGCCCTTTTCTTGAAGGGGCTCATGACTCAGTGACAGAGATGTGAGATAAATAACAATATAAGACATTTCACAGACAAGATGCAAAACAAGGACCTGACTGGCTGTGTCAGTCAGAGAACTGAGTGGAAATAGTGGCTGTTCATTAGGTAAAAAGCCCACTCCCGTGGGATTTGAAGAAAGGCCCTTTCCACCTCTGGACGACCACAACTACCTCCCAAGCATTTCCTTACGTCAACTGTTGAGCCACTGCACTCCAGCATCATTTAAAAGTGAGAATTGGGATGTGAGATTCAAACGCAGGAGCAGACACGGTGACTCGTGACCCAGAGGAACAAGGCAATTGCAGGGCCACTGCGCCAACCACAAGGAGCAGCATTTCCTGGACAAGCTGAGCTGGTATTCAAGAGCGAGGCATCCAGCTTCAGTTCAGGATGGCAGAGAGGAAGGTCCTGAGCTCACCTCTTCTCATTGACATTGAGATTATAATTACATACAGAATAGCTATCTCTGAGAATTACGTGAAGACTAGCAGAACAATGGATATAAAGGAAAACACCACCCTGAGATGAGTAAGAGGGGTAGAGACTCAGTCTAGTCAGGAACCACCTTACACCCCACTCCTTGTGCAGTTACCCACAAGTGGGAGGGATATCACAACTGCAGAGGTAACCTCTGAAAAGTGAGGGTCCACATCCCTACCTTGGAGACCTGTACCAGGAAGACGAGCCCCCAAAACATCTTGCTTTGAAAACCAGCAGGGCTTAACATCTGGGAGAGCCGAAGGGCTTCAGGAAACCAAGGTTGTGCTCTTTCTGAGTCCCAGTGCAGAGGCAACAGTCTGAAAGCACCTGGGTCACATGTGGAGTTGATACATTGATGAATAGGGTGTGTGCTGGAGGGACAGGGATCTGCTGGTACTTTCTTCAGAATCAGAAGTGATACTTTCTACTTTCTTTACTCTGTTTCCCCCTAGTTGGTCTTACACTGGCAGGCACCATTTCTGACATTCTCCATTAATCTTAAGAACACTGTTAAACCCACCTTGGCATTTCCCGGAGGGCCCATCCAGGCTGGCACCCCTCCAAAGCAGCTCCTGCCCTGCCAAACCTGGTGGGTGGCCTCAGTCAGCTCCAGCACACAACAGTGTGTCTGCAACAGTTGACACTGGGCCTTGCAGCCAGCTACACTGAAGGCTTGCCCTATGCCCCAAAGAGCCTGCAACAGTGGCAGCCAGACCTCAGAGCCAGCTAGGCAGGCACCAGCCTTGCCTGCCAGTGTGTCCATGTAAGTTGTGGCCCAACCACAACAAGAAGCCATACTAGTTCACACAGGGAACACCTCTGGAGCACCGGGCTCTGGTGACAAAGAGGATTTCACCACTGGGCCTCACAGGACATCTTCTAAATAAGGCCACTTTTTCAAGACCAGGAGATAAAGCTGACCTACCTAATACATGGAAACACATGGGCAAAAATGAAGAGATAAAGAATATGTCTCCCCCAAAAAGACAAAACCCAGGAAAAAAAAAACCCAAATAAAATGAAAATAAGTCATCTACTAGGTAAAGAATTCAAAGTAATAGTCACAAAGGTGCTAATCAAACTCTGAGACAAGTGAATAAACTCAGTGAGAACTTCAAAATAGATAAATAGACAAATAGATAAAAATTTTAAATAAAAAAGAACATATCTGAACTGAAGAATATAGCAACTGAAATGAAAATGTGTGTGTGTGTGTGTGTGTGTGTGTGTGTGTGTGTGTATCTCCACTAGAGGGAATCAACAATAGATCAGATGACTCAGAAGAGTGGATCAGTGATCAGGAAGATGGATAGTGGAAATCACCCAATTGGAAGATCTAAAAGAATAATTTTTAAAAATGAGGATAGCATAGGGGAACCTCTGGTACAATATCAAGTATATTAACACTTGCATCATAGGTTTCCCAGAAGCAGAAGAGAGAAAGAAGAATGGAAAACCTGTTTGAATTAATGATGGATGAGAACTTCCCTAATATGATGAAGAAAGCAAACACCCAAGTCCAGAAAGCACAAAGAGTCCCAAACGAGATGAACCTAAAGAGATCCACACCAAGACACATCACAGTTATTGGGTTGGCCAAAAGGTTGTTCGGTCTTTTTCATAAGATGGCTCTAGTAGTGCTTAGTTGTCTTTAACTTCATTTGAAACAATTTTGTTGAGATTGTATTATGACAGCTGTCATATCAATGAGCATTTAAAAAAATTATCAAAATTGGTGAATTTTTGTGTAGCCATTTTAATATTGAAGATAGGAGAAAATATGCATTTTTGGCATATTATGCTTTATTATTTAAGAGAAGTTAAAATGCAACTGAAATGCAAAAAAAAAAAAAAGATTTGTGCAGTGTATGGAGAAGTTGCTGTGACTGATCAAACATGTCAAAAGTGCTTTGAGAAGTTTTATGCTAGAGATTTCTTGCTGGATGATTCTCCACAGTTGGGTAGACCAGTTGAAGTTGACAGTGATCAGATAGAGACATTAATTGAGAACAATCAACTTTATACCACATGGGAGATAGCCAACATGCTCAAAATTTCCAAGTCAATAAAATTACTGGTGAAAATAAAGAATGTGTCTTTTATTTTATGGAAAAAAATAAATGAACTTTTTGACAAACACAATAAAATGCTACAAGTTAAAAATAAAGAGAGAATCTTAACACTTTTAGTACCGCTCATGAGTTTTCTCGTGTTTTAAGCGCCATCTTTTAAGGACTGCGTCACGAGATGATTTAATTAACATGCAGTTTGCCCAATATTGTGCGGTCCCTGGTGTATGTCTTAGAGATTTCTATGTGGTATGAAATGTGTTAAAAGCCGAAAGGGAAAAATAACCATTTATATACAAGGAAATCCCCATTAGACTATGAGCTGATTTTTCAACAGAAACTTTGTGGACCAGATGGAGTGGCACAATTTAGTCAACATGATGGAAGCAAAAACTTACAACTGAAAATACTCTACCCAGTAAGGTTATCGTTCAGAATTGAAGAAGAGAGGAAGAGTTTCCCAGACAAGCTAAAAGAGTTCATTACCACTAACGGGCATTACAAAAAATTGTTAAAGAAAATTCTTCAATTGGAAAAGAAAAGGCCAAAACTATAAATAAGAAAATATATAAAAGAAAAAAATCTCACTAGCAGAGGCAAACACATCGTAAAGGTATTAAACCAACCACTTACAAAGCTAGTATGAAAACAATTAAAATGGCAATGAGTACATACCTATCAATGTTTTTACTTTAGATGTAAATGGACTAAGTGCTCCTTTCAAAAGACATACAGTGGCTGAATGAATAATAATAAAAAAAAGACCCTTATGTATACAGCCAAGTGAGACTCACTTCAGATCAAAAGACAGAACAGCCTGAAAGTAAACAGGGTAGAAAAGATATTTCATAAAAATAGAAACAAACAACCCTGGCTCAATGGCTCAGTTGCTTGGAGCATTGCCCTGTGCACTAAAAGGCTGCAATTTCAATCCCTGAACAGGGCACATACCTAGGTTGTGGGTTCGATCCCCAGGCAGAGCACATACAGAAGGCAGCCTTTCTCTTACACCGATATCTCTCTCTCTCTCTCTTTCTCCCTCCCTTTCTCTGTCTAATATATATCTGTGGGTGAGGATTAAAAAAATGGAAACAAAAAAACAAAAAAGCTGGGATACCAATACTTACATCATACAAAATAGACTGTAAAACGAAGATCATAATAAGAGACAAGGATGGACCTAGCAATTCCACTTCTGGGTACTTATCCCAAGAAAATGAAACCTTAGTTCAAAAAGATATGTGCACTGCCCCCCATGTTCATCACAGCCTCATTTACAAGAGCCATGATATGGAAGCAACCTACCCTAGGTGTCCATAAATAAATGAGTGAATAAAAAAGAAGTGAGATACATATATTACTCAGCCATGAAAAAGTATGAAATCTTGCTTTTTGCAACAACATGGATGGACTTAGAGGGTATTAAATTAATTGAAATAAGTCAGAGAAGAACAAATACTGTATCTAAAAAACTAAACAAATGCACAAACAAAACAGACTCATAGATATGAAGAACAAACTGTTGGTTGCCAGAGGGTTGGGTGGGTGGGGGTGGGCAAATAGGTGAAGGAGATTCAGAGGTACAAACCTATAGTTATAAATAAGTCATGGGGATATAAAGTACAGCATAGGGAATACAGCCAATAATATCACAATACTTTTGTATGGTGACAGATGGGTACTAGACTTCTCATGGTGATCACTTCATAAGGTACAAAAATGTCAAATCACTATGTAGTGCACCTGAAACTCCTTTCTATGTCAGCTACACTTTAATTAAAAAGAGCTTATCATTATAGGATGAAAATTTTTTTGAAAGTATAAATCAGATCACTTGACTCTCTCCATTAATAATCAAAACTGGCATTAATTGAGTACTTACTGTGTGCTCAGCACTGACCTAAGCACACTTTGTACATTATTTCATGTAATCTTCACAATGGCACTCTGTAGAACATACTTGTACCATCCTTATATTACAGATGGGAAGACTGAGGCACAAAGAGTTTTTCTGAACCAGTAAGCAGAATTAATAGACAAACTCAGTCATCCTGCTCCCAGAATTCAGACTCTTAAACCCTACGTAATTCCTATTCTTTGGTCCCTGCCCTCCCATCACACTTGAAATAAAATCTAAATACCTCTCTGACCTCGTATTACTTCAATCTCTCCCAGGCTTACTGTGCTCCAGCTCATTCATTGTACTGTACTTTGCATTTATATTAATCTCTGTCTGCCTAGCAAGTTCTCCTGCTCTCTCATACCAACCTGGAAACATCAGGATGACCTTGATTATCAGCTCTTTTCTCTAGTTCTCTTCCCATCCAGGTGATATTCAAAGCCATGACTTGACATACTATCGCCTTGACTCCCAAATTTGTTCCTAGCCTAGAAATCTCTAATAAGTTCCAGATGTGTATATTCTGATGATTCCTATTGCATGTGTGGCAGGTGCCTCAGATTTCTTATATAACTAAAAGAGAATACCTGACTTATAGCTCCCCCAACTTTTCAGTAAATATCACTAATCATTCAGCTGGTTACTCAAGCCAAATACTAGGGATCCTTCTTAGCTTCTGAGTCCTCATATTCAACTCCATCTGTGTTACCAAGACACATTGCCAAATAGCCTACTTTTCTCCGCTTCCATTGTACTGTTGTCTCTAACATAAATTACTGTGATAACCTCCCAATTGGTCCCCTTGCTTACACTCTGACCTCCTTTCAACCCAGCCAGAGTGAGTCTTGTAAACCTTACATCATGCCGTGTCTGTGTCTGAGCGCCTCCAACTCCCATTGCACACTCCCATTGCCCACGAGAGCTCTAGGCCACGTCCTGCCTCTGTAACTGCACCTCCTCTGCGCGTTCACCAGAGCCCCAAGCCCTCTGGACTTTGTCCTCCTTCCTGAACATGCCAAGCTCATCCTGGACCTATAGCTTTTATGGTTATTATTCACTTTGCTAGGAAAACTCTTTGTCTCCAGGTTTATCCAGACTTGACTCTTGTCCTTTAGGTGTCACTGAAACATTACCTCTTTGGCAAGCCTTTTCTCACACTTCTGTCCAAATTCATCTGTTTCTGTGCAAATACTTTCATATTACCCTGATTTATTTCCTCTCACTATCTGAGATTGTGTGTATGTTTATTTGTTTCTGTCTGTTTTTCCCACTAGTGTAATCTCTTTGAAGGTTTGAGGCCTGGGACTGATCTGGCTTGTTCACCACCACATGCGACAGTGCCAGGAACTTTAATGGGGATCAATAGCATTTATTGAACGAAAACCACCTTTGCTTATAAGCTAACAAAATGCAATGGAGGAGGTAAGATTGAAGACCGATGATAATGCTGGGACTCCAATCCTACAGTCAGTGGTAGGGGAAGGAATAAAGAACAAAAGTGACGGGAACTTCTAGAGAGTGGGAAGAAGTCTAACATCTTTCTTTTGTTGAGCGACCACATTACCCATGAGGCCTTGGGGATATACAGGTGAACAAAACAGCCATGACCCCTGACCTCATATATTATAATGTGCTGTTTAAACTTCTCCTCCCCATTTCCGAACAAGGTAGGGTTAAGCATTTTTTTTCCCTGTAAAGGGCCAGAGAGTAAATATTTTAGGCTCTGCAGGCCATATAGCCTGTGTTGCAAATATTCGACTCTGCTGTTGTGGAGTGGGAACGCAGCCATAGGCAGTGCACAAATGTGGCTGTGTTCCACTCAAACTTTATTTACGAAAACAAGCGGCAGGTCCAATTTGACATGTGGACCATGGTTTGAGAACTCCAGGGATAGGCACCTCTTCTGTAGGAAGTTCTAGGCTTATCACACAGAAAAAGTAGACTCTGGTTGAAGCATAAAGGTCTTGTGTAGACAAAGATAGGCTTATTACTTACCTTAAATCCTCTCTAAAGATCTTAGAAAACAATAAATAGACCTGAGCTGTAGATATAGTCTTTTATTTTAATTCTCTACACTAACCAGCCTTTGTAAAAATCCTCACAATTATAGGGAGTTGAATGTGCTTAACCTGATGAAGAATAATTGAAAGAGGCTCATGCATACACTATGTGGTGGGCCTGCTCTTACCCTTACACCCCCGTTAGAAAGGAGGAGGAGGGGGGCTCTCGATTAGTTGTACTGATCTAAGTTTAAGCTATTAGCTTGATGTACCATGACATCAGCTGGGGAGGAGAGCCGTACAGAAGTGTGGAAGTCTTCATGAAAACTTTGCCATTTAGTTGTTGGCTCATTAGCTTGGACATAAGAAAAGACTCCTAGGAAGACGATGTCATCGTTGTGTGCCACTGCTTCAGGGTGCTTTTGGCAGTAATGAATGTGATCAGAAAAGTAACTACTGTTAAGGGAACAGGGATAGTTGATCTGGACAGACACCAAAAGGCAGGCTCCCGGAAGTGGGCCAAGAGAATCAGACTTGCACATACACGAGCCGCTCCTGGGCACTCTGCCTGGATTGCCCTTGTGGGGACTGTTCGCCTGGTTTCCAGGGAGACTCCAATTCAAATACAGGCCTGAGATGATTCATCCTGTGTGCCACATCCACCCACATGTCCTCCCTATCATCAACATAAGTCTGTAGTTATATGAGGAAGGAAGAGTGTGTATGGCTTCACTTCGATAAAACATCATTATTTTAAAACACCAGTTTCCTCTGTACATAAACTTAGTTTGCCTGAATAGGCACTGACATTAACATAGAATAAAAGGCCTCAATATATATTCATCAGCATACTAAGTTAACCTTGCTTCTACACCAAAAAGCCCTCAAATCGGCACCCCTCTCCAGGCCACCTCCCTAATTCCTTTCTTCCACTTCTGTTTCAACTTGACCTGAAGTGCACAACAGAGTCTGTGCCCATCAGCTCAGCCAGCAGAGAACACATCTGCTTACTTCCTTACTATCCTCCAGCACTTTGCAAGTGTTCAAATAAACACGGGAGGAATAAGAACAAAAATGGAAATGGCCACCCCATCAGAGTTCAAGAATTCTGAAATACACAGTCACAGGGACACATGGTGAGTGCCCATCTCTTTGGGAAGAGGAATCAAACTGACTTTTGTAGAACTGAGGCTCAGTAGCAGGCAGGCCATGCTGGGGGCTTCCACCTGCCACGTGATGGAATGTTCTCAGCATCCCTGCAAAGTAGGTATTTTTAATCAATATTTTATAGATACTCATCTCCTCAAATGGAGACCCCACTACTCACACTGGAATGCTATAGGGATTCACCAGGATGTACTCACTGTGTGCAAAGTCCTTCCTCAGCCTAGGGTTTTACACATAGGGTTCAATAAATGACAGCTGCTGGCATTATTTTTGCTTTATCCTCATGACAGAAGAAGAAATAGAGGCTTAGGGGTTACAGTGACCATTCCAAGCTACTGAATGTGACACGATTGGGATTTGAATCCAATGTGCCTGGTTCCTTCCTAGGAATAAGAAAAGTACGCTGACTCCATTTCCCTCTGCATTTTGCCTTCATACCCTTAGTCCAGAGAGTACCAGGGCTCCCTGAAGGTGGCTATAAATTCTCCTCTAAGTTCTTCAGAGGATCATAAAATGGATTATAGAGATATTTTATGTTCTATGCTAGGCCTTTATAATACAATGTAAAGATAATTCTTTGTATAACAAACAATAAAGATCCCTCCCTGAGAAAAATTCCTTACTACACTGAATGGATGTTCTGATGTTAGTTAAGCCAGTTTTTCTCTTCCCAGGTAAAAGATCTTAAAGGTATTGGTGAGCCACATTCTCTGCACTGTGAGCAGAGCCTGACCTGGAATGGTATTATAATATCAGCCCTGTCATGGGTCCCAAACAAGCTGCCAAAGGTTTTCAAAATGTATGAGCTTTCTGGAAAAAATAAAGCATTGCTAGCCATATGATTAACAAGCCAGAAAGGCCACAGCACTTGACAGAAGGCTTGAGGCATTTCAAAAAGATAAGTCAAGATGCATTTATGAGCTGAATGCATCCCTCACTCTGCTTAGCTGTGCTACTTGGTTCATAAACCAGGGATTAAGTCAATTTTCATTTCAGCTCCTTACTTCACCTTTAAGCAACCCCTAAGGTTTCCAGAAGAATTCTGTTTGACCTTTAGCTAAAGTTCAACCTCTACCAAGTTACCAATTTTGGATCATCCCTGGGTGATCACTTAAGACAGATTTCACTATAATTCAAGGAATAGATAATCCCTGGCCCAAGAATTCACAAAGGAAGGATCCCCAGTGGTCTCAAGGATGGCAAAAGTTATGGATTTGGTCCTACTAGTGAATTTTAGTGGTATTTTCATTGTGCTCCATTGATCACTAAAGTCAGCTTGGATGCATTTGCTGGACAGTGAACCCAGGGCACTTCTTTGCCTGCACCTGGACCCAGGTGAGGATTATCTCAGTACTCCCTTGAAGTCTAAGTCCTAGCAAAAAGAGACAGTCTCTGGGAGGGTGGGCCTTTGAAGGTTATTATTTACCTCCAAAGTTATGATCAGAATGTTATTAAACCCCTTATTGGACTTTGGTACTTGCAACGAATAGAATGTCTTTGCTCTAAGCACATCTGTGGTAGATCTGCATTGATCTAATATCTAGCTCTCAGGGGCCGCTCAGCAACACTCAGAGAATGTGGAGGGGAACAATGAATATAGAAGCAGCCTTTTCCAAATTATAGTGAGGAATGGGCCTTTGAAGTTGTTTACTTCTTACATATCCTGACCTATTGTGTCTACTAGATCTGCCCGATTCTTAGACAAGTATATAAAAGACTCAATATGTATACATATTTAATCAGAGGCATTTTTCTCAAATTTTTGATTATGTAGTTAGCTGGGTTGTGCACATACCATGAAAGCAGAGTTGCTCCTGTCCACAGAAGTGAAAACAGCTCCTATTTTGCACAAAAGTCAATTCATTTCTGTTCACAGACTCTACATCCATTAAATAAATAGAAATTCAAGGCCTATCTCACTCATGAATCAGAATAGGATGCCTGCATATGCCATTTCCCTAACTTCCCAAATACAGTGGGAACATGTTGGCCCCTCAGTATCTCCGTGGACCGAATGCTTATTCATTTTGAAGGAAGGGCTCATAGCTTTCTGCAGACAGTTCAATACTGTGATGAGTCAGATTCAGCTTCCTGCATTTTGTGTCTTATTGAACAGTGTACCTCAGGCTATTAGGTTTATTAATTAAATGATAATTTGGGGAGGGGGTAAGTATACAAGGAGATAAATGTCTCACAAATAGATTCAAACCTTGCAGGAAGGAGGCATGCAGTGATTTACAAAGTGTTTATCTTTCTGGCATTTTTTTCCCCCAGGACAAAGTAATCGTTGCTACAATCCTTTGAAAACAGAGATGCTTGTCAGGCAGGCTTGGAACCTAGCCAAAATGGTGTGAAGATTCCTGGAATTTCAACACACCTGCTGGGTACTGGACTGAGTTAGCTGGCCCTGCTGATGTACTTGGTCTGCCTACAAGAGACACCCCAAGGTCTCTTACATCCTTCCAAGCCCCTCCCCCAGAGCCTTGGGTGTCTGGTACCGCTGGGGCTTGTTTTGAGCTGCTACCTTTTCTGATTGGCTGTCTGGCCCTGGCCCTGGCCCAGTTCTGGAATATCCAGAGAAAGTCACGCTTCCCCACTCCAATCCTCCCCACCTCCAACACATGCCTGTAATAACATACAGGTCCCAACAGAAGTGCCTACTCCACCATGGCTTTTTCTTTCCGCCCTCACTGGATACTTTCTGACATTTCCACTGTCCTGTCAGGGTTTTGTGATCTCAAACACTATTGACATTTTGGGTCTGATAATTCTCGGTTGTGGGGGATGGACTTATGTGCTGTAGGATGTTTAGCAGCATCCTTGGTGTCTACCTACTCATTTGTCCCCAATGCCTTCAGGCAAGTGGGAAATGACGGGAGAAATCGACACCTCCTGGACTCTATAAGGAATCAAAGGGAACTACATTGTTATCAACATTCAGGCCTGGTTTGCTCTGAGGAATCTCACTCTGAGGAATATTAATGAACCAGAGACCTCTTCTACTAGGAAGCTGGAAGAGGGCTGGAGAGCAGAACAGAGGCTGAGTTGAGACTATGGATTCTTGGCCAAAAATTGGCATAAAAATGATTGGACTGATCTGGCTCTTACTAGAGTAAAGGTCTATGAGCCACATAATTTACAAAACATTTTTAAGCATGTACGATATCTCTCATTCCAACCAGTCAAGAAGTTTGGTAGATTTTTACCTCTCCCTCCTGACAGTCACTATTCTAGCTTTTCCTCTAGGTTCCTCCAAAGCCTCAGTGTGTCTTCTTTCTTCTGGTCTTGCTTCTCACTCTCCATCCCCTCCTCCCCACTGCAGGTGAGTGGTCTTTCTGAAATGCCAACCAGATCATGCTAGCCAGCCAGCCAGTTGCTTCCCTGGCTTCTCATTCTTTCAGGATAAAACTCAAACTCCTCAACAAGTCCTACAAATCTGTGCATGGCCTTTCTCAGTTCTTTCCCTCATGTGGGCACTGCACTGGACCCCCACTTACTCCCAGAGTGTGGGTCACATTCCTTGGTAGATACACAAGGTAATTTTAGGCAGTAGAGTCATGACCTTAAAGAATGTGGACTACACAGAAACTGTTTAGGTTCAGCATCCTTTTTCTTCCTTGGGCTCCCTGCAGCAGAATGGTCAGTTCTATGCTCTTTGTCCTCACAAGCTCTTAGGCTTGCTGATCTCCCATTTTACACCAGCACAGAACGGGTCCAGGCTTAAACAACAGAACCCAGATGAAATTTAATAACACTGTTTTATTTTTCATTGTATTTACTTTTGTAATTGCCTTCTATTTATGGTGCATTTTATTGCTTTTCCATTGCAAGTGATGCAATCTTTCTTTTTTCAATGAAGTACTCAGGTAGAAAAAGGAAGTTGACTTGAAGAAACATGAACAGTAGAAGTGCTCCCTAGATACGGAAGAAACTGTGATTAAGGATTGATATTTTGGAAATAGGAGTTATTTGAATTCACACTATGCTCTTTCATATCTCAATCTACTGTCCCTCAGACAGACTAAGAAGGTGGAGTGGATGAGAGCAGAAGGAACTGGATTTTCTTTGTCACCTCTCACGCAGTCGTTGGAGTTTGATGTAGAGCCAGTGCCCCACCGTGTGCCCCTGAGGCAACCTGGACACCCCACACAGGCTCTGTTATGGCACATGTGAGCTCTGGGTTCATATCTGTCATGTTCACTTTGGTTTCTATAGTGTCTGCTAAGAAGTTTGCCATGAACAAGATGCTAGATAAAGATATCTTGTTTGCACAGATGAAATGGAGAGAAATACATAATCCTTTCCACCAGGTCTGAGCCACTCCAAGAGGAAGGCAAATGAGGTGACCAGATAATTTAGGTCAATGAAGATGTTAACCACCTCCCTGGTCACAGAGACAGGAGACTTGGTGATTTGAATTACTTGGAGTAATCTCCCTCTCCACTTTGAGCATCAGAACTTGACCTCCATTGGCACTAAAACACTCCTGTGGCTTGTGCTGGGTCTTTGCCTCGCTTGACCCAGCTTGGCCCAACCAGAGAACACAGCAAAGAATACACAGAAACTGGCAAGACGTAAGATTGCTTGTCCCTCATCTTTCTCTCTACCTGGAGCTTTACCTTTACAAATTTGTAGCACTTAAAGGAATGTTTCCCCAGCCATTTCTGGATTGTAATAATTCCTTTTTTCCTACTGACAAAACCTGAAACTTAGCCTGGAGCACCTTCTTGCCAAGGAGAGAAGTGAGTGTGTCAGCCTTGTGATGTGTGATAAAATACTACAGTAATGTGGAATAAAGCTGTGAAATGTTGCCAGGGTGAGCATGCATGCAGAATGACTGAAATCACCTGCAAATACAAATGGTAGCTCTGTGGCTCATCTGTAACCTTGGTATAGGAAAACTGAGGTATTGTTTTCCCTCCTTTGCAATATGCACAGCCTCTTGTCGGAAACTACAGAGATCGTGCCACTGAAAGTAACTGTTATGTTTACTCCATGCACAATCTTTACTAACTAATACAATCTCCCCATGTAGTCATCTGTCTTGTGGGGATCCCCTGATACCCTAAGCTGTTCCCATAGACACTGCTGTGAATGCCTCATTGAAGTATTCATGGTGCCAAATGCAAAAAGCTTTGTGGGAGGATATGGAAATCATTTTTGCAGTGCCCCAAATGACATCCACGTTGTCTACCTTGGAAATAAGGATGAGTAACTGATTGGGATCCAGTCCCACTCTACCCCCCACCCCAACACGCACATACAATGGCAAATTCAATGGGAATTATCATGGAATTGAGCTGTATAATTTGAAGAGCCAAAATTGTGGGGTATTTACTATGCATCAGGCATTTTTCCCTATTTTAGGTAAATCTCATGGCATAGTGTATAGTAAATAGAAGTATCTTCATTTTACTGTTGAGGAAACAGAGGCTCAGAAAGGATAACTAATTGGTTTAAAGTCTCACAGAAAGGAGGTGTCCCAGTGAGGATTTACCCCAGAACTGTGTGACTCCAAAGCTTGAATTCTTTCCATGATGAACAATGTTGAACTAAAGCTACTGCCTTTCCTTCCTTGAAGTGTGGTTGCTTCTTCATGTGCCCATCACTAGCAGGATACATGAACCAATGGGAATTTACTTATTCATGAAGAGCCAGTAGCCTAAATGAGAAATTCCTCATGCACAAAAGAAGACCACATAATAAAGAAAAAGTTTCAGCACATTTCAAGGGCATCTGACTCTTTATAAAAAGCGAAACACCATTTCCGTTTTATTACAAAAAGGAAAATAATAAAATTAACTCATTGATATATTGATTACTTCCATTGTTCTATGATGATAACAGTACCCATGGATTAGAAACTTCCTCCATGCCAGGAGTCACATGAAGCACAACATGATTCTTACAGCCCAATAATGGAGGCACTACTATTACCCACATTGGACAAATGTGGAAACTGAGGCTCAAAGGTTATGTATCTTGCCAAGGTCAGTCAGCTCAGTCGGTATTCAAACCCAGGTTTCTCTGGCTCTTATCTGCTGTTACCTTGTCTCCCACAAACCCGTTCTAGCTAGCATCTATTGTTGAATAAATAAGGGAGTCGCTTTATCTAAGAGTGAAAATCAGAAGTTTGGAGGAAGCAGCATAGTGTTTTAGGAAGAACCCTCGTTTTAATAATGAGGTAGGCTGGTTAGTCACTGCTAATTCAAGTGTGACATGGGCCCTTCTGCGGCTCCCTTCATAGTGTGCAAACTGATGGTGCTGAAAAGCAGAGTTTGTAAGGTCCACTCCTGCCCCAACATTCTGTGATTCTATTAAACACATTTTCCCCCCTCCCACCATTTCTCTTAGATTGTATTTTTAACCCGCTCCTGGCCAAATAGAATCCAAATACATCAAAGGTGTGGCTACCCTCCTCCAGTTCAAGATCATCTGAATATCTTGCCTTAATAGAAACATTTTGACAGCTATCCCTATGGCTGGTCATTCAGTTCCCAGGGGGTTCCTGGAGATGCAGATACTGTATGCAGGGCTGAAAGAGCTTCCCTTCTCACCTCACTCCCACTTTGCGCTCCAGCCCCCTGGCCTTCTTTCTGATCTTCAAATGGTTCCCTGCCACCCCAGGACCCCTTGACATGCTGCTCCCCTGCCAGGAACACATGGCCTTCTCCTCCTCATGTGGTTGGCTGCCATCCCACATTCAGATCTCAGCTCTGAAGATACCTCTTAAGAGAAGGCTTGCCTGACCTGGACTTAGGAGCCTCCTTCATTATAGATTGACACTTTCCTTTAGAGCCAAAGAGACCCATTCTTATGTCCCCAGCACCCAGCCCAGAGGAGCCTCTCAAAACCAACTGTTGGTGGAAGTATTGGCACACTGATCTGCAACCCATAACTACTTCCCCTTGTTGACTAGGTGCAGGAAGGGAAGATGGTAGCCGATTTCTGGGGGGGCTGCGGGGTTTATGGGTGAGGCCGCCTCTCAGTCTGAGTAATGTCTTAGAACCATGTTCTTTGATTTTGTGTTTTTTCCCATCTCCAAATATCAAGTAATCTTGCAGATCAATGCCTGAGACCAAAGAGACTTATGGAACGTTAAGAAGATTATGCACATAAATATACCAACTCTGACAGCCATGCTAAGAGGAATAGTAATATTGTGCAGAGTGCTAGTTTATCAACCTTTGCCACTTAAAAAATTCACAGCCAATTTAATTAAAAATATAACAGCTCTGAAAGCTGCTGCAGTGACTATGACAACAATCAATCATTTTGTAATAGTGTTGAAGATCCATTAGAGATGTTGCATTGGATGCCGACTTTTTTTAAGCTCAGATAGTAGGGGCATTTCATTCTGCACAATTAATGTCATCACATTAAAATATCGACTGTAAAGAAGAAAATACCGAACGGCTCTATAATCCACATTTTTTATGGTCAAAACTTGCTAAGAAAGGTGCTTTGAATTTATTTGTTATAAGCTGCACATTTCACATTCAGGAAATTAAAATGGTTTCTACTGACTAACTCATTTAATCATTTAGTTGATTTAATGGAAAACACTATGCATTTTTCTCTTGTTGGTTGCTAAGATTAATACCTTCTGTTTATTAGTAATCAAATATTGCAGGAAGGTTTACATCTTATTCTCACTTAACTCATTGCCTTTTATTTAAAAAAAATCTTTTAATAGAATTTAAATGGTACCCTTTAAATCACTTGGAAAGTTTTCTGTTAGTAACTCACTTTGTCTTGTGGAAGGCACATGGCCAGATGTGACACTGATACCGTTATCCCCAACTTCCTTTTCCAATCCTTCTTGGTTTTGGTGGGGGGAGGATGTGTGTGGGGGAGTGGAGACTTTAGAAAAAATGTATGAGTCTACCTTCCAGTACCCCTAATTCATTAATATGTCAGCAATATCATAACAGCCCCTGAAATTCTGTTAAGAAAGCCCTTTGACTTATTAGTGGGATTTATGAGCTACCTGGGAGAATGAACTCATTAAAAATGTTAATGATAAGTGTCTGGCTTTCACTTAATAAAGAACTGAAGCGGCACATGAAAGTGCATCTGAGCACACTTGGCACTGCTCTCCCATCTCTCACGAAGGCTTCCCTGCAGGCGCCAGTTCACCACAGCAGCGTCCTTCGTGGTTGTGGGCTCATCTCTGTGCTCCATTGCTATTTTCAGGGTGTATCAACGGGCAGGTAAGTTCTCCACCTGAAATGCCTACATGGGCAGATTCTACAATGAAACCCTTTTATGACCAGATTGGTTACAAAATAGTAAAATCAATTTTTATTATTAAAGGAGTCAGTAGTTTACAAGCAGCATCTCCAGATTCTTCTTGCTTCCATGCCAAAAAGTGCTTTTTAAACCCCAAATGCTTAGTAGGAGGAAATAATGAAAGGCAGAAGATAGTGTTTTGTACTGAGCATAAATACAATGGTTTAAGGGCACTGGATATAAACATGAAAACAACAACAACACTGAATCTTAGGCTAAAAGGGTAAGGGCAAGTTAATCATTGGGCAGTATGAAAATGATGCATTTCAAGGTGGCATTGCAGGAGCCAGTCATTTAGGTGCAGCCACAGAAGTTTACCTAACTTTTACTCTCTATTTCAAGGCGTTTTCTGCCTTTCTCATGTGTGTGTGTACATGCATGTGTGTAAATTCATCTGTGTTTCTCAGTGTATTATTGATTGGTTGTGGGAGAGGGACACAGACTTCGCTTTTCCATTTTGGGAAAACTGTACCACAAGATATTGGTGTATGTTTACCCCAGAGTAGTGATCTTTTCCTCCTAAGAACGTGTAAAAGGATACTTACTTTATCATTTGTGCAATTATTTGTTTAATGTTTGTCTCCCCTGTAGACCATGAAGTCCATGAGAGACAGAATAATGACTATATGTTCATCACTGTGGTTCCCACCCTAAGATGGTCCCTGTATATGGTTGGTAGATGCTGGGTAAATTTTTTGAATGAATGAATATTATTTTCCTATGCCATTCCTATTGGAGCATTAGCAAAGCAGAACTTGACTCCAGGTCAGCCTCCTGCACTACTGTTGAATTTTTATTCTCCCTTCTGGATTTTGTTCAAATGTCAACCTCTCTGGGAAGCACCTCTGAGTTTCCCCCTGACTTTTTCTGGGCTCCACTAACGAATTATATTCATCCCCCTGTGTTCTGTGTACCCAGATTTCCTTCTACTATCTTCTGTTTAAGGGACCCCTCTTTCTTCCAAGGAACACTTCCATTCCTCATGATTCAGATGGGGTTGATTCCATTTCTACTTGGCCTTAGGGATGGGCTCAGGATCCAGATCTGGTCGCTCAGTACATCCCATCCCTTTGGCCATGGTTATTGGTTCAACAATGGGCATGTAACTCAAGTTTTGGGCCAGAATCTTCTGTGTTGATTTACTGTAAGCATTGGTGGGAAAAACAATCTTCCCACTGTAAGATAGGAGGATATAAGCCTCAGGCTGCTGGTGTTCACATTGCCCTCCTTAGGGAGAGACTGCCTGAGAGAAGTAGAGAATACAAAGCCCCCGATGACACTGCTTGTGCTCCTCGATCCAGCCATGCTTGAATCGCCCCCGGCATTACACTTCTCAGTTACATGGGCTAATAAATTCTTCCACTTTCCCTTAAAGCAGTTTGAGTTGGGTTTCTGTCACTTGCAGTCAAAGGAGTGCTTCATTTCCTTAAGCCAGTGTCTATCAACCATAGCATCTTGAGATCATGGGCTGACTCATCCTTGTAACCTCTGTGCCTAGTGCAGGCCTTGCCCTAATAAAACTTGTTGAATGATAAACCAACATACTTCTAGGGCAAGGACATTTCCACATATAGGGCCAGGTGTTTGGGGGTTAAGAGTATCAACAGCAGCTACTTCTGGGGGTGGGGGGGGCTTTGTATCTTTTGGATCAAGCTCTTAGAATAAGGAAGAAGTAATGTAGACACTCAGGAATTGGAAGTGCCAAGGTCAACTGGAAGAGAAACAGAAGGCCATTCAGCCAGCTAAGGAGGATCTTAGAGCAACTTAGAATAAGACCGTGGGAGCTGTGTAGCCACAAAATGAATTTCACATTTCTGCATTCCCACAGTGACTAGGTCTTAATCATTATGACAGTATTTCTAGAGCAAATGGAATTAACAATCCACATGCTTCGGAACTGTTAAATTGTTAACAAGCCCCTCAGAGCTTTGCTTCTTTGAACTCCATGACTGGTTTTGGGCCCCAGACACATATATTAAACCATCTCAAACTGAGCTGGTAATTGAGGGCCTCTCAAAGCCTGCAAGAAGAGAATGTCTTCCACTGTAGGGGTGAGCAGATGGTGCTAATGTTTGATTTTTGTTTTTACATCTAAATTCTGGCCCTATCTGGCAAAACAGTTCAAGAAAACAAGATTTTCCAGCCTGTTTGGAAGGTGGGGGTTCCACGCACAGTCTCATTATGATCCAAAAGCCTATGGTGGTGCTAAACTTAAGGATGACCCATTCCTGGGTTTAAATCTCAGATTTGCTACCCTTTGGCTGGAAAATACCAAATGATAACTTAATGTCCATGAGCCCCTGTGTTCTCACTGTTAAAATAGGACCATACTACCTCCTTATAGACATTTTGTGAAGATTGAGATTACAGATGTTAAAATTTAGCAAGAGTCTGTTAATAATAAGACCTCAGTATGCATTAGCTATGACTGTGATGAGAATGATCATATTGTTTTTAAGTTTTTATACCAGGCTTTGCAATGCTGAATGCTTTGTCCACTTGTCATGGTCTGCACTTATTGCCCACACTAGCATTATGTGTCTCACCCTCCCTTTCATTGAGTTCAGAGGCTTTTAGTTTTAGGTCATGGACTTCTTTGAAAGTCTAGTGTAGTCTGAGCAAGGAGCCCCTCTCTGCAGCTCCTACTCTTTCGAGTTCCACCTGACTCCACCATATCTCTATTCCGTTGCATTTTGATTGTCCACCTACTTGTTTCTAGAAACTTTCCGATTATAATGGAGGCCCTGGGAGGTCAAGAACTAGATCTGCCCATATAACTATTTTATTTCCCCTGCTTAGCTCAGTGCCTGGCAGAGAACAGGTGCTCAAAACTCACTGAATAAATGAATGAAAATCATACAGCTTTCCCTGATCCCTTAAATATTCAACCTCCACTTCAGTTTTTGCATCTCATTTCAGGGTCTGTCTGGGAACTCCAGAGTAAGAACATCTATTTTAGGTGATCATTAAAAAATGAAGCAGAAAACGTGCCAACCAGCTAATGAAGCAGCGTTTCTTCATGACAAGCCAGAAAGAACGTGCAGATCAAGCGTGGGTCCCAAGAGAGCAAGCTGGTGGTGACATAATGTAATAGATGAGGGGAACCTTTGTCTAAATCCCTCATTGTGTCTTAGAAGACAGTGAGAGCCAAGTCACATGATCAGTGGCAGAGAGAGCCTTGGCTTCCAGACCCTCACCTCCTCACCTCCACGCTGCCTTCCAAGAAACGCAGTCACTGAAAGAATTCAGTGACGGTCTCCTTCAGAGCCCTGCCAGAGGATAATGTAAGGAAACGCGGGATTCACATTACTATGGTCAAATCAGGGGACAAGGCTTTCCAAGAAAAAGTTGGTTCAAGTCTATGAAAATCTATGGAATAAAGTATTTGTCTTACTGCCTCATTGAAAAATGAAACCATTCTCTCTCAATTTTTCATTAGTGGGAGTGCGACTTCAGAGGGAAAAATACCTGAAGTTTCTTTGTCACTCAGGTTCTTCAGTGCCATCAGCCCAGGTCTGACCCATGTGACACCCCAAGAGTGGGACCGATACAGCCCATAATACTTCCCGACTGTGTTTCACATGAACGTGAACCCTTGGTGAGCTTTAAAATGGGACACAATTTGGGAATCCATTAATCTCACTGCCACATACATGGGATGTTTCTCATGAGCTCAGCCATAGATTTAGTAGCATGAAGAGAATTGTTTAACCATGAAGAAAGAAATACATCCCATGGTGCCAGATGCTCTACCAGATAAATATCACATGTGATTTTTTAGAAAAAATATTACATGACTTGAGAACGTCTGAATTGACTTAAACTAAATATCACACATCAGACTGTGTTCAAAAGTCTTGCACTAAATTTTCCATTTTGGCACAAACAACTCCTTCTGAAATAGTATCATACAGAATTAAAAATGTACCACCTCATTAGCATTAACTCAACTTGATTTCAGATGTACTCATGTTACCAATGCCAGAGCTCATTCCTACTTCAGAAATGAAGGGTAGAGAAGAGATTTTCCCCATTGCTACTTTGATTTACAATGTGTTACAAATCCAAGGCCTCGGTTGTGCCTAGATGAGGAAGAAGAGCCATCACTATCTCCGGAGAGCATGGGAAAACACCAGGCACTGTGTTGAGAGCTTTACACACATGGCCTCCTTTAATCCCACCAGCAGTCCTATGAGACAGCAACTATTATCTTCCGCGCCAGGACACTGAGGCTAGTGCCCAAGTGATATGGTTGGTAGAGAACTTGCTGTGTGCTATGCACTCTGCTATATGTTTTATTTATCTGTCATTTTACCTCACCAAAGTACTTTGAGGTGAGTTCCATCACAACCCCTAACTTAAAGTTGAAGAAACTGAGACAAGTCTCAAACCCAAAGCTTATGCACACTGTCCCATTTGATAATATGCATGAGAGTCCATTTTGGACTCTGTAGGCAAACCTCCTAGACTCTACCCTTGCTAGCTGAGTGAACCTGGATAAGCATTAGTTGATATTTTTGTGGCTAAGTTTCCTCACGTGTAAAACAGCACAACAATAGTACCATAACTGCCTCTGAAGGTTGAGAGGATGCGATGCAAAGCACTTAGCACAGTGTCTAGCCCATGATAATCACTCAGCAAACTGCTAGTATTGTTATTAATAATAATAATGACAATAACAGTTCTTATTTTTGACCCAGGTCAAAGAGATGTCCCCACCAAGCAGAACAGAGCTCCCCTCAGTTAGAAATGGAGGCTGAAAGATGTGCCTTCTCTTACTCGTTCAAGCAAGCTTATCCTTTCAGGGAGTTAGGCATTGTTCAAGTGTTGGTGTGACTCACAACAAGCTTTTTTTCATTTTTGTCTCTACCAGAAGCTCTTCTGAGTATGCTGCCCTGTGATCCTAATCCTGGTCCTGGTAAATGTTCCAGTCCCTGGTCCAGGGAAGAGGGGGAGACAGGAAACACGATCTCTGAGCTCATTAGAGTAGAAGTGTGCACCTGTGGCAGGGCATGGTTTGCACTAGTTTGCATTCAGGACAAAATTTTATCTAGTAATTAGGTAGATATTGTTGTGGAGGCAGGATATGGTGTCTCCATTCTACGCCCAATGCATATCGGGTTAGGTCACTCCTTGCTCAATGCTCTCCAATGGGTGTTCAACAAAAGGAGAACAAAATCCAAACCCCTTACTGTCTTGCATGATCGAACCCCAACCTATGCCCCTTCTCCCTCCCAGATCCCTTCTCAGGTCTCTCCTGAACACTTACGGTTTCTTCTACCCTCAGCCCCTACACCAGCTCCTCTCCCTCTGTCTCCGTTAGACTCTCTGTTCCCAGATTTTTCACGGTGGCTCCTTCTTCTGTTGGGTCATGGCTCAACAGTCAGGCTTCAAAAGACCTTCCTCGCAACCCCCTAAACATCTTTCACTATTCAATTCATTTCTTCATAGTATCCATTTCTACTCAAAATTATCTTATTTACTTGTTAGGCTATTGTCTGTTTCCTCCACCAGAATGGAAGTTCCTTGAGGGAAGAAACCATGACTGCCTTGCTCACTGCTGATGATCCTGTACCTGACAGAGACAGGGCTCAGTAAATACTTGGGGAATGAAGAGTAAAAGACTGACAGAATCATCGATAGACCAGGAGTCAGGAGCTCTGTTCTCATTCTAATTTACTCCTCACCCACTCACTATGTGCCCTGATCCAGTCCCGTCCTTACTGAGTTTTGGGTGTTTGTCTGCTAAATAGCACTGATCATGCTCATCCCTTTCTCACAATTGTTTTAATGAGCAAATGAAATTCACATGTGTGTGTTTACAAAATACTTTATAAATTGTGAGTGATTATAAAGGATATAAAGTAAGTTTCAATTGCTACGAGACCGGTTTTTCTGAAGCACAGGTCTGTGATCCCCAAAACACACCATTCTCAGTGAGAAAAGGGGCAGCAATCCTTGGTGAAATCCATATTGGGACAGGAAGAAGGGATTAGAGGCACGCGGGCCACATAGCTGCTATTTGTGCCAAAGAAATGTCAAATAATGGACGGTGAAAATCAATAATCTACAAACAGCTTCCTCAAGCTTTTAGCAGTGGTATTTCTGGAAAGAAGCATTTGATATTTTACTCTCTGCCCTTTGCACTATTGGTATTGACCATATTACTTTTGTACTAGAAAGTAATCACAAAAACCTCTTCAAGGATTCCATCATGTATTCCACATTATTGTTAAAATTCTAACATTATTTTTAGAAATCATCAAAATGAAAATCACAGAAGACAGGCAAGGAAAACAGAAGTCTCCCATGTGTAACACTGTAGCCAACTCACAAGGAAGTACCATTTTGATATAACAAACTTCCTAAATGTGAAAGGCAAATGCATTCAATGAAATTAGAGTATTATTATCTTTCCTTTCGGAGGTGTAGTGTAGGATTTATCCTTTTTTACTTCTCAGTAACCAACTGCAGCATCCTCATTGCCACTGTTACATAATTTTGAAAGCATTGAGACAGATTTTAATTCATTTAATAATTAGGTCAATAAAAACCATTATAGCTGAGAGCTCTATTAAAAGTCCATAATGTTACCTTAATGGGGAAAAAACTAATATAGCTCTTTTGGAATTTTTCCATGAAATTAATATTAAAGCATTTTAGTGGGTGTTTTAAATAGCTTAAATAGACATTTTTATTAACAGAACTAATCAGGGAATTAAAACAAATGAAAATTGTTACATTTGCTACCATAAAGCATCCATGTTTGAAGGGTTTTATCAGGGCCAGGCCGGGGAGGAGCCTGCACAGACTCCCCCACGAGAGCGGTGCGTGTGTGAACCCCCACGGCACCACGGCTCGTGGCTCCGCAAGGGCCGCCAGCTTGTGTTTTGACGATTGCTTCTTGAACACGACGGCTCCATTTCTCAGAGCCTCTCTGCTGAGAAACATTCCAGAATCATAACCACCACCCTCCAGACCCCCAAAACAAAATCTACTCTCAAGTCTTTTGCTTGATTGACAACATCAAAACCCATACATAAGATCTAGGACATCTAAAACAGTCCAAAACAACCCAAGACACGGAAGGCAGTGTGTCTGCACTGTCCAGAGATGTCTTATCAACTTAATTTCATTGGTTTAATCACTAAAGGTAGAGATTGAGAGGAACTAAGGTAAGACGCAAGTAAACTGTTATGTGATTTGAGTAAATTCTGACCAGGAGAGCTAGTATGAGGGGAAAAGATTAAACAAAGGGATCACTTCTGAATTCTATAATTCTGAGTTATTTAAATATACAAGTCCCCATGTATGGCTGCATCATTGTTCCTTGGGCACTGACAACTATTTTCATGATCAAACATACCTGAGTTAATAAGAATTCAAGAGTGATCAATGCTGATCAAAGGCCAAGGTCACAGATGTACTTAACAACTTTTTCCGTTGACGGGACGTTGATAAGGGGAAGGTGCTGCAGCACGAGGGCAGGTGAAGAGCACGGAGTCTGGGAGTGGGAAACCTACATTTACTCTCTCAGCTTCCCTGCTCTCAAAAGAGTGACCATGGGCAGGTTAGCCACCTGTCTACTCCTCGGTTTAGCACCTGGAAAAATGGGGATTCGCAGAGTCCAAGGTTGTTGGGAGGTTTGGAAGGGAACATCTAGTATCGTGTCTGAAAGAGAGTGAGGGCTGTTTGTTAGTGCGAAGAGAGATCTCTCGATGGGTGTTCCCTCAGAGGACACATTTAAAATATGAATGGAAGGGAGACCTGTGCAAACCCCTCCTTACGCTTCTGTGCTTTCAGAAAGGCTATGCATGGCCAGATATGCTGAATCTAAAGAAACCAGATTTACCAAGATGCACATGTCTGCCTAGTACTCCATTTCCTTCCCAGTGAAGACTCCCGGCAGAATCAGAAACACTGGGAAATCTACTGAAATGTTTTTATTTAACTCAGTCTTGAACAGCCTCTGTTGAACACTGCCGTCCTACAGTAAAGGATCTTCTTCGAACGTATCTGTAGGCTAATATGTGCAACATTTACAGCCAATCAGCATCTCAGGTGACAAGTCAGGGCTCTGGAACAGGGAGCAACAGTAAAAATAAACAACTTCATTTGAGCTTCCTGGCTGCTAATCAGGAGTTGGTGCCTAAGAAGGCTTAGGCAGGTCATATTGGTCAAGTTTCTAGAGCCATGTAAAAAATTGGAAGAAAAAAAGCCCTTAAGAAAAAAATCACATTTACACAATGAAATATTAGACAGCAGAAAGAAAGACGGAACAAACTCCTTCCCTTCGTGACAGCATGGATGGAACTGGAGAGCATTATGCTAAGTGAAGTAAGCCAGGCAGTGAGAGACAAATACCATAAGATCTCACCTATAAGTGGAACCTAATCAAAAAAGCAAATGAGCAAAATAGAACCAGAGGCATGGAAACAAGGAACAGACTGATAGGAACCAGAGGGGATGGTGAAGGGGGATAAGGGAGGGAAGAAGGGGAAAGGCCCAGTTAAAGAACAAGTATAAATGACCCATGGACATGAACAACAGGGTGGGGATTGACTGTGGGGGCGGTGGGAGGGGGCAGGGCAGGAGAGAGCAATGGGGGAAAATTGGGACACCTGTAGTAGAACAACAATTAAAAAAGAAAAAGAAAAAGGAAAAAATCACTAATGGTAAAATGCATGCAGTTCCATTCTCAAGGCCTATAATCTTCAGGGTACCACAGATGAGGTCTGGGGTTTTCTTATTTGTGTTTGTTTGTTTGTGCATGGGAAGTAGAAGAGAAAAGATGGAAATAGCAAAAATGTAAAGCTGTTTCTAAGTATTTACGATTCATGTTTGGAAACCAATTGGGATGCTTTGCCCTGAAATAAACAAATTCTGTAAAGAAATTTGATAGGTAGGAAATCCTGTAAAAAAAAAATCCTGAAATCATCCAATAAACTTTATTTTAGAGGGGAATGTTGGAGACAAGAGATCCTTTCTGCAATTTATTTAATTTATTTTATGATACTGTTGGTCATTAACTTGAGATTCACTATTCCTGTGGCAAGTACTTTTGCTAAAATTACCAAATATTCTCAAACAGAGAATCTTATCAGAAAATTGATCTCTAACACCTAAAGGCATCTCGAAAGAAAAAAGTCCCTTTGCAGGAATTTTTTTTAATGGTTCACTGCAGGCCTTTCACAATCTCATGGAAATTTGGAGATTGCTCAGATATTGTTTCCATGGGAAAAGGGAAAAGGGAACAAAGAGAGACATAATACTGGTGACTTTAGAGGCTACTACCATTTTCTAGTTTGTTCTATGAGGGCAGCAGAGGCTAACAACAAGGAAGTAAAAACTATTCAGGAATACAAAACTATTTACAAAAAACTGGTTTGTGCAATGCATTCTTTTCTATTAC
Organism: Micronycteris hirsuta; assembly: GCA_004026765.1. Lineage (NCBI taxonomy): Eukaryota > Metazoa > Chordata > Mammalia > Chiroptera > Phyllostomidae > Micronycteris > Micronycteris hirsuta. The sequence goes on from PVJI01000194.1 coordinate 83,318, forward strand.
TCTGACAATTGCCAAGAAGCATAACTGTGCTTGCTCAGTATTATTTATATTAAATTATCAAATGCAAATGCTAAATATGACCTCCCAGCAAAGTGCTGTATTATAACACCACATTCCCTATTCAGACTAAAAGCTGATTACTGGTTCTGGATCTATAAACATGCCACATAATTTAATTGCTTTTCAGGTAGAGGAAAATGAAGCACTCTTGTTCTCATTCTGGAACTGAACACAACTCTCTAATACAACATAAGGATCATAACCACACACAAAGCCTACACTTGATACCTGCTTTATGGTAAAGTGAAGCCACAGCAGATTTTAGCAAAACTCAAGGAACTAGGCAGTACCATTTTGGGGGTGGGGATGGGGGAGGGAGGAGGTAGACTTTTAATAACTATGTTAACATCAGATTAAGTTATGCAGTTACAAAGTAGTTAGAAATTTCTGAAAGGATATTATTGTTAAAAATAAGCTCAGTTTAATAAGTAATATTTAGCACTTCACTGGGGCACTATTGTGCAAAAGGCCCTGCCAAAGTACAACCCTCAGCCCCAGGCTGTCCCCAGGCTGCTGTTAGTGAAGCTAGGGCAGAATGGGAGGCCCTGGGAGGGGACACAAGGTCAGGGCCCTGGGGCCATTACTGGCAATGCTCAGAGCCACCAGGCAGACTCCAAAGAGGGAGCCTATACGGTTTCTTTCTGAGACACTATATGAATTATTTCTCAATCAGTCAACACAACGGATTTTCAAAAGAGAAGAATTAACTTGACAAGGAGGTCACCGCATTCTTGGGACTATATGTCATAATTGTGGTTAGTAAATTCCAACAATCTTAACAAAAATAGCCTTCGTCACTTGCTATTCAATGATATGTATGAAAAAGGCTGATTCTCCATCGGGCTTTTTGTTTTGCTGGACAATATACTATTGATACGTTATAACTGATAATGTTTTATGATATAAAAGTACTAGCTTTTTTCATTCATTATGTTTATAGGCATTCACTGTTTGAGTCAAGGTTAGGCTTATTAAGTGATTAAAGGCAATTTTATTATAGCAGCATGTACTTATTTTATTCTAAAAAATGCATAAAGAGAAAACAGCTTTTATTTTTGTTTGAAAGCTATATAATTGAGTTTTTTGCTGGTATGAAATACCAATAACTCACTTGAGGACCATGCTACCTTCTGAAAATGCCACACACCTGCTTCTTGAACATGTCACAGTTACATCATGTCTTAGACTTGGCAGCTGACTGCTCCTGGCCAGCAGGTGCTTTTCCAGCCCCAGCTCCGATGGCAGGGAGGCAGCCGCAGAACAAGGAAGTGCACAGATAGAGGAACTTTTTATTTAAAGGCAAAATGCCCAAAATGCGTTCTGGCATCTGTTTTCAGCTTTGTGCATGAAACCCGGACCTTAATTTCTTTTTTCTTAAGTGGCTGATTTGGATTGACTTATTGAGAATGGTGTCCATTATCGAAGTAATGAAGGAAAGAGATCTCTGTGGTTACTTGTAAGCTTGTAATAGGTCTACAGATGAAGAGGTGGAGAGAGTAGTGAAGGAGTCAGCTACGATTCATCTGTATGAAGGTCACACCAACTTCATTGTGCGCCTTGAAGACTTTCTCAGTGGCATTGATGTAGGCAGCTCTTCTCAGGTCCAATGCCAGGTTGTACTTCCTGGCTGTGTGCATGATCTGCCTGACTGAGCGCTCCAAAGTGTAAGCCAAGCCAGAGTGTACAATGTCTTTCTCAGATGCCCCAATACCCTGTCCTGGAACTCTGCTGTGGGTACAACAGGAATAGTTCCACCGTGCTTCCCAATTTTTCTTTCCAAACTCTTGAAAAGACACAAGCAAGTGGTAGTTATAATCCCTTTCATATCTGAAGGTCAAACGGCTGAAGCTGACATGATTTAGGGTCTTCAGCCACTCAAAATAAGACACGGTTACTCCTCCAGTGTTCCAGTAGGGGCCTGGAATAACCATACTGTTCCTTTCCAGGAAAACCTGACCAACTTCCGGAGTTTTGGGTCCATTGGCTCCTTCAGCAATAATCTTGGCTTTGACTGCAGTGCACTGGACTTGGTCAGCTCTTCTCACTGGCAGCAAGGATCAATATGTCACAGCTGGCCTCTCAGACGCACCTTTGATAAAGCTTTACCTTGTGGAAGCCCAGATTTCTTTTTTTTTTAATCACTAAGCAAAATAGGTTTCTCACAAAGTGTTCCAGGCTTTTAGTCTGGTTCATGGATTTAAAGATGCATTTTCAAAGTCGGTTTACATCTATAATGGATTTCAGGTGCAAAGGACCACCTTCTAACAGCTAATTTGCTTCCTGCCTTCAGCTGAGCTGTTAACCAGAAGCAGCCAACATGTGCACCCCTTTCTTAGGCCACTGGCAAACAAAGATGTCAAATCAATACTCATTAACTCCAGGATCAGGAGCTGAGGAAGAATCAGGAAAAGAGGGAGGGTCTAAAATGTAACTAGGACTTTGTAAGCACTTCTAAGAATTTCAGTTGCTGAGTTTTAAACCAAAAGAGGAAAGGGCAAAAAGTGGAAGGGGAGACAGTGGTGGTGGTGGGGGGGAGGTGACCTCCTGTGCTCCAGGTGCCCTCCATGAGTCCACTCATGAAATTCCTAAGGATCCTGCTAGGCAGGCAGAAGTAAGAACTGAGGCTCAGAGTGATTCATCCAATATCACAGTCTTAAATGGCAGAGCTAAATCAAGGCTCCAGATGATCTCCCCCTTCCCAGTTAACACCGAAGAGGTGTTGAACATTGCTTTGCCAACTAGGGATGAAGAGAAGACCTTGAAGTCTGGGGTCCAACTTGGATACTAGACTTCCACTAGACACTCTACAGAAATTATAGAATTACACAATTGCTCATTTGTAGCCCACTGCCAACTCCCGTGATCTAACACTTCCCGAGCATTCTGTGCCTGGCCCTTTGCCACTCATGTGCTTATTTAATCCTCACAGCAACCCCATAACCCTATAAGAAGCATGCACCCTTTTCATGGAAGGTATGTAAGTAGAGATTAAATGATTCATACTTACCCTGATCATGGTAAGGGTGTGTTTGCCTTTTATTTTCTGTACTTTACTACTTTTTAATGATTTTTATAATGGCTCTGCTATAATTTTTTATAAAATCGAGAATTTTTTTTTTTAATTTAGAAAAAGACTGTTGCAAATGCCAATCTGCCATGATGTTAACCATGGTTAATTTTGGGTGCTAAGATCATAGGTGACTGCTAATTTCTTCTTTGCACATTTCTAAATGTTTAGTTTCCATAAATAAGAAAATCTTTAAAAAAGGAAAGAAAAAGCAGCCCCTCACTAGTGCCACAGTGTAAACAGAATAAAGTCCAGACTTGTAATAAACAGTAGGAAGAACCAACACATTAAATACTCCGTATCGACGCCAGGTACGGCACCTGGCACTTTGTAGGCATGATCTCATCAACTCCTCAGCAAGTCTGGTAGGTAGATGCCACCATCTTAATTGTACAGGTGAGTACAGTGAGGTTTCCGGTGGTTATGTGACCTGCACAAGGTCGCTGGAGTATTTGGCCTCCACAAACCTGCCTGGCCTGAAGTTCTGTGCTGGCTCCTGACCCTTGCTCATGCCCTGGGCTCTAATGAGCAGAGCCCTTACCCTCTCCTGACCACAGCCTCCAGGTTCCTAGGTCCAGGCCTTTGCTCACACTCTCCTCTGTTCTTGAAAAGCTCTTGTCCATTCTTGTCCTGCCTCCATCCATTCTTTCACAGCCACATCAAATATTCTTTTTTCCACACCATTTCCCTGAGACCTCTTGCTGTCACTCATTCTGCCCCTCCCACCTTCACCACAGTATATGCCCAAATTTGCCAGGTGGCAGACCCAGGCCAGTGCGGGGCCTCTGAATGCTCTGTATGGCTTATCTGGTGTTTAAAAGACTTAAAAATAATTGTCAATACTCACAAATTGAGATACTTTGCACAAAAAGTTCTGTATATCCGTGGACCTTGTTCCCTTTTCCTGCTTGGCAATAATTAATTATAGCTATGTAACCACTGTTTAGACAGGGAATATTCACTCTAGTTTTCAAGAGTCTCCTTTTCACTCTACTTTTTACCTGTGGCCCATTCCTCTCCACTCACTGCTGTTGCCGGGCCCCGGTGAACACGGCTGTTTGAGGCCTCCAACCACAGTGTGTCATGGGTCGTTATTTTGCAGGTACTTTTTCTCTCCACTCAAAGACAAACTCACTATATTCTGGTTCCCTCCCTCCCGCTGCCCAGGACATAGCAGGTGCTCAAAAAGGGACAGAAAACACATGAGTCACTATTGTGTTGAGTTATATAATCCAGCAATGGATGGGACAGTGGCTTGAATTAGAAGTAAAGAAAAAAAACAAAGGGAGAGAGAGAATAGATTAAAAGAATCTTTTTCTGAAATTACAGGCCTTATTTGTTTCTTTTAATGCTTTCTATCTTAAACTGTAATGACGTGGATATATGTCTTACCCATGCTACGAGATTGTGTCCTCCTTAAACATGTGTGGGGTGCAATGCTTGCCTGTGACATCCCTAGCCCAGCGTAGCAGTGTGGCTCTCATGTCCTATGCACTGTGTGAACATTAGTTGAAAGATCATAAACTTTAATCCTGCAACCCAGCATTTATGTTTCTGCTATATACTAAAGCCAATGGAACAGGTCCTTCCCTCCTACTCATTAAGTTGAAAGCTCAATACATTAATTAAATGAATTAAAGCACCCAAGTGAGTCCTTCCTATTCATAGACAGGGACAAGACCAATTTTTCCGAAGTTGTGGGGACAGAAATAAGACCAAAGAATGAGGAACTCAAAGTCGTGCGTGGGGCCAGTGGCAGTCTCCGACTCCTGTGTCATTGAGTGGCTCTCCTTAGCGATGCTGCTAGGCATCTGGCCCAGCTGTAGTCTGAGGATAGGAGACCCGCCCGTGCAGCCTCCTGCTGCACTAACTGTCCCCCGAACACGATTTGGCAGCGGGTCTCATTAGAGCCTGAGTGCAGAGGGCCTCATTTTAAGAAAACACTCAGCATATGAACAAAGGTGGAAGGACCAGGCCTTTAAAGAGAATCTCAGAGTCTCATCACTTAGCAAAGTCTTTGGGAGACTGCTAAGTAAAGAGATTCTTGACCTTTTCAAGCTATCAAAGGTGACCCAACAAAGCAAAGTGGCTTTGTTTCCCAAGTTTCTTTTTATCTGTTGCCTTGAACAACCAAGCCTGAACAAAACAGCCTCAGGGAGACTGCGGTGTAATAACTTCCTTTTTGTTTCAGCAAGGGGCAGCTCAGAGAAAAGATTTCTTTTTTAAGAAGAATAAAGGAATGAAAGGAGGCACACGAAATCTGCCAATCCAGGGCGGGCAGATTCTGAGTAGTGATGAATGAACACAGGGACTGGCTTCATTCAGGGTTGGGTCTTTAAACATTTTAAGCAGCAGCCTGCCATCAGGCAAGATGTGTGCGTTCTTCATTGGCGTGGCTTTAGTCTGTTTCCTTGGGCAGGAAAAGAGTCTCAAAGACAGCTTGCAAAGTTTCCATCATGTGAGGTTGTATCCTTGTCTCTAGTTCTTTGGGGCAGGGAAGGAAATAGGACCCAAAAGAGAGCCTCACAGCTTTTCCTCGCTTACTTAAACCCAAGCAGGGACAGCGGTGGGGTGGTCAAGTGTGAACATATTTAATGAGCCACGTATTTTCTACACTACAGTATTTTAGAGTCAATAACTGCCTGTTTCCTTACCCCATGTGACTAGGTTTTCCCCTGAGGAGGAAGGCTCTGTCATCTTGGTTTCACTGAACTCTATTACTGTTTCCAGCAGAAATATTGAAGCTGATTTAATACAATTCATTTGCAGATAAAACACAGAGATTCGAAGTGAGGGAGAAGACTAGTCCAAGGCCACAAAGTTTTAACTTTTCTTGAAGTATCCTGTACTTATACCATACATGCCCCACCCTTCTCACTGCCCTGACCCCTCCACCCATGGATTCCAACCTTCTCTCTACTTTTTCTCCTTGACACAACATATAAGCCAGGGGTGAGAGGGTTGGATAAAGAGGAAAAGAGGGAAGAAAAGGAGATGAGGAGGGGAAAGATTCTTGTCTATGAAAAAAAGAGCTTCTTGCTTTTATTCCAACGGGTTCAGGCAAGGCTCAGAGCTTATAAAGAGGCCTAAAAAATGACCACCCTCTTCTCCTCTTGCCAGATAATACACTTGATACCCTAGGTTTTACATTATTCATCTTCATGTAGATTATCTCACAGTACCCTTAAATTCTACTAAAGAGGAGTGGGAAGGGAATACTTGAAGAGTACTATACTATGTATCATGCTCAGAACACATGTAAACCTCATTTAAACCTTCAAAGAGTCCCCATTTTACAAATAAGGTAACTGAGGCACAGAGAGTCAAAAACTTGGCTATGGCCGCAGAGCTGGTACATGGAAGAAAATGAACTCAGCTCTTGGACCTCCAAGTTGTATGTTCTTTCCAGTTCTCCAAACTACTATACAGTTAGACAGGTCACGGCTACATCAAACCTTTAATGTGGAGCTTCTAGATCCCCAGGAGCATGTCCATCCACTGTTACTTTTGCCCACTTGCTTCTCTCCCATTATGCACGGTCACCGTTGCCTCCGATAAGTTATCAAAGATGAACAATGATACCTGTCCCCAAGCGGCACAGACAGATGTGGCTACGGAACTCGCAGCTATGCTCCTAATGACTTGAACCAAATCATCACTGAAAACACAGCAATGACAACAACAAAATCAAAGGCAAACCATCAAAAACACAATGTACTCCTATCTCAAGAAAAAGAAAAGGAAAAACCCTCAGAAAGTCAGTCTAGTCTCAATTCTGACAGTTTTCGAAACAGAATGATGATAAACAGGGCTAGTGCCAAACTTGTGGGGAATAGAAAAAACATCAGAGGGAAGGCCTCACTGGGCTCTCAGTGGCTCTGGCTCGGATCCTCTCCCATAAACAACTCTATTCGAGGTCTTGCTTAAGGACACACCTAGATTTCTGTATCACAGTGAAATAGGAGGACTATACATAGGTTAGATACTGCAAAGAATATCTAAAATTATATTTTGTAATTTATATTTTATATTTTGTTTTAGTATAGCTAATTGGACAGGATTTTATCAAAAGCCCAGTGAATCTTTCATTTGACCTCCCAAATTCAATGTCATATATTTGGGGTGGGGTAGCCAGGACTACACACTTAGTGAGAAAGGTGTAGCAACTTAGTTCACTTTCAGGTCAGGGGGGTCAGTAATTTAGCATCAATACTGAACAGAAATTCATTCTTGGGTTCCAACAACTGGAATAAGGTCAGGAGCAAGGAGTTGGGATATTAAGTTTGAGAGTTAGAAAAGACTTTGGAAGTCCTCTTGCCTTTCATTTTATAGATGAAGAAACTGAAGCCCAGAGAGGTTGAATGGCTATTTTAAGGGTTCACAGTGAGTTCGAGTCAGGGCCTGGGCTGGGAACCAGGCCTCCTAAGGCCAAAGCAGGTGATTACGTCATCATCGCCAATGCTCACTGACACAGCAATGGTCTACCCCAGTAGCACCAAGATTTCAAAACAGCAGTGGAAAAAAAACCCTACCCTGGATAAGGGACTACAAAGATGAACAACCGAAGGGTGATCAGTCTGGAAAAGCAGAGATACAGGGGCATGATGGTGCCTACTGATGCAAGAAAAAAACACATAAAGAGGTGTCCCCGTGGAAGAGGAATCAGACTGCAGTTTGGTTTCATGCAACAGGAAGATCAGAAGGAAGCAGATATTTTTAAATTGTGATGAAATACACGTAATTCACCATTTTAACCATTTTAAGTTATAATTCAGTGGCATTTAATACCTTCACAGTGTTGCACAATGATAACCACCACCCAGTTCCAGAACATTCCTCAAAGGCAAACCCTATACTCGTTCCGTAATAACGCCCCCTTGCCCCCTTCCCTCCAGTCCCTGAGACGGCCCACCAGATTTCTGTCTCTATGATATACCCATATCAGTGTTTCATATAAATGGAATCGGACAGTAAGTGATCTTTAGTATCTGGGTAAGCAGATTTTTTTTTCTTTTTTTAAATTGAATTTATTGGGGGTGACATTGGTTAATAAAATTACACAAGTTTCAGGTGTTTGAATCTATCATGCATCGATATATTGTGTTGTGTGTTCACCACCCCGAGTCGAGTCTCCTTCCATCCCCATTCACCTGCCTTCACCCTCTTCTTCCCCCACCCCTTTCCCTCTGTAAGCACCAGACTGTTGTCTGTGCCTACCAGTTTTTGGTTTTGGAGGGTTTTTTTGCTTAATCCCTGTGCCTTTGTCACCTAGCCCCACAACACCCCTCCCCCTGACAGCTGTCAGGCTGTTCTGTGTCTATGGACCTCATTTTCTTACACATATTTGAGCGAAATTCATTGGTCTCTTAATAAATATCAAGCCTTTTATGCCAGCCATTGGTTCAGGCACTGAGGTACGAGGAATAGGCTCCTCCCCTAAAAGGACTCAGTCTAATATAAAACAAGCAGTAAGTAATTATAATACAATATGATATTTCAAGAGATATATACTCCATGTTATGGGAGCATAGAGAGGAAGTAACGCTGGGTTGTGTCTTGAAAAGTGAGCAGGAGTTTGTCAGGATGGGAAGATATGGGCAAAGGGACTTGCAAGCTAAGAATATACAGCATGTATAAACACACGGGGGCCTAAATTCTAATTTTTTTTTAGTTTAAAATGTTTTATTTATTGACTTTAGAGAGAGGAAGAGGCAGGGAGAGACAGAAACATCAATTTTTCCACCTATTTATGCATTCATTGGTTGATTCTTGTATGTGCCCTGACTGGGGATCAAACCTTGAGTACAGGGACAATGCTCTAAACATCTGAGCTGCTTCTGGGCCAGGGCTAAATTCTATATATTTTCAGAGACACTTCCAGGTCTAAATTCCTTGACTTTATAAATGTAATAAGTTGCATAACTCCAATCATCATGCCCAAATTTATATTTATATTTTTAAAAAAGATTTTATTTATTTATTTTTAGAGAGGGGGGAATGGAGGAGAAAGAGAGGGAGAAAAACATCAATGTGTGGTTGCCTCTTGCATGCCCCCTACTGAGGACCTGGCCCACAAGCCAGGCATGTGCCCTGACTGGGAATTGAACCAGCGACCCTTTGGTTCACAGGCTTGTGCTCAATCCACTGAGCCACACCAGCCAGGGCTCCAAATTTATATTTTTAAATCCAGATTTTATATATTAATCCCCTTACAGTGGTCCCAACTGAAGTGATATTCTAGGCTTTATTTATTTAAAAGACTTTATTTATTTATTTTTTAGAGAGAGGGTAAAGGAGAGAGAAAGAGAGGGAGAGAAACATCAATGTGTGGTTGCTTCTCACACGTCCCCTACTGGGGACCTGCCCCGCAACCCAGGCATGTGCCCTGACTGGGAATTGAACCAGCAACCCTTTGTTTCGCAGCCCATGCTCAATCCACTGAGCTGCACCAGCGAGGGTATTTTTTTTTTTAAGAAGTATAAATTACTGGATAGTGACTAATCCCACTTCCCTTCAAGGTCTTCATATGCCTGGAAGCTCAGCTACTGTGGCCAATCAGCTTTGTTCTGCTAGCTGTTCCCATTTTGCAAAGTTCTGTCTTTCTACTGGAACACTCTGGAGGGTTACTCCAAACCCTCATGTCCTTTTCATATTGTGCTCAGTCGTTCTCTGGTTTTCGACTGCAACTTATAGGCATCTGTAGCTGGTTCTGATGAAGTAGCTTATAGGGATGTGTGTGTAAAATCACTGAGGTTTCTTATAATTTTGAATCTAGTTCATTTTTCTCTTTTGACTCCAAAGTAAACTCCCATCTTTATTCTGTGGTGGGGCATCTGTCTTTCAGCGCAACGGCTATACCAGGAAGATGAAGGTACAAGTGGTGGTTCTCCTGTGCAGAGCATTTGTAAGATTTGTATTTCTGTTACCTACATAAAGAACATGTGTTGTGTGACCCTCCAAGGCCGGGTAGGTTCGTGGTATTCGGCAGATGGAAATATATTCATGGAGCTATTGGGATATCTAGCATGCCTTTATTCACGGAGGGGGCGGGGATGGGGGCCGGCGAGCCACACACGCTGCAAGCTGCGTGTCTATCTGCATGCCTCTGAGTGGCACATGTCACAGCCCTTGCTCCCCAGTGTGGCCCCCATCCCCTTGCGTGTGTCTTTCATCAGCACTGACAAAAGGGGGTCCCTACTTGTTTAAATACTAGAGGGGAACAAAGCCGGAAAACTGCCAGAACATTACATAACATAACATAATTCTGCGCACGCCAGCCCACTTCATGTTATGGGAACAGTTTATCGGACCCAGTCTCAAGGCTGTGAGAACACTGGTCGTCAGGCCCCTCCAAGGCTGTGGGAACACTGCTTCCCTTAGTTACCCAGATACCTGGGTGAGGAAGCCAGACCGCCTCCACTCACCCTACAGAACATTCAAAGGAATTTTAAAATATAAAACACATTATGATAATGCAGTCAGAAAAATGCATTAGAAAAACGGCTGCTACAACCTTCATCCCCAGCATTCATAGATTTACAGCTATTGATAGTTATCAGTTATTTCAGCATGAGAAGCAGATATTTTTATAACACATTAGGAATTATGGAACCGTGGGCCGTGCAACAGGGCTGGGTGGTGAGTTCCCTGATATTTGAGTTCGGGCCAAGGTTAGAACTCTCCGTGGTGGGAGCTCTGGCAGAGGAATGGGGCCGGAGAGGACGGCTGCTCAGGGCTTCTCTGACAGGCCTCTTGGGCTGAGCTTCCCCCTCACCCCCCAGCTCCGCGGCCGCAGTCACTGTCTGCTTGACCGCGAACTGCGGCTGGGCTGACCACTCCTCCTGCTGAGTGCCTCTGACCATTCTTCCCCCACCCCCTGTTCTGTTGCCACTTGTTCGCCAACTTGCCTAATGCAGCATGGACAATCTTCTCATTCGAGCGTATTTAACCTGAGTGTTCAGCTTTCTCCTGAGCTGATCTGAACTTCCAGTTTGCTGTTAGTGCAGCCAGGCATGTATTAAGAACAGGAATAACCAAGGATCACCTGAGCTTTAACTACACTGATTTGGCCCAATAAGCTCAGAAATGGTCTATAAAATCTGACAGTTGAGGGCAATGCATTTAGCTACCAAGGAGCTATAGGGCAGAGACGCTGTCTTCTGGTCCTCCGTCCAACACACACTCACACACAGAAGCCACTATTGACATTCTGACACAAGCCTCACAACAGCCTGGAGGAAAGGCATTATGCCTAAGAGGCTGGATTTTAAAAAAACAGAGGGGGATGGAGAGGGATCACAGAAGTATCATTTTCCAGGTGGTAATAAAAGATTTCATCCATGACCTGGAGATCATGTTAGAAAAATATCAGCCCCGCTTTGTGTCTAGGAACCAAAGTGGAAGTTCTTTTAAAATATATAGTTAAAAAACATATACTGGGCTGAATAGTGACCTCCAAAAATTCGTGTCTATGCGAAACATCAGAATGTGACTTTATTTGGAAATAGGGTCTTTGGAGATAAAATTAGTTAAGATGAGGCCACGCTGGATTCGGCGGGCCCTGAATCCAATGACCGATGGATGTCCTTGTAAAGAGAGGGTGATGGGAGATACACAGACACCCACAGAAGGAAGCGCACATACAAAGATGGGGTCGGAAACTGGAGTGATGAAGCTGTAGCTCAAAGAATACCAAGGGCGGCCAGCCAGCAGCTGCCAGAAACCAGGAGGAAGAAAGGGCCTTCAGAGGCAACAGGGTCCTGCGGACACCTGGATTTAGGGCTTCTGGCCTCTAGCTTGGGAAAGAAACATTTCTCTGTCTTTTTTTTTTATTATTTTTATAAAATGTTTACTCTCTTAAATCCAATGTATTGCAAAGAGTTAATACTTTAAATCATTTCCCCCATTGCAGCATTATCTAAATAAATCAAAACACAGTAGGCTGCACAAACGTCCAGAGCCTGCCTGACTCCCTCCTCCTTTGTAAGTTGTCCAAACCTTTTTTAAAAATGGCAACCACTTTAGTCCTTAAAATGAAATCCTATTATATTTGAAGTTCAACTTCTGAACACAGGTTCAGAAAGAAGTACTGTCCAATTCCACTGACTTAAAAAGTATTTCTTTTATTGACAAGGATTTGTTTTATTCATTTGTCTGGCTGTTTTGTTTGTTTCCAGATGAAGAGAAAGACTGACCCTCAGATCCCTTTGTCTTCGGATCAGCTCTGCCCTCTTTGGGGATCTCTTCTTTTAAGCTTCTCCTTCACTGCTCAGCCTTTGTTCCCCCTTTGCATTTTCCAGAGAGGCCCAGGGCCTCAGAGGCAAGTGCACACTTGTCTGTGCTGTGATCCCTCCATGTCCATGGTCATTTCTATCACATTATATGGGATCCCTCTGGTGGTTATTAAGAGACACGTCACTTTTGAGAGATTGGAGCCAAACCAAATCATCTCTAAATCTACAGGATAATGGACCTGATCAGAGTTTATAAATTATAGCAAGACGAACAGATGCTAGGCTGCTTTGGGCACCGCCCCACGTTTGTGAGAAAGCTCCTGTTGCCAGAGGAGGGTCCCATTTGTCTGGGGCGTGAAATGCTGAGCTGGTGATCCCTGCAAGCCATCATCTTTTGTGCTAATGGAGCAGTGGGTGCAGAGCTGTCTTGTCACAAGAGAAACAACACAGAGGATCCCAGCCACATCAAAGGAGTGATTTCTGGCTGCCGGAGCTCAGAGATAGTGACAAAAATGACTGAGGTGAGAGGTCGAAGGGGACAGTATATCCAGACGTGGGACAGGTTTCTGAGCATCTCATCAAACAGCTACAAGGACAGCTACTCACAGTGACCCTCCAAAGTCATTCAAAGCCAGCCCTCTTTTTTATTTATAATTACGTAAGAAAGCATCCATCTGGCTGCACCCAGCCTGCTCCCTGGTTTACAACAGTGACAAAATAACAAATAACTTATAAAATGAGGATAGTTTCTTGACTGGCTGGGACATTCTGCACTCTGAGTTGACAATGGTAAGGCTCTGTTAAAGTACCTTTATGTTCTTATATGCACCAATGTGTTAATTTATAGCATATTCATCAGAAGGCCTAAATTAATTGCTCTCTGATGAATTTTGTAACACCTCCTTTCTGCTTCTCCACCCCCACCCCCCAAAGTACCCTGAAAAGGTCAACAGCACTATCAAATGCAGCACACTTCATCTTCCTTCCAAGCTTATAATTAAAGCTAATTAGTAGTTTTGGTAATTAGCACATGTAAGCTTTCTACTCTCTGAATTAATAAGACTTACTCAGGTTTTGAGCCAAGCAGACTTTTTACTTGCTAGTCCTGATTTCTGAACTGCCTTTGGTTGGTTAATTTAAAACATGTCTTCTCAAAGCAGAACACTGGAAGGAAACCATTGCTTACAATGGCCTGCTCTCAAGCCAGAGTTCTCTGTGGGCAAAGGTGGAATTGTCGTCCCCGGGTTTCATCAGGACCCTCTGCATCTGCAGTGACTGGCCAGACTCAGCATCTCCACGCAAAACGGTTGCTTCCTGTCACTCTGTCCCTTGGACTCCTCCAGCATGTTCGTCTCATGTATGTCACCTGGGGACAGCGTGTCCACACTGAGCACATCACGCCCTCTTTATTTTAACAGAATGTCACTGAGGTCATGGCTGTGGGTGCCACAAAATAATTGCTCGTTTTGGTTCAGATCAAAATTGAAGACAAGAAAAATCATTCATTAAGTCAGTTTCTGCTTTTGTGGAGACAAAGTGACTCTCCAAATCATTTCCTGTTTCTTTCTGTGTCAGTGTGTGGGCATCCTGGCTGCCCGGATGGAATTAAAAGTGTGGTTTTTTTTTAAATCAAAAATCAAATCTACATTTTACTCAAAGACAGAAAGCCTCTGTGATTTGTTTTCAGACTTTAAAGAGAGTTTGAGAAAAATCTTCCATGAGTGAGCTCATTTGCCACCCCCCCATCCTGGCCCACCCTGCTAATATTAATCTCAGAGAAGGAAAAAACAAAAAAGAGAATAGGTTGGTAATTCATTAGATTCCTTATAAGTCCAGAACAATAGTGAGGGTTGCTCACAGCACCGGTCTTTTTGATGCAGAAGGGAAAGGAAAGTCATTTCTGCATGAAGGGGATTACAAGGCAGCCCTGAGCCCCAGGAGTGAACGGTTCTCCTTTTAATGGCACAGTGACTGCTGCTGTGATAACTACCTTTGGATCCATAGGGGCAGTGGATGTTATCTAAGAACAAAGTCACGCTTGGTCCTGTGGATGGCTGTAGTGGTGAAGGTGACCAAGGACTGTGGATTCCCAGGCCACGTTCAGCGGGAGCCTTGTCTCCCACTGATGGGTCCCTGTTGCGGGTTGCGCTCCAGTGAGTTCCATAAACAGTGGTTCTCAATTAGGGTGACCTTGCCCCCAGGGGACATTTGGCAAAATCTACATACACTGCTGATTGTTACAAAACTGGGACAGGGGGTTTTCTATAGGCATCTACTGGCGGAGGCCAGGGATTCTGCTAAAATACATTCAAGGTTGCACGGAGAGCCCCAACAGCAAAGAGTTACCTGGCCCCAAAGGCTGACAGTGCTGAGATGGAAGAGCCTGGATTTAGAAGGTCTAAATAGGGTCAGAGGCTCTCCTTGTACAGTATTTACTAAACACGGGCCAAACATGAGCTTTCCTGGCTGATACCAGGAGTGATCTAAGCCTCGTAACAATTGAAGCAAAGTGACAGCTCACCCGGAGGGGCTAGCACTGGGCCTCGCTGGCAGCAGCAGACTCTCAGTGGTTCCAGCCACCCAAACGCTGAGTGTCGGCGTTTTCACATGGCAGGGCAGGCCGGCATAGTGCATTATGGATGAGCTCACGTGCCATGGCAAACAGTTTAAGAACGATGCTTATATTTAATGAATCCTAAATGGTTTATTACTGAGGGTCAAGTTCCTGCTTCCTGTGGGAATTTGACATTTATGAAAATGCCCCTGCATTAATTATGCAACCGAGACGTTCTTCCTGTGGAAATTCACCCTCCTGATGCAGTTGAAAGCACCACATTCCCCGTCTGCCTGGGCTTCGTGCTGTTAATCCTCTCAGCATTAATTAAATAAAATTTACAACCAAGCCAGGATGCCTCTGCCTTCAAATATTATGCAAAAGACAGCTAAATGTTCTTTTTTCTTTCTGCTAGTAGCCAACCATTACTCATAGCTATTTACTTTCTTCCTTTTGTTCTTTAAAGCACAAACCTGGTGCCTCTTCCCCACCGAGAAGAAAACTACACTTAGTAATTAAATGACACCACGTTAAACTTACATTCACTGGCCAGGAGACTCCATGCCCCTGGGTTTAACAATAACTCTTAATCACATATCTTTTCTGTGAGTTGTTATAATTTTTGTTTCTGGAATTCCATTAAAAATGGTAATGTCATTACTCCTGTTAATGCTCAAAACCAACAGCATAATCCTGCATTTTAATTAGTAATCACAATTAATCATTATTTCATTAATGAAATGTTTAGTTGGTAATTGTCTTTGAGCACCTCACTCCCTAGGCCGATAAGCATTTCATAACATCGCGCACACTGCCCATTTCTGACGGAGCGGCTCTGCGCCTCAGGCCCGCGATCCAAGCTGCATAGTCACACACTGGAATGTGCGCCTTCTGGCTCTCGATAAGGTTTGTGTGAAGATTTACCCGCACATGCTTCCTCGCCAACTCAAGAAGGCAAATCAGCCTGCTCCCAGAAAGCACAATGAGTGAAGAGAGAAATCATTTTTGGAGCCCTTAGAAATAAATCTGGAATCCCAAATCATGGATTTTTGAGAGAGGATAGAGCAAGGATTTGGAGGTACTCTTTGGAACAGGAAGGTTGATTTTAGAGCTCAAAGAATTAAAAATAAACTGGAAGGGATTTCAAGAATTTCATACAAGGCAAGATTTTGGTTGATCCTTTTGTAATACCACAGATATTCTTATATCCTTCGATGGTTCTTGTGGGGAAGGGATACAGCTGTTGTCCCCGTGAAAATGTAGACACCAGAGGGCGGGGACCCATAGATACCTTGCACGCAATTGTATTCCAAGCTCCTGGTGCAGTGCCTGGAATACATGCTATTTAACAAACAGCAGGGTAAGTTCCAGTGTGGCATGTGGTTGGGCCATGGAGAGGGTAACAGGTATAAGAGTTAAAAAATTGAGTTGTGGTTTTGCGATGGGAGCAGGGTGTTGGATGCTAGGATACACCAAATTGGAGGGCTGGTATGCTCGTGAATTATCAAAGTCAGAGCTGTCTCTCTGACTGGGAATCTAAAGGAGAACAGATTTATCTCGGTGGCCTCCCTCTATGCAAAATAAGGTTTAAAATATATATATGTATATACATATGTGTGTATATATGTATATATGTATGTATACACATTCACACGTTGTCACATCCATAAACACACACTCTCTCCCACACTGCACTGAGCACAGAGAATTATTCAGGGAAGGGAAATCTGTTATCCTCTGAAAATTAAACAAGGAGATTGGAGCAAAGAAAATATGTGCTGTTGTTATTTCAAGTAAGGATTCACAGCTTCCGAGTAAAACTGAGATAGAACGTCAGGCTGGTTGGAGAAGGTTCCATGTCTGCTGTGTATTTCAGACAAGCTTGTCAGAAGCTTCCAAACGTCTGGAAGAAATAAATGATGGCTGCCAACTTGGCCCCGGTCCGAACGTCAGTGCACACACAGTCGCAGTCTGAGATGACTGAGAGACGGACCTCTGAGGTCCAGAGAGGTCCTTCCCTTTGGTGAATTTGAGGCTGCTGACATTTTTTTAAAAAAGAACAAATGTCAGGACAAAGCTTAAATTTCTGTTGTATTTTATGAATGTGTGCATTTAACAAGTTAATGTTTTAGCACACATAAAACATGATGACTCATTTGGAAATAACATCATAAGTCAAATTTGGGACCCTCTATAAATAGGGGTGGAGGGTCAACTAAATGTCTACCTCCTCCCCACAAACTGGCCCTATTGTTTCCCAGGTTGCACAGACACTAAAAATAATATCCCCTCCCATCTATCCATTCAGTTCTTATAAGGCACTTGACTTTCGCTGGAAGCTTGGGGACAGAGTCCATTCCTCATGGTGCTCCTTTGGACTTTCTTTTACTGGAAATCACCTTTTCTAGTTCTCTTTGCTGACTCTCTTTATCATCAAAGTCTCACACCACAGCTACCATGGTGGTAGGGGAATAAATATGAAAAAACAGCTAAGGTCATCACTTCCTAGAATGAAAGAACAAGTTCCTTAATAATCATAAGTGTGTGCTCTTGCTCCTGAGGTTACAGCGGGATGATTAATAAAAATAGATGCGAGTTATTGGACAGTTAGCATGTGTTGGTATGGTGCATGCCTTGCTGACTGCCTAGGGATGAGCTTTCTTTCTGGTTGGTTTGCTTAACTTCAGCTTTGGCTGGATGCAGTCCAGGCCATTGTGGAAGGAAAGGGAATGCAGTCTCATAGAAACAAAGCCTGAGCCAAATAGAAATACTAAAAAAAGTGGGCTCCAAGAAAAAGTATGCCACCTCTCAAAGCAAGACACAAAGCAGTAGGCCATTTCTAGCTGTTCCATGATGGTGAACCCACCCACCAGCTGGCTTGTCTTTGCAAAAGAAAAAGTGCAAAGGCCTGTTGTTGGTCTGTTTGCGGGCCCGACTTCATAGAGATTGACAGCAAAGGCTTGGCTGCAAAAGGAACAACTGTGAGACTACGGGCAAGTCAGCTCATCCTGCAGTGCCTCCGTTTCCTCATGTGTGAGATGGGGACAGTGATCCCTAGCTCCCAGGCTTGCTGGGTTCATGACATGAGATTATACATGCAAAGACGTGATTGCAAAACCTGACACACAGTAAACCCTTTTTTGTTATTATCAGATTATCATCTTCACTCTGATTTTTGCTTATTTGATATAGTCTTTTTGCCTTTATCCAAAGTTTAAACAGCAGCAGCAGCAGCAGCAGCATTCACAATGGGCTTGTGTTTATAATGCTGTTGATTCCTTCCCTGGTGTGATTTGAAAGGGAGGATGGAACATTCCATAAGATGCTTCGATGTCCTGGGAAAGGTGTGCTGAGAATCCTAGAGTCGTGCTCACGTATTACTAGTGGGAGCCACATGGGATGACCTACGTGCATGTTTTTTCAGATGTGACAGACGCCAGGGGAGCAGGGAAGCAAGGCACTAACTCACACTGAGAGGTGGGAGCAGAGATAACAGAGTGCTGAACAAACGCATGCTGTAAGAAAAACGTGTTTCATAGTCTCTGTACCCTGTTAACTTGTCAACTTTGTTCTCTTTGATCTTTTCTTATCTCCTCTCTTGATCCATTGTTCCCATCCTAACAGGAGGATCACCCCTTATTCTCATTTACATCCCATTCAAGAACTGACATTGTCTTGAGCTCAGAAAATGTTTGCTGCATAAATGCTCTGGAGATCTTTAGAAAATCAGTGGATCCTAAATGAGATGACAGAAATTCAAGTGAGAAAAGCAGGATGGGACAGAGGGTCTCTTGAATAGCACCTATGCAAAAATTAGAATGGATTCCCAGGCAATGGGCAGGAATGCCTCTTTGTTCAGAGGAGATTCCCAGACACCAGGCTGAAGCAGATGGAGACAGTTCCATGTTCAGCCTGGGCTCTGCAGACCCCAGCATCATTGCTGCTCTGAGGTTTAGCAGATGGTGTTTTTGCATTAAGTTGTCTAAATCACCATCTATAAGATCCTGTTTACTAAAGCCTAGTTGCCATAAGGCTTTAAGGCTTTAATTTACCTCAAATGTTTGTGTGTGTTGGGAGTGTATCTATTTTGAAAGTTTGCTACGCCAAAGGGTTTGTGTGTGAGATCTGAGGAAATCAGCTGGCAACAGACCCCCATGGCCCATGAGACTGGCCTCTGCTCTCTGCAGTGCCTGCTGGACAGGTGTGGGGACGGTCTCCCAGCACTGCCCTAGAAGAGCATTTTCAGCGTGGTTTCCTGCACTGCAGCTCTGATGGTAGTAGGTCATACAGCAGAAGCTACACTAGGAGCAGTCCTAGAAATCGTGGCCAGCCTGTGAAGGATACTAGAAGCTTTGTTTCACATTCATGTCAGCTTCCAGAGCAACTCGTGATGCTGGTTTCATTGGTTTTATTCACAACAGTTCTCTCTCCAATCCAAACTCCTCTTTCTTGAAAAAGAAAAAGAAAACTCTAATAGACCTTGTTTCATTAGCAAGAAATGAGGCTGTGGAGCACTTCAGAGCCTGGGCCTATTTTCTCTGAGCTCAGGCTGAGAGCTTCCGAGCCTCCAAACCCAGAAAGGAGAGGGAAGGGTGGGAAGGAAACACGGGAGAGAGGAGTGTGGACGCCTGCACCTTATGATTCCGAGCTGAGAGTAAGCAGATTTGTGATACAAGAGGAGACACACTGAGAGGAGGGCATTGTATTAGAGCTTATAAGAATTCTGGAAAGAACATAAAAGAAAGAGGCCTTTGATCCATTCCAAAGAGGCAGACAGAAAACTTCAAAGCAGAACAACCATCTCCTATGCTTTGCCCTGCTTTGGGTACAAGAATATTCATTATGGAGAAGTTACCCCCACTCCCATGTGTGAGTGCCGCAGACGTGCAGTTTGGCTTGGCCCTCTCCCAGAACACAGCACATGCCTGGTTCCAGGACATAAACACAGGCAGCTGCCCGCTCCTAAGTGGGGTTACTCAGTGCCCCCCCGCCCACAGTGTGCAAGGCACCACTACCTAGGATGGTGGCTATCAGATACCGGCTTCCCTTGCCAGAGTCAAAGGAAGAGTGTGGCATTTTGTCTCCTTGGTGCCAGGAGTCACTCATAGTAAGGTATAGCTAAATAGCCAGGAGGAAGAAATTTGATCTCCTCAGGGTTTTCTTCAATCTCAAAAGTAAATTGTTGGTTGTTGGTTTTTTTTTTTGTGGGGAGGGTAGGGGAGGATGTTTGCCATTTAGAATGTTCCCAGTTCAGGCTGGTAGTCCTTTATAAAAAGTACAGTTTGCTATTAAGAAAGGCAACAGATCTGTTTATGTGAGCACCACAGACATCACTGGGAGTAATATTTACTAACTGTCGCAGAAGATCGGGCAGACTTCTGGCGCCTGTGGACACAAGAAATTGTGTGGTGAGGTCACCTCTGCTCGCCCCCTTCTCTTTGAGCAGTTCTGGTCTCCTGGACAGACGTGGGGCAGCTGAGTCTCCCCAGGGGTTGCCGCACTGGACGGCTTTCCCTCCCCGCCAGCAAGCCCTGATGAAAGAACTTAGACACCTCACCAGCACCTCTGTGAGATCAGCCCTGGGCTTATTTTTTTAATAACTAATTTGTGTCAGAGTCAGTAAAAACGGCAATGCAGAGAACACAGATAAACATCCTGCAGAATTCTCCTGGTTATTTTAAAAATATTGTCTCTGTTGACTTGAAGTGCTATAGAAACAGTCCCATATGCTGTGTTTCTTTTTTCCTGTTGGATCTTATAGTTTAAACATAGATCTGCTATCAGATACAACTTGTGTTAACAATCTGGCCCACTGGGTTAGCAGAGGGCCTTCCCCCACAGGCTGGAGACTGGCGACGGCTGTGAGCCGCCTCACGTCTCCTGCTCCCAGTTAGTTACGCTCCGAAGTTATTTGCCAAGCTTTCCTGTAACACAAACCAAATGCCACAGTGATTTTTCTAGGTTCTTGCCTGGTTTGGACCACATGATGTCCCAGCATTTCCTCATCGTAGCTGCTGTGTGTCTGTCACCTTATGTGAGACAATATGTTTCGATTGCATTGCCTTGTGAAGACCGTTCGTTCCCAGTGCTACTTCATTGTGTTTCTCTTCTTAAAACATTACTTTTTATGCTGTACACCTGAAACTAACATCATGTAGCATGCCAATTCTATCTTTCTAAAGATAATTTAGTTTATACAAACTAATTTATGGACACAGGATTATAACCCCCATTGACCTCTCTGCTCCAGTACTGATCCCCGCCCAGGAGCTAACAGTGTCACCAGATTGGTCCATGTCCTTTAGGACATTTTTCTGTATATTTGCA
The DNA here is from genome assembly GCA_004026765.1 of Micronycteris hirsuta. Lineage (NCBI taxonomy): Eukaryota > Metazoa > Chordata > Mammalia > Chiroptera > Phyllostomidae > Micronycteris > Micronycteris hirsuta. Next base: position 104,559 of record PVJI01000194.1, read on the forward strand.
CGTACACAGTCATATGTCTGGTTGTTGTTGCTACTGTTGTTATATTAATGGAATCATACCATAGAATGGATACTTCATAATTTATTTTCCCATTCCTCTTCTTGATTGATATATACTTTGCCTGCTAATTTGCTGAAAACCTAGGTTCCATTTTCAACAATTTATAACCAGACTATACAACAGGCGGGGGTAATAGGAAGAATACCACACTGAGTTGGATTTTGGTCCGATGCTGTCACTAATGTCTAGGTTGTCTTAGACAAGTCACTATCCTATTTGGGCCAATGTCTCTTCATCTGTAAGGTGGGGGCAGGGAGTGAGTGCAGTGGTCGGCTTGTTCAGGCCACAGTCCCTCAGTACTGAGGTCAAGCTTCTCACACTGCAGTATGAATGACTTAATTCAATAAACATATTTAGTGTCAAATATGTAACGTCCCACTATCCCCTGTTATCCAAGTGCCTCCACACTCACAACTACACAGATTCACAGCAAACATCAGAAATCATCAGAACCAACCCACTCTAACTCAGAGGTCAGTGACTGGAGGATGTGGAGCCTACGAATATATTTTAATTGAGTTAGTTACCAACATTTCAAAGTCTGGAGACTTCACAGAAAAATACAGTCTTCTTAACTTTTCTTGGAAGAAAATTACATTTGGCCTGAACATCAGCACAAAGAAAAGTTACTGGCGTGCATACGATGGGGTCTTCCATGCTTGGAGAAGACCATAGAGACCAGGGGGTGACCAGGCAGTGGGGATGCAGAGAAAGGCAAACACAGGAACAGTGTGGACTGCTTCAGGCGAGTCTGGATCAGGACAATGCCAGGGCAACTCCCACCCACTCCCCCAAACCTTCCCCAGCGTTCCCAACCCTCGCTTTCCGCGTTGTTTTTCTCCCTTCACCTCCATAGGCCACCTGATGTGCTTCACCGTTTACTTATTTTACTTAGTGGCTCTGTCCTCCATGCCAGTTTAGTTCCATAGAGCAAAGAAATTCCTAGAAGCAATATTAGAACAGGGCCAGTGAAAAATGAGTAGAATTTCTCCAGCTGGAGAAGGGAAGGTAGACTCTCTGAGCACACGAGGCTCTGTGTGCAGACACAGAGCATGCGCAGAGGCTCAGAGAACGGCACACACAGCCTCGTGGGTGGGGAGTGTGAGGTCCCTGTGTCAACTGGCTGGCGAGAGAGGCTGGCCCCATGGGGTGGGACCGGATGATGAAGAACATTATATCTGCCAGGCTAATGTGCTTTCATTTTAGACACTTTGTCAGTGTTTCTCAGAGTATGGTCCTTGGATAAGCTTTTCAGAATCATCCAGGATGGCTGTTCAAGTGTTAATTCCTAGGTGTCCCTGTAGAGCCTATTGGATCTCTAGGAGTTCAGCTCAGAAACTTTCTCTTTTTTTCAGCTAAGTTCTCTGGGTGATTCTTATACAAGGGCATTACTGTATTAAAGGCGATTGGTTCCCAAACCTGTCTGTTAACTTGAATCCCCTTTAACAATACGAACATGCCCTGGCCTCAGTCTGCTACTGGTGATCCTGACCCATAGTCAGGACAAAGATAAGCTACCTTATGCAAAAAAAAGTTATTGACCTGTGGGTGAAAGGGACTTTTCCTGCTTTAGAAGAGGGTTGATCAAACAACATCCCATAGACCAAACCAGACCACCACCTGTTTTTGTAAATAAAGTCTTATTAGAGGATAACAATGCTCATTTGTTTACATATTGCTTTGGACTGCTTACATGACATAACAGCAGAGGGGTGTAGTTTCCAGAGACCTCATGGCCCACATAGCCTAAAATATTTACCACTGGTTCTTTCCAAGTGTTTGCAGATCTCTGCTTCAGTAAGACCATGGTGGTGACATGGAGAATGGGGGAAGGAGGACAATTTAGAATGGGGGTGGGGGCTTGAATCAGGGCAAGAGAAAAGAGGAGCGGGGTGAGAGAAACAATAAGATGGAATCTACAGACCTTTTTGGCTGACTGAATGTATGAGGAAATAAAGGAGTGAACAGTTTCATATTTTCCGACTGGGGGCTTGGGTGCCTATCGTTAACCAAGATGAGGATCATGAAAGGAAAGAAGACATTTATGGGAAGGTGATTAGAATGCAGCTGACGGACATCCTGATTTCAAAGTGCAGAGAAAGGTGTCCAGGAAGCAACTAGGAACGTGAGGCTAGTATCAGTGAGCTTGGGACTGAAGACGAAGGCTCAGGGCCACCCTCTCAGGGCTGGCAGCAGAATTCATAGAGGCAAGTGGGTAGAGAAAGCAACTCTGAGGAACCCCATTAGTGAAGGGGCTGGCAAAGGAATAAGCCTTAGAAGAGGCAGTCAGAGGGCGAGAGAGAGCAAACATGAATATATCTGTGGAAGCAGAGGAACTGATGTTAGCTTTCGGGTATCTGTTCTGGGCTCAGGCGGTATGGAGAATGCTCTGGAGGCCAGGGGCCTCCTGCAGGCTTCCTCTGGAGATGTCCATGGAAAACACTGACACTCATTCTCTGCGAGGAGACAACTGCAATTCTGACTATTCACGTGGTTTCCTGACACCCACCCCCTGGGAAGTGCAGTGTGATTTCCCTCAGAGAGGACTGGAGCCAACCCTGCTTCACAGAGTTCTGCCTTGGTTCAGCTCTGACAGTGCCCATGAGGCTGGCTTACCAATGCCTAGCACCCAGCAGCGACTGAGCCGGTCCTGCTGATATCCGGCCATGTCCCAAAGAACCGAGCATCTAGTGCCAAGATCAGAACTCATTCCTTTTTCTCTTACTTTTGACGGAGTTGCTTTCTCTGTGTATTTGGAGAGAAGTGAAGAAGGTGCAAAGGAGACAGAGAAAAAGAAGGAAGGAAGGAGTTCAAGAAGAAAGGAAAGAGTAGAGGCAGAGTATAGAAACTGACTAGCAGAGGAGCAGGGACCTTGCACTGGGTACCTGACGTGTGCTAGCTGTGTTGCCTGGAGAGCTGTGGTGTACACTGAAGGCAACGGCACGTGCTAGGTGCCCAGCATAATGCCTAGCACACACTGCACACTCAGTACATCTCTGTTATAATTATATGTTTGACTATCCAGAGAAGGCAGGTCAGCCTCGGAACTGATAGTCCGTTGGATAATTTTCAGACAACCATGCAGCAAAATTCATGTTTAAAAATTAAGGGAATTCCATATTTTATTACTTTTTTTTTTTTTTTTTTTGGCATTCTTAGCTTTTGTGAAAGTTGATACTTCCAAAGGAGTAACTTGCTAAAGGGAACAGGAAGGGAGCTATGGTGAGTGAGCCATGCTAGGAAGGGTCAGTGTGTTTCATCAATAAATCACGAGTAGTTTAAAGGTCCGCGCTAGTTTCCAGCTTCTAACTTTTCTCTGACCTTTTGCTCCCCCTTTTCTCAAAACTCCTTCCTCAGTCCTTCTGTTCATTCTCACCCCATTCCCACTGTAGTAGACTGATTTCTTTGGGGCATCTTCTTAAGCCTTTGCATATTTTTCCCTTGGGAAGCTCTGCTATTAGAATTTTCCAGCTACTTCTGCAAAGAGTTTTTCAAAGAACTTGTGGAATCTTCAGCGCCGTGTATGTTTTGGTAAAACGAAACAAAGCTTTTGTTTGTTAGGTTGCATTTGCTGTCTGAAGTGTTGCATTCTCCCTCTGGGGCCTCCCACTGCCTTCCAACCAGCTCCTCAAGAGAGTCCCTCCTGCCGACGCAGAGGCCTTTGTTCTTTCAGCAGTGCATATGCTGCTGTATTACTGTCTGTTTGCTTTAGTTCATATTTCTTTTCTGGATGGATTTTCTATTAAGATCACCCCTACTTGTTTGATCTTTAATTTCAGATCTCATCATTTTCCTTTCGAGTGTGCTTTTTTTATGGATGTTTCTTTTGGCAGAACAACTTCCTATGGGCCTCAGCGGGTGCTAATGGCACTTTCATTTATTATCATAGACAACTTCAATTTCTAGGGGGACAGTTGAGTTGTGCTGTGGTCCATAGGAGAAATAAATCCTCTTGCAACTTTGGTCATTTTACTTCAAATCTGTGGCCTCCGAGGAGGAGACAAGTAGAGCATATTGGCCACATCTGTCCATGAAGTTTTCTCCATTATCAATTTGAGCCCCAGCCTGGAGTATTGAACACTCAGAAAAATGCTCAGGCTCCCTCATCTAATTCATTGGTTCTGCAGAAGAATAAACCTATGTCTAAGGCATACTCACACAGTTTCAAAATCAGGCTTTAAGGAAGGTCTTGTATACATCGGTGAATCTCATTCCAGAGAGGACCGCTGGCTTCTGTTGAGGACTTTAGTGGCAAAAGGTCATAGGTCAATGGACTGAGACTCTGCTGGGCCCAGAGAATCATTTTTCCCATCAGCCCTGGGCTAGGCTTTAAAAACATCCTCAACCAGAGCCAGCAGTCTGAATTCATGCAGCAACTGCATCCACACACAAGAAATCATAATATTGTTTACTGACATTTAATAACCATTTATATGGCCACTTTATATCCATCCATTCATCATTAATAGTAATGTTCTTAGGGCTGCTTTCTTGCAGGAATCTTGACAGCTAAAACTCATTTCACTATTCTGTCACAATTTTGGGCATCCTCTGAAAGAGGGATCCTTTTGTTCTATGTCCAGTTTAATCCCACAGCATATTTCTGTGTCCAGCATGAATGAAAAGTGTCCATATCTCACCCGATCGTTCTCCTGTGCTCTGACCACTCTAAAACTGTAATGTAACCTCCCTTGGTCATTAGTCGCCACCCCCCTTAAACTGTTCTTTGTTTTTCCATTACACTTATCAGCTCCTGACCTAATAAATACTGGACTCATATACTATGTTTATGGTTTGTTGCCTGTTTCCAGAATGTAAGTTCCATGAGGATAGGGATCTCTGTCTACTCAGTGATGTACCTTAGTATGAGGCACACACTAGGCACTGTATTTTGCCATGTGTAACGTGCAACTTTTTGCCCAAATTTTTGAGGAAAAAATAAGGATGCTCACTATACATGGGTAGTACTAATTCCATATGTATATAAATATTGTTAATTTTTTTATTTATGCATGTGTGTTAAAAGTGTAATTCTAGAAGGCAATAATGACATCAGTATGCAAACTAATACCCTGAGATATGATAATCAGTTTTGTTTCTAAATATAAATGAATAAAAACTTGAATTAAAAAATTAAAATGAAAGTTTTTTTTCCTGAATATTTGGGCCAAAAACATGGGTGTGCATTATACACGGGAGCACATTATACATGGCAAAATACGGTATTTGGTAAATGTGTTTTGGACTAAGTCTTAGCTGCTCAGAGGATATGCGCTCCAGCATTGCCTCAGCACCCAGAATGCTCGGCAACTCCGACGTCAGCAGAGGCCGTTTTCGGAGTGTGAGCCCCATCTGTGCTGCAGGGTGTCTGCATGCCCGCCCCGCTCACCACTCACCAGAAGTCCACGATCAATGCACCAGTTAACAACATTCCTGCTCATTTCCAAATCCCCCTTAAGGCTCTGGTAAAGCTTTGCTCAGCTACTGCAGGCCTTGGAACAAAACTATTTCTTTATGCTGAAGTTCCACTTAGCAAATAAGCAGTCCACCTTATGGAGTTTTAGGGGCCCTTTCAGAAATTATATAATTTTCTTCCTATGTGCCTCATTCAACAGATTTCAAAATCCTTTCACACAAATAAGGATAGTGGTATTTTGTGGAAAAACTCAGCTGTCAAATATGCCTTCTGCGTCAGTCATTAACAAGCCAGTAAACCAATATTTACTAAGTGCTTTCAAGTCTGACTCCATGCTGTGCAAAGTGCATTTTAAAGTACAAGTAACACCCCACCCACCAAGGCTGTGTATGTACAGGCTACTTGAGGTCAACATCCGATCTAATCATTCCCCACGCTGTAGGCAAAAGCTAGGCACTACTGTCACCGAACAAGTTTGGCAGCTTTCTTTTCACTGTACCAGTCAGTTATTCAACCATGATGGACAAGCTGATGAGTTCAATTGGAATAACACAGTCCAAGAGAATGACATCCATCTAAAGTCAGTGATGGCAAAAATAACAGACATTTCGATGACAGAACATCAATTAATAATTACTGATTGTCTCCTAGATACAAAGGACTGTGCTACAGGACACCAAAAGGTGTGGTTAACAGGGCATCAAATGCCATTCTGCTGGCTGACAGTGACATCTGTGTACGGACACTAACACTCACCTGAAGGGCGACACTCAGAGAAGCTATAGGAAATGCTTCACACGTGCTTTCTCATTTCATCACTGGCATGCGTACCATAGTTATCCCTGTTCTGTAGCAGAGGAGCCCCAAGCTCAGAGAACTGAAAGGACAAGGTCTCACTCAGCTGGGCACTGGTGGGGCCCTTACTTAAACTCACATTTGTCTGAGGCCGAAGGGCGTTAACAACTATGGAACAAATTTATGTTTTTAAATTCCCTGAAATGTCCAGTTTCATCTATTTTGGTTATATAGGCACAAACCCAAGGAAGTAGACAGATAATATATTATTTAAACTCTTTCTTTAAAGAAAAGTGTGTTGGGTTGTTCTCTACCTTCCATTCCACCTAAGTTTTTATTGTTCTAATCCACTAGTCTCTGAAGATTTGACACTCGATCCAAATTGCTCATCTTAAAATTAATGCCAATACCCATGTTAAAGAAGCATGGAGAGACCCATCTCTATTCCATCTCAGGAGACTTACACAAGGGTCCCTTCTGACCTTTCTTAGAATCAAAATGAAAAGACACGCTCTGCAACACCATGGAAGAACGTAGGTGTTCAACTCTGTGAACAGAGTAGAGTTATAACTGATTATTTGGCATTTAAGGCAAAGAGATAGTTGTATCATTTGATTTTCATTGTTGAACTCTACTGTCAGACTGTGATGCTTTTTTCTGTATTCATATAGCTTTTTAAAATAATCATCAAAAACAAGAAACAAAGAAAAAGAAATCAACTACATTTTCTTTGCCTCAAGGATTTAAGACATTTTCCCCTTGACATGCACCCTAATTAGTAAGAATATCTAGAATCAAAGTTACAGTGCTGCTTCAGTAACTTCTAAGAAATCAGTGATTCTGGTTTTCTGCTACAACTCTCAAAGAACATCTGATGTGTCTCTTACTCACTGACAACTCTCTTTACGCTCTGAAGCAAAGCTATCCCTGCCAAGTATATGTGCCCGCAGATGAAAAAGGCTGGTTTGTTGAAGCTTACATCTTTTTGAAAGAGAGATGTAAAGTTCCCATACAAATGTGACATGTTCCCATAGACATAAGCAAGCACTTGCCCAACGTCCTGTGCCAAATCCCATTGTCTTTGAGCCAAGAAAATTAACTCACCCCTCGTTAATAAACAATTTTTCAAACATGCCATATCTTTGGTTAAAGTAGATTTCTAGTGGAAAAAAAATCTCTTTCTAACACTGTATGATTCTTTTAAAGTAAGCAGTTTATTAAGTTTTTCACTTTTAAGATTTTTTTAAACCAATGGAGATACATATATAAGTAAATATATATACACACACAAACATACACAAGGTCTGTCCAGAAGGTATCCAGCCATGTACTATGAAAAATAAAGACATTTATTGAAGAAGATACAAAATACAAGACACATTGTACATAGGACAATGATGCCTCAGTCCCCTCCAAAGTAGGCACCTTGCCACCTCACACAGTTCTCCCAGTCACCATCAGCTCTCCATTGTACTTTCCTGAATCTCATTGATGGTCTGAAATCTCTTCCCTTTCAAAGCTATAAAATCACCAGAAATTTCTGGGTGCCAAATATGGGCTGTATGGGAGCTGAGTCACCTGGGTGGTTTGATGTTTCACCAAAAAGCTCCGCATGAGATGTAATGCATGAACGGTCATGTCGTCGTGATGAAGCTGCCCATTACCAGTTGTCCATGTCTGTGGCCTTCTGAATCTCTGAATAGTTTCCACGGAGGAATGTTCAAGGTTAATGCAAAATCTGATGCAGATTCATTGCTCTATTTGCTCATTCATTTTGAATGTGATGGCCACACAGTACACACGTTCCCTCATTGGCATCTACCGTCCCACTGACTAGAACAATGAAATCTTCATTGTTCACACATGCACATTCCAGTCCACTCTCCTTGGCTGCCAGGTTTTATCGATGTTGTACAAACTGTTCTCATTATATTAACAATGGCTGGAATTTTTCCAGGCAGACCTCATATATACATACATACACACACACACATATATGTATGTGTGTGCATGTGTGCATATATATGTGTATATACATACACATGTATATGTGTGTGTACATACATATACACATATACAATATTAAATGTATATGCACAAACACTGGGTGGGTAAAAGTAGGTTTACAATTATTCATATGAAAAATGATACAATAATAAATAATAATATGAGAATGAACCGTGTTTTGTGTACTCACAACTATAAACCGACTCTTGCCCACCCCGTGTGTATGTATCACCGAGTCATCTAGTTAAGAAGCAAATCAAACTTACTCAAGGAAATCACTTGTACTTAGGTAAATAAACTTTCCAAGAAAGAAAGAGAATCTATGTGTTTCAAAGTTTCTCTAGTTTAACCACAACACCTTTAAAGAAACAACCAGAAAAGGAATGAAGATGAAAGTACATGCAAAATTATGTTTTTATATATATGTATATGTATATGTATATATATGCAGGATTATGTTATATATATAAAACATATATGTGAATATACTTATATGATACCCACTGGACATCAAGAAATAGATGATGATTAATTACAATAATCACACCAGCTTGGTTAAATAATATGGGACTAATAACATAAATTTCAACTGTGGACAATGGTACAAAGTAGGTTGAGGCAACCTCTGCATAACTAAAGGTATATCATTGTAGTGTCTTAGCCTCCAAAATTTATCTTTGTTGTGTATGAATCTATGTGGATCTAACTAAAAGATTCATATTCACAATTCAAGATCATAGGCAGTCAGAGATTACATGTGTTATTTCTCCCGGGATTCTCAGGGTCCATGAGTTTCTGCAGCAATAGCAGGAACATATGAGAGACCAGGGAGCCCTCAAACTGTAAAATCAGACATGTAGGATTAAACATGCAAGACTCATCCAGGACAGTCCACACCTCCTCTTTCTCCCCCGCTGCCTTCGTTACAGCGCCTAGAGCACGCACAAACTGATAGCCTTCACTGTCACTGGAAAGCGGAGCTGATGACTGCTCCCCGTGCTCGATTGCATTTCCAAGTCCCTTGCAGATAAGGGTTCCACTCTGACCTGTTCTGGCCAACAGGCAAGGAGTGAAACTGCTATGTTAGGGGACAGAGAACTTCAGAGCCAGCACCTGGACCTCCAGCTCTTTCTTTTCTGCCTCAGTGACTTGGAGGCTGCATGTCCAGATGTTGCTGGAAAGCCACCAGCCCCTCAACATAGTTTGTGTGAGTGGGAAATAGGCAATATGTGCACCCCACGAAAACAGAGGGAAGGTATTGCCCAGAACAGCGTAACTGACCTTTACAATCCACATTAACTACTAAGATAGTCAGAGTAACCGAGAGTGCCACAGTGAACACAAATACTTAACTACATTTATTTTTGAACCTAATCCACTGGAAGAACTCTAGACAACCAATTAGATAATCCACATTTCAAAGTGAAAAGAAAAAATTCCAGAGATTCTTTCACTTGGAGTAAAAGCTGGGAATAAATATATGACCTCCACTGAAACATTTTCAGATATTTCGAGATATCCTTACTGCTAAGTAGGTGCATAATTGGTTCCTTGTTCAGGGACTCTGAAAAGTGCTATGTCAAAGCTGTTTGCTGAAAATCTTACACTGCAACTCAGAAAGCAATCAAAAGTTGTTGAAAAATTTCTGGAATTTTGTAGTATGCAGTTTTGTTAAACAGGTCTAAAATTAATCATTATAAGGAAACTATTCCAGCTCCCCGACTCTTCTACAGTCTAAATCCTAAATGCAACATCATAATTCCGAAGATATAAATTCCCTCATTATCTGTGGACCAGGTCAACCACAGCACAGACAGCTGCCCTGGCAGACCTCGGAGGGGGGCCTTTAGCAAAGGAATTACACGGGCCCTCAAAGAGACTTACAGTTAAGCACTACAGGAGGCTATAATCAGACACAGTGGCCAACCCTTATAATTGGGTCATTTGTTTGCTGGGTGATTTATATAGAATGTGGACTCAAGGCTGGCGCTCAGAACAGCACGCCTGCTTTTCTCCAGCTGCACCGGGCGAAGCAGGAAGTGGGTCCAACCATCACATGCTGTGCAGTCACTCTGGCCCCAGAGAAAAACTGGTGTGAGATGCAAGTGTGTGTTATTGCAAGAAGCACAATGTGTAATGCGGAGCATCTGCAACCAGCTTACCTGGGTGGAAAGGCCTACCCCACCTCTTCCTAATTGTATCCCTGGAAAGTTATTAACCGTTATGAACCTTAGTTACTTCATCTATAAAATGCGGGGGAGAGGGGTTAGAATCCTACCTATCTCTTCAGGTTCTTGTGAAGACAAGCTTGAAAAGAGCTCAGAAGCATGCCTGGCACAGAAAAGGCATTCGATAATTGTTAACCATTCATGTCACTAATAAGAAATATCAGTGATACATTATTAATACAATTATCACCCTCATTATCTCTGATAATGGTGGTAGCGATGATGATGATGATCATAATGATAGCAATAATAATCACTAAGCTCTTATCATGTGCTTGGCACTCTATTAAGTGCCTTATGTAGATAATTTCATTGAATTATTGGGGCAGCTATGTAGACTATTATTATCTCCTTGTGACAGATGAAGACATTTTGACTTAGAAAGGTTAAGAAGCCTGCCCAAATCAAAGCAGTAATGAAGCCGGAATAGAAGCCGGGCTGTGTGACTCTGGAGCCTGCGCCCTTATTATCACTACCCGGCGCTCCTGCAGGTACCCAGACATAGCCACGGCCATTAACTGTCCTTACCCTGGCAAAGTCCCATGCCATGGGACTGTTTATACAGAACAGATCTTCCTTAATACACCTGAGAATCAGGGTAAGGGGATTCTGCTCAGAAGTAACCTGTATCCAGACAAGTTCAGGTAGGAGGGAGTAAGGGGATTGTGCAAAACCAAACCAAAAGAACCTGCCAGAAAGCAGGATAGTACAGGGGGAGCTTAAAGGATATCATCGTTTTCACTTCTAGCCTGGGTTCAGCTTGTGGCCAAAAGCTGATGGAGTTTGTCTTGTGCCCATGGAGAGTGGAGCAAATGATGCCTTTCAACCCCTCACTCTATTGCTCTTAAGCTTCTGTCCATCTTTTCTTCCCCCACCTTCACCTGAGTAAATTAATCACTTATCTCTTTACCCAGGCATCTGCATGCTCCTTTGATGTGTACTGTACGGGGGTCCATGCTGTTAACATACAAATTTGAAGCTCACAGAGAGCTCAACTTTCCTCTGGCGCCTGTGCCCCGCTGGTAAAGGCTGGGCCGCTCCACGTCAAGCATAGTTGGCTAGCCAATCCTCACCACACCGATGCTTCATTTCATTCATTTTAGACGTCGCTGATTTGTGGGAACCACTTTATGTCTATAATAGCATTTGAATACTGACCAGTTTCCCCTCAATTTCAGGGGCTGTGAGGGCAAATTAAGGGCTAAGTTACCTCTATGTCTTCCCAGTCATTTCTCAACCACTGAGTCATAGAGTGGCTTATCTTCTATAACCTAACGTCCACTTCACTGTGGTAAGTTATAATTTCCCAACTATTTGTTCTTGTTCTAAGAGGATTATACACCCTTACGTTACCTGTGACTTCCCACCACAGCATCAGGAGGGGCCATGTGGCTCTCTGGCCAATAGAATACAGGTAGATGTGAAACATACATGTGCAAGCAGAAGCTATAAATGCAATTGCAAGGCTTACCTCAACCTTTTGCATTTCTGTTCTCTGTAGTGAGAACAGCATGGCCCACATGGGGCTTCTCTGTGGGCCCGGATCTTGGAATAAGAGACACGTAGAGCACAGCCAAGCAGAGCCACGGCTAACCACAGACTTGTGAGCAAAAAACCCAAATATCTGCTTATTTGGGTGTTGCTTGTTACTACAACCAGGACTAATGCACAAATTATTCAACAGCAAGAGCTCTGTACCCACACAATATCCAAAGTGACTGAAGGAAAAAAGGAGGGGGCACAGTGGAGTGGTCACACATACTGCCTGAGTGATCAGAAGAACTGAATTCAAGTCCTAGTTCTTCCATTCAGTGTAGGTGATTTCTGTCTCCAATGTCTGTACTTCACCAGAATTTGCACTGTCCCATTCATGATGTTTCATGAAGCTTAAATGAGATCATACACTCGAAGTGCTTTTCACTGGCAGAGAACGCATTAAACAATTGTTAGAGATGTTCGTGCCTAGAAAGCCATGCCAATGCATAAATCTACAGATAGCGAATGCTATTTCTCATCCTAGATATTTAAAAGAAATTAAGTGACCAGTCAATTCTTTCAACAAATTCCCAAATAGGTTTAAATTATTTAACACACTGTGGCAGTGGTGGTTTTCCTGTTTTTTTAAAACCTGAATTTGATCAATCTGATTTTACATAGAGATGTACGGCTTGTTCTGTAAATATTCCAGGCTACTGGTTTTTTGCAAAGACAACCTTTCCCTAAGAGTTACAATCTGCTCTGTCCCCACTGTGTGAGTCAAAGGCCCTTTGACTTACATCAGCCTGGGCAAACATTGCCATTAGCATAGATGCTGTACTTTCCCTCTTTGATAGACCTGGGTAATGGTTTGGAAGTCAACACAAGATCTGAAAATTTCTTTGGTTCAGAAGAAAATAGAAAAATAATATTCCTTTTTTTTTTTAACTCAATGGAGCTTTCTTTCTTTTCCTATCTATTCTGTCCAATGTTATCTTGTACCCAACATGAAACTCTCCTAATCTTCACTCACCTTCATAATAAGGGAGTCCTTGTATGAATCATTTCTTCTATACTTGCACAGATAAAAGAGCAAGCGGCTTTATGTTGAATTGTCACTTTTATGGATGTTAACCAGAACTACCATGAGTGAGCCAAGTCCCACAGGTAGGTCTGCAAAGTTTCCACGCATGAAAGATCAGGTCCTGACCTACCAAATGGCAACATCTGGAGATGTTACTCTCTATATGTCTTCCTCAGACACCTAGCTCAGGACTGCAAATCTTGCTGCCATGATAACTATCCCTCTGTGTCACGATACTTTATTAAAAAGACTCCTTGTGAGATGCATTAGAAAGAAATCCTCATATAGTGGAAGACCATTCCCTCATTAAGTTGATTAGTTCTTCATCATCTTACAAAGAAATTCCAGGGCCTTGAAGGAATGGCATATTAGAGATTAAATTTTGGCCGGTGGTATATTATTAATGGAAAAGGTCAGAAAAAAGAGGTAACTTTGATAGCCTGAGGGTAAGTTAAGGGGGGCACAAATTATCTCAGAGAAGATAGTTCCCAAATGGCCCTAGGACATTCTGTCTGGACAGGCACCCAGATTCAAACCATTCTCCTTCACTCTCTATAATGCGTTAAATCAGGAATATCCATGGATGCCAATGAAATACTGCAGATCCTAGATCCATTCGCCTCCTGAGCCTATTATATCAGTAAGACCCACAGGTCAAGGAGACTTGAAAGACTAGGAAATACTACTCAATCTTGAGTGGAAAGGACAGTTTCTTGCTAGATGCTACAGCTAGATGATTTGAAGATGAGTTTGCAATTCCCTCAAAATTTCCCAGGCTGGGTTCCTTTGCACCACCTCTTACTGTTAGGCTGGGACTTCTCATCTTGCATGACTTTAGTACAAGGAAGAAAGTGAGCCATACTATGTCCTTTCAGCAATGCTTAGTGCTGGTGTGATGTCCTGGTTAACAGGCTTGTGCTAACACAGTAGGAGACCCAGTAGAGAGGTGGCCACTGTCAGGGAGGCAGAGGCAATGTCACCCAGAAAAGCCACTTGGGAATCTTTCTTCCTTCCCTGGTTCCCTCCTGCTACAGGGTGGCTGACCTCCGTACTTGCCAGAAAGCCCTAAAGCTTTCCTTCTGTGTGAGAATTCGGAGCATGTCCTCTTTGGAATGTCATTAGAAATCAAATTATTACGGGTTGAACAGGCTCGAGGACCACTGCTTCAGGATGGCAGCTAAAGTTCAAATTTTGGGGAGTAATTGGGGTGAGGATGTTCACAGGTGCAGCCACTGCCTACCAGAGAGAAAGGATGCTTGTCGTGTGCGTCACACATGGACTCAGCAGGAAGTCTCCTGTCAGGAGAAATGCAGGGACTGGGCGGAGGGGCCTGAGCACAAAGCCAAGTCTGAGCAATGACTAATGAGGCTCCTGCAAAGGCTGGACTGGCCTCCACTCATGATTAAGGCACATGCTTACTTCCAAATGGTCAATTTTTACTTGGTGTAGTGCTATTTCTGGTCCAAAATTCACCAAATGTCTATGCCATTGTCTTCCAAATTATATACACACAGAACTCATGTTTGGAAAAACACAAGTGGATTTTGTGTGTGTGTGAAACGAAAAGAGTGCGGTTTTTCAAATTTGTTTAAAAAACACTTTTTAGTGTGTTGCCTTCTGGCAATTTTCAGGGTACACCATCCCATTAAAAAGTGCCTGTGAAGTCCTGGAGTATAGAAACCTGATTAATTTTAAGTCACTGTTTCTCAGACCAATATATGATATCTTTTAGAAGTGTCTCATGGAGGACTACAGGAGTAATTCTGGTTTACACAAGTAAGCATACAAAAGTTGAGAGACCTTCCCTGGCCAGGTGGCTCAGCTGGTTGGAGCATTGTCCCATACACTAAAAGGTTGAGGGCTCGATCCCTGGTCAGAGCACATACCTAGATTGTAGGTTCGATCCCCGGTTGAGGCACATATGGGAAGCAATCAATCAATCCATATTTCTTTCTCTCACATGGATGTTTCTCTTTCTCTCTCCTCCCTCCCTTCTTCTCTGCCTAAAATCAATAAACATATCCTCAGATGCAAATTTTTTAAAAAAGTTGAGAGAATTGGTTTTTCACATCAAGATTTGGCAAAGGTCCTCTCTGTCCCTTATCAGCATTGCATAATTTGCTATGAGAGGTGATTTACTACAGTGGTCCAGGGGACACATCTGGGGCAGAACGTCTGGGCTTGAGTGCTGCCCCCACTACCCATGGCTGTGAGAGCTCGGACAAGTTCCTAACCCGCCCTGTGCTCGGTTTTCTCCCATGTCAAATGGGGATAACAGCAGCATCTGCTCCAGGAGACTGGGGGAGGATTAAGTCAGGTAGCAAAATTAAGAGCTTAGTGCCTGGCACCCTGTAAAACCAAGGTAAATATTTGCCGTTATCATTACCACCAGCACCAACATTAGCCCATCACCATCTTCCATGCATCTGCTCTGATTCAGATTCTGGAATTTGTCCTGTCTCTCCCTGCCTCACCCACCTCCACAGCCATTCCCTCACCATACCCTGGCCCTGCCTTTGAAAGACACATCTCCAGCCATCCTAACCAGACTGTGTGCCCCTCATGCCATGCTGGGGTTTCATAGCCTTTCCCCGCCAGTTCCCTGGCCTCGGTCTCACCCTCCACCCACACCTCCTGCTCCCCATGGCTGGCAGACCCGCCTCACACTCTGCTGTCTTCTTAGTCCCTCCCAGTTCAGACTCTACAATGGTTCCATCCTGACCGCCTGTCTGGCAGAGCTCAAGGTTACCGGGTTACCTTGCACTGCAACCTCCCACAAAAGCAGCCCAAATGTACTTTTAAACCTCATGCATCCTGTCACCCCAGCTTTTGCTCCTGGGGTTCTTCTCGCCTGGAATGTGCTTACCAGTCCCTGCAGGGACTCAAATTCCAAAGGAGCTCCCCAGACCCAGCTCAGCTCTGGCACTGTCTTCAACGCCTTCCCCAGCCTCACCAGCTTCCTCCGGGTGGGACACTGGCGTGTGTTCTGGCGCAGGGGAAGCAGGGTCCTCGAATCAGAGCTCTGGGCTCACGTCCCAGCTTCCATGTGTGCAAGCAGGAACTGTTTGATTGAGCTGGGTAACCTTTCCACCTCTCAGTTTCCTTATTTGTAAAGTGGAGGTTAATTGCAGTCTCTCCACAGGGTTATTATAAGGTTTAAATAAAAACACTGTCACACAGTTCAATCCTTTCCCAGAGTTTCCCTGTCTGCCTTTCGAGAAGCCCTCCTTTGCTGACAGTGCCTTAAAAGCAGAAGTAGGGAGTTGAAGGGAGGCCAGTTGTTAGACCTCCAGCAGCAGCCTCCACACTTCACCTAGACCTGCACTTCCTCGACCAATTTTTCTTACACATTTAGGATCAGTGTAACCTTGATCAATTTTCCTTATATATTTAGGATCAACATAACCTTTCATAGGACATAAAAAAAGCTATATTCCAAAAACAAAGAAGAAAACACCGCCCTAGGCACCAGGAGAACGCACCCCTGCTTGCACTGCCTTCCACGATTTTTCCCATTTCACAACAGCACTGCTCTCTCAGCAACACGTTTCTGTACTTCAGCAGCACGGCCTGACCCATCTCTGAACATGTGGTTCCCACTGTAAGTACTTAAACATTTGTCAACAAAGAAGTGTGGCTTTGCTCTGCACCAGTTCCTTCAGAAATCTCCCTTTCACGAGGTCGAGCCCACGAGAGGCTCCTTTTCCAGCTCCCTGAGCAGGTGGTGGCTTCCTTTTCTCCCCTCCAGTCTTCTGGAAAGACTGCTTCAGCCCAGTTCCATTCTCTCTCTTCTAGCTCCAAACACCAGCAGGAGAATCGCCTCTCATATTTATGTGTCCTTAGCAGGATTCAGGGGATCATAGATATTAGAGATGAAGGAGAAAAAAAATCTATCAGGACACCTTGTCCTCTCCTGGTGCAAAATAGTCTGACCTGAAGACTTGCTAAACATTTGTCAGGCCCAATACTGAAGACTTGAAGCGACAAGGACTGTCAGGGGAGAAGCGGGCGTTACACCTTACTCTTAAAGATTATTCCTTCTACTGACTCTTTCAGCCTCACGGTTCACCCCTGAATCTCACCTCTCACTTCTAGTGAAAGCCCTGCTCAGTGTCCCAGCCACCGCGGAGGGGGCTGCAGAAAGGCTGCAGGAAGGGTCAGAGGGGGACAGAGCTGCCACTCTTCAGGCTGTGGGCCCCTTCGGCTCCAGGTCTTTAAAAAGTGGGCAGGGTGAAGTCCTGACCTCTAACTTCAGAGTCTCTCCTGAGAAGAGGCACGCCCTTGATCTTGCAGATGTCACCTTTCCATTCTGAGAGCCCAAATGCAACCCTGTCGTGCTGAGATAGTGATGAAGTCTTACATTCATGTCCCTACAGAAGTCACAGCCCTTGAGCCCTTAAAGGGGCCTGTGAGGAGTGGCAAACGCTCCACCTCCACCAGACTGTCTTGTCACAGGGCTGTGCACCCTGTGTCATCAGACCCTCCACTTTATAAAAAAGGAAACCAGAACTCAAGACTTCAATGTGAATTCTCCTAATCTTTATTATTTTAAAGATTTTATTTATTTCATTTTAGAGAGAGGGGAAGGGAGGGAGAGAGAGTGAGAGAGAAACATCAGTGTGTGGTTGCCTCTCACACCCTCCCCACTGGTGACCCTGCCCACAACCCAGGCATGTGCCCTGACTGGGAATTGAACCAGTAACCCTTTGGTTCGCAGGCCTGCACTCAATCCACTGAGCCACACCGGTCAGGACTGAATTCTCCTAATTTTTAAATGTTGGCAACTAATTGCCATGAGAGGTCATGTCATTTCTGAGGAGCTTGCATCTCCTGAGTGAGCTCAAAAATTACTTTTAATCTGCTGTAAAGCCCCAGCTGACACCAGTCCCCTCAGCTGCGTGATACTCCTCCCTCTGAAATCTACCATGTGTGGGAACTACAATGGTGTATATTTATACTTTTGTGTGTAAGTCTTGCCTCCTGGGTTCCCAGAGGGCAGGGACCGTGTCTGATACTGCTTGACCCTAAATTCCTAATATACACAGATGTGTGGTTGACCGTCTTCTGCATAGTTACGCCACTCAAAGGGAATGTCCCAGTTCAAAAAATGGCCCAGCTCTCAGGGAAAGGTTAAAACTTCTGTAGGGCTAGACTACTTAAGTTTCTGTCCCTTCCTCACTGCTTGGTAGCTCTGAGATCTTGAGGAAATCATTCAGTCAGTTTTCTTGTCTGTAAACTGGAGATAATAATAAAGCCCTGAGCTTGAAGGGCTGCTGTGAGGTTTAAATGAGTTAGCAGGGTGTAAATTTAGTACACAGACTAACAGTTCAGTAAATTTCATTCCGGAGCTGCTTTACATTCCCATTCTACCACAGTACCCAGATGCCAGTGGTGCCCTGGCTTCATGTCCACCTAGCTCAAACAGTCTCATTGGTCAATTTTATTGGGTTCACCAAAAAGTTTGTTTAGTTTTTTCTGTAAAATAAAAGACACATTTTTCATTTCACCAATAATTTTATTGATTTGGGTATTTTGAGTATGTCAGCTCTCTCCTGCATGGTATAACATTGATTATTTGCAATTAATGTCTCGATTTGATCGCTATCAACTTCAACTGGTCTACTTGACCATGGAGCATAGTCCAGTGAGAAAACTTCAGCACAAAACTTTGCAAACCACTTTTGACACGTTCGATCAGTCACAGCACCTTCTCCATACACTGAACAATTTTTTTTGTTTCTGTTGTCTTTTTACTTTTCTTGAAATAATAAAGCATAATATGCTGAAGATGTTGCATATTTTCTTCCATCTTCAATTTTGAAATGGCCACATAAAAATTCACCAATTTTGATAAATTTTTAAAAAATTCACACTGATATGACAGCTGCCACAATAAAATCCAACAAAATTGTTTTGAATGAAGTTAAAGACAGCTAAATGCTACTAGAGCCATCATATGGGGGGGAAATGAACTTTTTGGCCAATCCAATATTTACCTCTTTCCATTTTAGTTTCTCCTGTAGTTGGCTTGCTACATTCTTTGACAAGTCCATAGCTCTCCTGATGGGAGATTATGGTATAGAGACAGAGAAGACCAGATCATCCTGTCTGGGTTAACTGTCCTTCAGGGTCTGGGTGGCATGGAGGGTGGAGACAGGAGGACACACACATATTGTGACAGGCACCGATCGGCAACTCCCAAAATCCTCTTCAAGGAAGGGCTTACTGCCCAACTGTGAGGCAGGTGGTCAGCAAACAATGCCCAGCCATCGGTACATCAAAGGGGCCTCAGCAACACACAGCTACTTCCCAGGAGGTCACTCCTTTCCTGGGCAGCCAGCATCTTGTAACTGAGTAAGGCAAGCATGTAGAGGCACTGCCCTTTTAGCTTTTCACAGGACAACCTTGATGCACAATATTCACTCCACAGCTCCCAGTCCAACTTCTGCTCTGCGTCGTCCTGCTTCTGCCCCTTCCTTTCACAGGTGCTGATGCCCAATACACATCTGTACCCCAGACTCCTTCTTATTACTGCTTCCGCAGAGCCCAATCTACCACACACATGTGCACACATGCCCTGACGAGACTTTACAAGTGTAGTTTTTTAATAAATAGAAAGCAGTCAGGATTGCTCACAAGTAAGACCAGTTTTGCACTGAGACCTGTAGGATGGGGTTGGAGGATCTATAAAGTTCGGAAGGATTGTGGATTATATTTTAATACATTTGAATTAATAGAGAGGGGGCACCAAGAAGATAAAAAGGCCACACAACCCTTAAACAGAGTTCTGAACCTTTGAGCACTTTCAGTAATATTTGTATCTTCTAAAATAATGTTGGAGCTCTGGGAAATTATAAAAATATGCAAAAATAATAAATGACTCTTCTGTACTAACACTTGATAACGTTTCTTCTGAAATACCCCAAGTACTCATATTTAATACTACGTTAGGGGGTTGGGTACTGAAAGGGAAAGTCGGGCGTTGGCTGAGGTGCCCAGCTTCGCTGTCACTCAATAATGGTGCCATTCCCCCGCTGGCACTCGGACTGACTGTGGGGCCTCTGCACACACGGTGCCCTGAAAAGCGCTGCTGGAAAAGCAGCATTTCAAAGATAATTCCTTACCTTCCCAGTAGCAATAAAATATCTGGGGACAAAGATACCACTTCAGAGGCC
Organism: Micronycteris hirsuta; assembly: GCA_004026765.1. Classification (NCBI taxonomy): domain Eukaryota; kingdom Metazoa; phylum Chordata; class Mammalia; order Chiroptera; family Phyllostomidae; genus Micronycteris; species Micronycteris hirsuta. The sequence goes on from PVJI01000194.1 coordinate 124,800, forward strand.
CTGTCTTTCATCCTTCGCCTGAGTACTTGGCTGCATCCATCATTCTTCACTGCCTTTATATTCCTCTGTGCTCAAATATGACCTGATCTTAAGTGGAATAAATTCTGTTACCACATAAATCCTATGTAGGCAACTGTGTAGGCAGGCACATTCCATTCAAGCCAACATGTACAGTCGTTTGTTAAGAAGAAGATTCTCGCAAGGTAAGATGCATAGGAAAATGATGAAGCAGTGGTGCCTGGAACACGAGCTGTGCCGAGCTACAATCTAATTGAGGCAAAAGTATCAAGACTCCAATCTGAGTGGTGGACAGCAAACCACCTGAGGCACCCAACTCACAAATGCACGTGGACATGAAAGAGAGCTGACTGCTGGAAATTCTGTCTAAGCTTTGCAACGGCATGTACCCGGGGCCTGTGTGGAAGGGGTGACATGAGAAGCACATGTTTACTTGCATGAAGCTAGTTCTTCCCCAATCCAGAGCAAAGCATCTAAAGTTTTTGGTTCTCTAAAAGAATGATTGGCATTATTTGCAGAAATAAAAATGGATTATTCTGAAGTGAATAGATATATTGCATGAATAGCTCAAAGAATGAGAGAGGCATTATTTCTCCAGAGAAGGAAAAAGCCTAATTCAATTTTGGACAGAGTTCAACAATATTGTAAGACTATATACTAGACGCGCAGAAGCTACCTTTGACTTTAGTTCCGTAAAACAAATTATACATGCACAACTGTGTGTACACACAAGCTTAAAGGTAAACCATGGTGGGGTCTTCCATGCAACTTTAATTAGGTGTATGTTTTTTAAATATTTTTTAAAGGCCCTGCTAGGACAAAATGCTAACATGAAATTTCCTGCATGCTGGCAGCTAATTCAATAGAAATTAGAAAGGTGAAGCCCTTTTCCCTGGAAGGAGAAGTTCTTAACATAAAACATTCATTATTTCCATGTAAGTTGCCCAAGTAAAAATGTTGGATTTCGCATCAGCAGAAGGAAACTGTCACTTTTCATTATCAGTGGAAAACGCTTTAATTTGAAAATTTAGCAAAATTTTATTTGGCAATGCTACCTGTTTATCAACATCTACCTTAATGCATAATTTGTAGCTTCATTAATACTACGTTGGGCCAGTGGATATCTCTCTTTGAGGAAATGGCAACCTATGTTTTTGTTTTTTTTCCCGTGGTACTGCCTCATTAAAATGAAACTCAGACTCAGAGTAACCCTGAAAGACCTAAGCACTCCAGTAAAAATGCGCTACCTCTCTCCTCTTCAGTTACAGGGCAGCAGTGGTGTCTGGCGCATCACAGATGGAGGAGAAGCTAAAGGCCACGCTGTTAGAGTTAATGAGCCGAGGCAAGCTCAGGCTCTCTAACCAGAAAGGTTAGAGACAGAAAACCCAGCCGTCACCAAGAAACTTTGTCCAAAATATTAATTAAAAATGAGTCACCTGTCTGCTCAGCTCCTATACTCACCACTCAGCCACGGACACTCAGGGCAGTGAATGTAGGACTCACACGTCTGAGAAAAGGCACCTTGGAGGTGCGACCCACCACAGGCAAGAGCCTTCCCGTGTTCAGAAACGTGGTGGGGAGGCAGTAGAAAGAACGCCCTGCGGGAGAGGCGGGGTGGCTGTCAGCGTAACATCCTAAGGGCTCCGTGTTATATTCTAATCCAGGCTGATCCCAGCAAAGCTCCTCTTCATGAGAACAGCCTGGGTTACTGCCAGAGGTGTTTTCTACTGATGTACGCTTCCAGGCTCATTCATTCGCAAGGGCTTGGCAAACCAAAAGTCAGTCACAAGGACAGGGTCTCCTCCATCCTGGATAAAGTTGTAATTTCTGATCCAGGACGAGGTGGCTCTTCTCAGGTCCTGGGACCAGAGCAACCTGGCCGAGCCCAGACAATCAGCCGATGTGCACTCCAACACGGAGAGTCTAATGTCGGTAATGACGGCAGCAGCAGAAGTGGTTGTAATTCTCACAGCTCAAAAACACTACCAGCTCATTAATTATTAGTTAACTAAAACTTTCATGGATCAATAGCTACTAGTTAAATGTCAGTTAAAATGCAGTGTTTAATATGAATCATGAAGATTAGGGGTAGCCATTTACAGAGCATTTCTTGCATGTCAGTTCCTATACTAAGTATTTTGTGTACATTATTGTACTTGATTCTTACAACATCTATGCAAGGAACCTATTTTCTGCCCCATTTGACAGGTAATAAAGATGATTGTGAGAGGCTAAATAGCTTGTCCAAAGTTAAACAGTTCACAGTGCCAGACCTGGAGTTCAAACCAGGACTAAATGCAAGCTCATTCGATTATTACTCGATACTTACCCAATCTATATAATGCTTAGTGTTACTCTCATTCATCTCTACACTGTTGAGAAGTTCCTTTCACCCCGAAATCAACCATATTAAAGGCATTTATGTTTTCGGAAGACAACAGTCTTCGTCTCTTGCCCATAACTATATAAAGTGTCACCATTAAAAGTTGCCATTCCCACTAGAATTTAACTTGTTCCTGCATGATGTCATCCATTGTCATGCTAGTTTCTTCAGGGAGGTGTTATATTTAAACTGTAGGTTTAAAGTTTCTATAAGCTTCTGACCACATGAAAATCAGACATCATTTTGGAGTTCTTTTTAAAACAAACCAGTAGGACTATTCCAATTAAGATACAAAGACACATATCTGTAGAGCTGATTCTAATTTACACCTTAATCTTGTTTTAATACATACCACAGGAGTCTCAGCTTAGACAGAGATAAGGTCCACCCAGGAGGAGGGTATAGTTCTTTCTAAGCATTTTAATTAAAAGCTGTTATGCTGAGTGGCTTCTGCAAATCTCCTGTGAATGACAAGGTGTGGTGTGTCCTGCTCTCTAACGGAGGGCCACCAGCCAGCCCCGTCCCTCTCCTTGAAGAAACTAGGAAGAGGCCTTTCATGGAAGCTTTCGTTTGTTTGCTTTTTGTTTTTTTTAAAACTCTGAAGCGGTGCTCTGTTCTTGGAGTAGTAACACCATCACCAGCAACAGGGGTTGGCATTTATAGCACACATACCATATACCAAGAAATACGCTCTTCCTTTTGCTTGAATACTCATTTTTCGAGCAGGATATTATGGTCTTCATTTTACAGTCGAGGAACTTGAGACCCAAAGAATATACATATCTCAAACTATTCACTATAAACTTCAGAGGAAAGATTCAAACCCAGTTTAGTGAATTCCTTAGCCCATAATTTTGTCACTGTAGTATGGCACGCTTAAGTCATACCACCTGATAACAAAGTGTAATCTTTGGCCCATCAAATATTCTCTAAATACTTCTAACTAGCAAACTCAAAGTTTAATCTAAACTGACTAACTATCATCATGAAGGCAAGATGTTTTCAACTGGGAAACAAAGAATGTGTAGTTCCCAGAGAAGGATTTCCACGGACATACTTTTCTATTCACCACGTTCTATTAAGTGGGTGTGTGAGACAGACAGAGAGAGATCCTATTCCTTTCATGCAATGCTGGAACTCGCCAGAGATAGTTAAAATTAACTACCTCATTTCCATACAGTACAAAATAAAATCACACTTATTTAGACTATAGAGTCCCTAACTGTCATGATAACTCACTAGTTGAAAAAGCCCAGATGTCATGGAGTCCCCGCGTTCCTTCCCTGCAATCCCACACGCCTGCCACAATTCAGATCCCATCAATAGATGAAGTCATCAGAGCTAATTAGTGCCCAGAAATGAAAGACGAAGAACAGACTCCTGACCCCCCCTAAAATACCACCACCAACAAAGCATTTGAACCATTGGGAAGTTCGAGTACATGAAAACTGTGAAGTAAATTAACTAGCTTTCCATCGATCAGTATCAAAAGTCATTAGGCCTGCACTGTGAGGAAATCCCGAGAAGCCTGCGAGATGTGAAAGAAGACGCTGCAAAGGAAATCAATTTCTGCTCTTCAGCGTTGATGCTTTAAAGGGTCCCTGCTGTATAACTTTCCCAGAAGCATTCCGAGGGAAAGAATCCATGAATTTGTATCTGCCACACATGTCACTGAACACAAATGCATCTGATAAATAATTGAAGCTCAATAGAGGAAATTCCTCTGGTACACTTACATCACCTGTGCTAAAGAACAGGCAGAAGAGGGCAAAGAGGTCAAGTTTCCCAGGTGAATTTCTGCTTGGCATCCCACTTATCATTTAGGTCATTACTCTGCCTCATGAAAGTATCAGATCATTGTCTTAGGGAATCCGGGCCCTGGCACCACAGATTCAGCATAGCTGGTTTCCTTCTCTCCGCTACAGAGCCCTTTGTATGAGTCCAAGTGCAGTGCAGGGCATAATCCATAGTCTTCACAAAAACCTTGTGATTTTTACAGATTAAGAAACTGAGAGCTGCGGACAGAGAATCATTCATTACAGGGCACAAAACTAGTAAGTGGTAGAGCTGGGATTTGAACCCAAGTGCAAGAAATGCTAGAGCCTGTGTTAGTACCGCACAAGGCTTCCTCCTGAAATAGCGTTCATGTGAAGCAGGTGAGGGAGCAGCCTGACTGCTTGGAGGCATTTGGTGTTAATTCAAAGGAGACTAAGCAGCCCGTGCAGCTAGGTCTTTTAGCCAACGGTGCTCCCCTAGAAGAGGCGAATGGTCTCTGATAGAATCCTTGCACTGACAGGGAGCTCTCTACCGCGTTTACCTGTAGACCTGGTTATTCAAAAGGCTTCAATTTGCCTTTCCATGATTCATATCCAGTGATCCAAGTCATGGCCTCTAAAGCAGCCTGATCCACTGATCAGTACTTGATTCACTGACTGAGCTCAGTACTTGGATCCACAATGACAACAGTAACAGTCAATAATGACTTCACCTGTAAGGGCCCTTGTGTGGACTCCCTGAGGGTTGAATGGGGACTGGCACGTGGTTAGCATTTGTCCAATGTTAGTTCTGAAAATTTTCCTGCTTTTATTTAGTAAGTTATTTTTAAGAACACAATAAGCACTCATGAATGCCACATATAAAACAAAAGCTATGACCCTGATAGTAACTTCATCTCTCCATTTGGACCTCCCCCATTTTATCTCCTTGCCTCCTCCACTCAAAGTAGTAATCATCCTGAGTCCCAGGTTCATCCTTCCTTGGTCTTATTTTCAAGTGGTTTCATGGCATTGCCTTGGTCTGCTCAGGCTGCTGTAACAAAGTGCCATATATTAATAGTAAATGGCTTAACCAACAGACATTTATTTTCTCACAGCTCTGGAGGCTGGAAGTCCACCAACAGGGTGCCGGTATAGCTGAGTTCTGGTGATAGCCCACTTCCTGGCTTACAGACCACGCCTGCTCTTCTCCTTGTACACTCACACAGCCTTTCCTTGGCTCATGCAAGCAGAAAGAGTCCTAGTCCACTCTGTCTTCTTACAAGAGCACTAATCCCACCATGAGGCACCATCTAAACTGAATTACCTCCCAAAGGCCTCGCCTCCAAACACCATCACATTGCAGGTTAGGGCTTCAGCATATGAATTTGGGGGATAAAAACATTCACTCTGTAACACACCACCTATAATTGTTCCTAAGATACCTTCTAACATAAGCTGTATTTAACTTGATAAAAAGGATGACATCCTTACTCAATCGTACGTGATCCTTGTCGAGTTATTTTTCCCATTTAATATTTTATTATTAAGAAATTGAAAGATACCTAAACTGAAGAACAATGAAACACTACATATTAAAGTCTGATCTCATATGAGAAACAGCCTCAAAATTAACAAACTGAATGCCAAGCTTAAGTACATAAAATGAGCAAAATAAGTTCATGTTAAGCAAAAGAAAAACCACAATAAATATGAGTAAAAATTTATAAAATGGGAAACGAATACTGGCTAGAGAAGATCAAAACAGTCAAAAGTTGGTTCTCTGATAAAATTCAAAGCAGATAAACCTTTGGCAAGACTGAGCAAAAGCAGATGAGGGGGAAACATGTTTCCAATGAACCAGTGTGCACGGCTATAGCTACAGAGATCGCAAATGACTAATATCAACGACTATGTCATCATAACTTATATAAAATGGACAAATGTCGCCCTGGCTGGTGTAGCTCAGTGGATTGAGCGCAGGCTGGGAACCAAGGGGTCCCGGTTCGATTCCCTGTCAGGGCACATGCCTGGGTTGCGGGCCAGGTCCCCAGTGAGGGCCATGTGAGAGGCAACCATACATTGCTGTTTCTCTCCCTCTCTTTCTCCCCCCCTTCCCCTCTCTCTAAAAATAAATAAATAAAATCTTTAAAAAAAATAAAATGGACAAATGTCTAGAAATGTATAATGTAACAGAACAAGTACAAAAATAACAAGTATCTTATATAGTTCTGTGACTATTGAAGACAGGGAAATAGTATTAAAAATATTTCTGCAAAGAGAACATCACGCCAGATGGTTGTACAGGCAAGTGTTCTAAACCTTCAAGTAAGAGATCATTTCAATTTTATGCAACCTTTTGCATATGATAGAAAAACAGAGCTTTTTCCCCACTGACTGCATCAGGTCAGTATAACCCTTTTACCAAAACCAGACAAAAACATTACAAGAGAGGAAAATTACAGACTTATTTCACTTATAAATGCAGATGTGTAGATGTGTGTCATTTTTCTTAGTAGTGTAGTCAATTGTTATCCACAAGAAAGCTCTTTTTCAATACGCAAGTAGTAGCTTAACTTTACAGAAATATTTTGTTTTTGGAATGCACCATTTTCCAGGTTGTATGACGTAGGAATGTGGTCTAAGCTAAAACTTAGTCTCCTTCTCTGCAAAATGGAGTTTCATAATGTCCACCTCATTCTGTGAGAATTAATGAGGTAAACAATATAAAGCCCTTAGCTCAGTGTTTGGAAGTACCAATAAGCAATAATAAGTCATAGCTACTATTTATCAAGTGCTTAGTTACTTGGCTTGAAGAAAAAAAACCCACCTCCCCTTTAATGCTTACAGCCTCCCAGGGAGACAGAGCACTGTGCCCACTTAGGGAACACAGCAATTGAGTCAAGAAGAACCTCAACCACTTGCCAACAGTCACACTGCTTGTAAAATGGCAAGCTCACGTAACAACCTGTGCACAGTGTGCGCACTGGTGCGCAGTGTGGCCACTTCCCTGGGAGGCCATTTTCATAGCTGCTATTGGGCACACAGCGCTTCCTCTGAGAGGCGGTCTAGTTTCTTCCATGAACAATGACACACATTCACCTTCGGGGGTGGGGAGGTAGTTTTCAGGTCGGGGGTTTGACTTGGGACATGCAAGGATAAACTGCAGCATTTCAGATGAAAGGCTGCAGAGGGCAGGGCTGAGTGATACATTGGCACTCGCGTTAATCAGATCCATGTGTCAAGGCAGCTCCCACCAATCCTGCCACAAATTCTAGGTCGGAAGATTTTTATTTTATTTTATTTTTTACATTCTGACCACTTCCCTGCCCACCTGGAACTCTCTGCGAAGTTTCTGAGATAAAAGATTTATGATAATTTACCTTAGGCAGGGCTTGTAGTTTTATTCATTAAGGTTATTAATGATGTTGCAAATAATCTATTTCATATTTTCATAAGAAGAGATTATTTACACAAACAAGCAATCGAGGAAATGAATGGGAGTTCTCAACTGGGGGAAAGGCTGAGTTGCAGGAAACTTATGAGGCTTGGGGACTCTGCTGGCTTAAGTCAGGGGGGAGATAGCGTTCCACTCTAGACTTTCCCGGGGAAAGCTTGCATGTCGATGAGACTCAGAGAACTAGCAAAGATTCAAGAATCAATTTGCCCTCTGAGTGTGGAAAATATCACCACTGCTAAAAACGACACATGACAGCATTTATTATTATGCTGTGCAAGATGATTTTCTTGTATCTTAAGAGAGTTTGTACTTGGTTTGTACTACCGGTACTTTGGAAAAAAACCGGTAGAAGAGTGTGTTTCTCCAGTATCACCATTTATGTCCATAGTGATATTGGAGACTATGGAAGTTACCATATCTTTAAAGAGAGTGAAAGAGGGTATTGAAGAAGCCTGGATGCAGGAAGATTTTTAGTTGAACCTTCAGATACCTACCACCTGCCTGTTACCTGACACCGCTGCCCATACCATCCAGCTCTCCTCGTTTTCTGGAGGGTCAGAGCTGCAGGGCAAGTTGGCTCAGCTGAATATTATTAAGTGATTTCTGCTTTCAACTATAATTAGACACAACCTCAGAGAGGGGTAGGTAATGCTGAGAAAGTAAAGGGAAGTAAGTGGACGGAGGAGAAATATCTGTGCATGCAACACAGATGCAAACGTGTTGTGAAAGGCATATGGGAGTTTCCCAAATCCATCCATCAGTAAACAAGCATGACCTCACCTTCCTTTCCTACCTTCCCTTCTCTTTCCCACTTTCCCTTCTCCTTCCCACACGGGGAGAGATGACTGCCTCAGAGGAGGCGGAGGCGGTGGGTGGTAACTGCAGCATGCACTGTGGCTGGGGACAGGGCAGTGTGGGAGGGGGTGTCACACGGAAGTGGGGAGAGCTCTGCGCAGTGTCAGAGGAGGCAGAGCAGAGGGGGTGTGGGGTGCAGAGGTGGTGTGCAGAGGACAGTTACAGCTGGTTGAGGAGATTTCTTATATTGAGCAAATATATTGAGAATAATGAGAACATAGTTTCTCACTGTCTGAGAAGGTATTTATAAACATAGAAAAGGGAAAGGAGTTACATTTGAATTGATACGAACTCTCAGCAGGGAGTATATCTACATGCATATACTCATATGCACAGATATGATAATAATGTACGTGTAGACATATATGCATCTATTTTCTAGCTAGAAAGTGTGTGTTGAGAGGATCTAGAAGCAATGACACCCCAGGAGCAATGATCACCCCAAGTATCCAGATCTTAGTTTCTAAGCCATCCTCCACTAAAAGGAATTAGGGCTGCTTGAAGAAATGGCTGGGACAGGGACAGTATAAGACGATCCTGTAACCTATTATTTTGTACTAGAAAGTACAAGAGTGCATGGCGAATGAGCAGGAAACCTGGCAGACACCAACATGACTGGGTGCTCAGGGGAGGAGATAGGTCATAAGCAGGGATGGAAATGAGAGCAGCCAAGGAGAGCCACATGACCTGACTGAGCGAAAAGAGAAAAGAAGATTCAGTAGGAGGCAGGAAGGGAGGGGGTGATGGTGGGTGGGTGTGGGTGTGTGTGTGTGTGTGTGTGTGTGTGTGTGTGTAAGAAAAGAAGAATAATTGATTGCTATATACTGAGAGAGAGCAAAGAATTCTTATAGGGAATAGAAGAATGTTAGAGTAAAACTGAATAAATTTTGGTGTGTAATATTATCCTTCCATTATTCCAAGACACTGCCATTAACATGCACTGAGCACTGCTCAGGCAGATGCATATTTGTTACCTCGTTTGTTGGTCTGATTTAGAGAGTGCAAGGCTGATGGGAGGACAGGCGCTGCAGGAGTTCAGTGTGGACAGGGTTTCATAGGGAAAGTGAGAGAAAACGTAGACAGAAATGCTCTACTGCAAGACTGGCAGAATCAGTGTGAGACGCTGGAATGAGAGAGAACATGCAAATTCCTTGACCTCCCTCCCTTTATGTCTGCTGTCCCATTTACCCCCACAGTGGTGTCAGGGGGTGGGAATCAGATACAGAAACTATAACAGACCAGGTGCCCCAGTAAGTAAATGGCAGAGTCAAGATCTGACAACCTGTAGGACCACAGGTTCATTTTATTCCACCAAAATAGGCTGCCTCCTGCCTTGGCTTGGAGAGCAGGGGTCCAGGGAGGGGACTGGGCTGGAGAAGGCTGTGTGAAGATGTGGCACTGAGTCCTGGCAGAAGGTGAAGGACACACCAGCCAGAGGAGGTAAGGAAGCCTGGTGGTGCGATGGGGGCAGTGCGATCCATTCCACAGATGGCTAAAACACAGTACGATCCACTCAGTGGCAGATATGGGCGCCAAAAACCAAATACAAAGCTAACAGGGTGAGGAGAACCACTCCTGATGCTGATGTCTGGGGCAGGGGTCTGCAAAATGCACAGGTGGGCAACACTTCTCTCTGCTGTCATGTCCTGAGGCCAGAGACCAAGCCACCTGCGCACAAACTCGCAGGAAAACGCTTACTTTGAGACATCACTTAAGGAAAGTAATGCCTGAAAGACTGAAAGAGCGAACTTTCAAGGTGCTATTTCTGAAAATGTAGAAACTTGCAGTATGGATACATTTTCTGAAAATTTCCCCCATCATTATCAGCACTTCTGCCAAATAATCACATCCCTAAAAATATACCCTTGGAGCAAGGAAGAGAAGGTGAAGAATTGCAAATCACCCGTAATTTATGCAGATATCTACTGAAAACTACATTCATCACCTTTTCCAAACAGCACCACAGGAATTTCCTTGAAGTGTAAGAAGTCTATTTTCATAAATTGGGCCCTCATTTATTTCTCTAATCTGCGTATTTTTATACCAAAAGTCAAATAGTAGACAATGCAGTTGGGAGAGTAGTTATGAACTAGAAGAGGGAGCATGGTATTCAGAAGAAAAACAAATGAATGAGCCAAATACATTTTCTATAGCTTTAGTTCTGCCTTAACGTACATTTCTCCAAAGAACTTTGTGATGTAATTGGCCCTAGTCATGCTAAATATGAACACAAAAATGCCAAATTAGCACAAAATATGCCTGGGAAAAAAACTGCAATTGGTGCTCAAGTGTACCCCGCCGGCGGCACACACAACGACTAATGAACGGAGAGCTGCATTTTCAAAAGCGAGGCCAGAACAGTCATCGGCCCCTAAGGAGCAATGGCCATCGGCAGGACTCACTGTCATTTCTTTGTGTCATCCATGTCAAATGTCACCTCTTTTTCTGAGCATCCCATGAGTACAGGAGCAGGCAGAGAAAAGTTTAAAGGCTGTTACTGATTAGGTGTTTAAATTTGCTTGTATTAGGCTGGGTTCCTCTGAAACAAATCTCAAGACAAGACTTTGAGGATGAGAAGTTGGTTTGGAAGGTGATTCTGGAAAGCACAGCAGGGAAGTGAGCCCGGCAGAGAATGCATCCTCCAAGTGTGTTACCAAGCAGGGCGCTGCTGTGTGTGACGGGGACTCAATCCCCCTGGAAGTGAGTACAGACAGGCAGGTTTCAGAGTCATTCCACCAAAGGAGCAAGGGAGCCTGGGAGCTTACCCACCTACTTCCCTTCGGGGTGATGACTGCTACCAGGGGAGGCGGGGGTGGAAAACTAAATCTCTGCCACTTCCAGTCTACTTTGCACTGCACACAGGCGGAGCAGTCACCAGTGACTGGAGAAAGCCCTCAGCCAGAATGTCAGGGTGTTACAGGCGAAAACCAAGGGTCAGTGTGTAGTGGAGTGGTCTCTGTCCAAGGTAGTATGGGCAGTGCACCAACAGCATCTGCTGCAGGCCCTTCTGTGGGGAAATGTTGACTCTAAGCCAATGCAGACACCACTGCACGCTCTTTCCTCTCCCTTGTTTCTCTCCCTCCTCCTTTCCCCTCCCCCACCCCCAGGATACTCTTAATGAGCATCAAATAGATTATCAAATGGCCATTTTAAAGGCTTGCTTTTGAGATGCACATTAGTGCTTAGACTCTTGGATGTCTCAAAGGCAAAGTCGCCTAAATTATCTGTGCCTTGGCCCAATTATCTGTTTAGCAGAGTCAAAACTTTCGGTTAGCCCTGAAGGGGAAAGTCTAGATGCTGCATAAGAAGAATGCCTGCAACGTATAACTCATTTACTGTCATATGATTCCCGTGGCACCCTGTACATCTCCTTACTTTAGCATCCATCGCATTTTAATTGTTTCTTCTTCATTATCTGTCTTGCCTGGAAGCCCATAAACTCCATGGGGCTAGACACTGTCTGATTCTTCACAACTCTATTTCCTGTATCTAACACATAGTAGGGACTCATCACTACTTTTGAATGCAAGAATGAATTAATGAATGAAAATTATTAGCATCATCCATTAGGCAAAATAGCAGAGGGCTTGAACTGATATTACCTAAGAGGAAACATTTTGTAAATTAGAAAAAGGCATTTCTTTCTCAGACAGATAAAGCCCTGAGCCAGGGCTCACTGCATATCAAAGGGATTCAGCCCCCGCTCACCCATCAGCAGGGCGCCTGTGGTAGTCATGAGATGCATACTGATTTTCCTGGTTTTCTTTCTTCTTATGAATCAAAGGGTTGAAGTATATGAAGTATGGCCACGTGGCCAATGAATGAAACCAGAAGTGAGCTGCTTCTAGGTGGAGGCCTTTAACAGTTAGTGCCATATTAACCAGAAATATCCTGGCTGGTAGAACATTGATCAGCCTGTATCCCTAAAATAAAAGTGACATAAGGCAGAGAGCCCAGCTAATCCACAAAAGACTTACGGTGTAAGGTAGAAATACACTTTTGTTGTTCAACGAGTGGGGCTGTTTGTTACTGAGGTCACCCATTCCATGCTGACTGACACAGGGCACAGCCTGCAGCCCTATATCCAGTGGCTCTGAGTAGAGTCTCATGACTTGTACGTTCTCTGCTTTCGCGAACTGCTGTGCATACCACACCTTCGCGCAGGCACTGTCCTCTCTGCGCACAAGAGAATCTCCAACAAGCATTACTTTTCTATGTGGGGAAGAAGACAGTCCACAAACTCAGATCTAACTCCGTCTGCCCATGGAGGCCCTTCTGAAATCCTGTGACACGGAGAAAAGGAACTTGCCCCATATTATTCGGAGGCCTAATTCTTCCATCCTCATGTAATTTCTTCACCATCAAGGCTGCCACTCCCCAGGGGGTCAGAACAATTTCTTCACCATCAAGGCTGCCACTCCCCAGGGGGTCAGAGCTTCAGGCTCAAGATTAGTTGTAATACTACAACTAGCACTGCTAATTAATGGTCGATGTTCATCTTAAATTGAAAACAGCCAATTTCTGACTTCTACACTCTAAGTCAAACAGACACTTCCCCATTTCAAAATGGCACTTCATCTTAATAGTGCAATTTCATTAAAAAAGAAAGACATCAAGAAAAAAATGACATTCTCCAACTGGTTGGGTTATCAAAATTAAAAGCATAGAAAATTAATAATATGGAATAAATACTATTATAGAAATGCATTTAATCTTATATTAAAATATACTTCTTTTAAACTATGGCTGTCAGAATTAAAATGTTAATAGTATTAAACATAAATCCCTCTCTCCATGAAGGAAGAATCATTGTGCAGACACATTACTATTCCATTCACTTTGGAGATGCTGCCTGGTAGTGCATTTTAACACAAGTCAGTGTTAATCCTGATGTCTGATGCTGAGATGTATGTTATATTACTTTATGTGACTGAAAAATGGGAAGCCTTTATGTTGGATTACAGGCTGAAATAATGACCTCCTCTTGGAAGCAGGGTCTGGGATATAATGAGGTGCCAAATGGAATTGCAGGAAAGAGCCTCTGCAGGATTTGAAATGAACCAGGTCTTTTGTTCAGACACATTCACTCACTAACAGAATGCTTTTGCCCCTTGACCTCTACTTATCTCTATTTATGGCTAGCCCACAAAGAAAAATAAACAAGAGAAACAGACTTGATTCACTGTGGGTTGGGGTGGGCATGGGAGAATGGCCATTCAAGATTTGGACTTGAATGGACATGGTGGAAATGCACTAAGCCACTCCTTCACGGCCATAATCAAAGTCTGATGCTCTGTGTTCTTGGAGCCCAAGGTGGTAAGCAAGAGCCTGAGGCTCCATGGGGGCTGGGTCAGGAAAGGGGAGGACAAGTAGATTTGGGGCATGTTAGTAAGATGCTAGGAAATTCCTTGGCAAGTAGAAGGGGGAAACTGAGACAGATAGTTAGACAAACACCAAGCAAGTTACAGCCAACTACTAAATGGCAAGATCTTACCTTCCCTAACCAAGGACACTTAGGAGCAAATGGTGTACACAATCCAGACCTTGCCAGAACAGACCTACCTCCGTCCTGGTCCCTCTCTGGTAACATTTGATGAAGATAAAACTGACCAGAGAATGACCTTAATCTCTCTGTATACTCATTTTGATTTACCAGCATATTGAGTATATCGAAAAAGCTGATGAATATTCTATTGAGATCCTATCCCGAGACCTCCCCTAAAACTCCTGCCTTTAGAAAACATATAAAAACCCTTAAAATAAAGGATCCCGTGAAAGCTCTCCCCTGAATATGTCTATACTTTCCCCCACTTCACTTCCTCCTCAGGTCTGTGTCTTTCCCCTAAACTCCAAGGGTCCGACAAGATTTGCAATCAGGGGGGCAAGTGGCAGCAGGAGCTCATCCAAGGCCAACCCCCCGAACCTGTCTCCAAGGGCCCTCCCTCCTTTTGCCTAACTTTTCAGTGAGCCAAAAAGCAGCTCCATCTAGGTTCACTACTGTTCTTGTGTTCTTGTTTCTTCCATTCTAAGCCCTTCCTTCGTTTCACTGTCCCCAGCTTTAATAAATATACTCTCAGAATCACCTGGACTCATGTCTTGAGATCTTTCCTACATGAAGTTAAGAACCCACACATTCCAGGACACATATGCCAGGACAGATCACCCTGGGTCCCAGTCCCTTTCTGGTGACAGATTCAGTGCCTTCTCTATGCTTACTGCTTTCAGAGGCATTCTTCTTACATGTCTTTTATATTTCAGTGCTCTGTGAATGATGGCAGATGAAATATGATTCTACATTTAAAAGAGTTCATTAGTTCAAGAAATATTTGCTGGGCACAGATAATACACCCCTAAATGAAAGAAAAAATTTCAGGTAGTGATAGATGGTATACAGACAAGAAAGCATGATTATGGGATAGAGAGTACCTAAAATAAGGGCCATTTTTATATATGGCAGACAGGGCAAGCCTGGGTGAGGAGGTGGAATCTGTGCTGAGACAGGAATAAGTAGAAATACTCCACCATGTGAATAGAGTCTAGAGGAGAAACATTCCTGGCAGAGGAAGCAGCTAAGACAAAAACCCTATGGGAGGAACAAACTCAGTGTTTCAAAGGACAGAAAGAAGACAATGTGTCTCTAGTTTGGTGAGAAATGGCAGGCATTAAAAAGATGAGGAGGACAGATCATAGACTCAAACAAGGACTTCATGTGTCATTGTCAGGGGCATGGAAGGCGATGGAAGGATTATAAAAGGGGCATGATAAGATCTACTTTAAAAGATTCTGCCACATGAGAATATACTCTTGAGGGTAAGAATATAAAGCTGGAGGAGCAAAAGAAGACTGTTAACATTTTTTAGGCATGAGAAAATGAGGGCCTGGAAGAGAGATGGAGTAACAAAGATGGGAAAGATTATTTGGATTTGGGATATTTTTAGAGGGAAATCTGACAGGTCTTGATGATCTGAAATCACTAACCATAGTTTGAGAAGGGGAGGGACAAGCTTGTTGTGCGTAGGGAAGGAAGAGGGGTGATAATGCTCAGAAAAACAGAGTGATTGTGCATCCACAGACAGCTTCTGGCTAACTGATTTACAAAGGACCAACACAGTGTCTCAGGCTGAGACCAGAATGCTTTGCCATTGCCTCCTCTCTATGCCGTTCTTGCTTCCTAATCTTCCGGATAATACTGGGTTTCATGTTACCACTTCCTGGACTCTTTTTGTGTCTGGATTACTTATGTTCTTCCTTCACTTGCAGGCGGCCATAAATAAAATAATCTTTTTTTTTTTAATAACAAATACTGGGTTTCTGAACTTCATCAGTGTGGGAACTGCCTTTTTTCCCCATTCACAACCATCCCATATAAATAGCATCTAATTAGTTAAAAGACTACAAATTCTACCACCAGAGTAAAATCTGATGGCTCTAATTATCTAAACAATCAGCAGAACCACTTTCAATCTAATAAGAGAATGAGTCATTAATGGCAGTTTATAAAGATTACCCCCCTTCTCTTTGTTTTCTATGGAGTTTGCCCTTCCCATGTTAAAATTTGGACATACTTTCTACTTGAATCTAAAAAGGGTGATTTCTAAGAAGTTACTGAAACAATACAGGTTAAAACATAAGTAATGACCATGTTCATCCTCAACTAACATTACTGCAAAAGGAATTTATCACAAAACACACAATTATATTATAAATGAGATATCAAGACAAAAACTGACCCCCTTTTAAGTTTTCTTTGCTCATACACTCAGAAATGAAAAGAATTTTCTCTTCCTGATCATGAGTATACCACTGAAATGGTGACTTCACTTGCTTCCATGCAATTTGTTTTATTTTGTGATTACCTTATCTTACCTTCTCCTTTATTTTTTGCATGATTACTTCAATCCTTTTATCTCAAACCAGAGGAAAATCTATTAGTTTCACCTTTTTGGTATACTTCAGCTAAAAAAATCTATTGTGTAATTCAAAATTAGTCCAAAATTCAGTATACACTTACCACATTACACACTTCCTAGTCCTTTGGGAATTTCACTCTTAATCTGGAAACAAAATCCTCCACATACCTCCACCCTTCCCATATCTCATCATCCCAAGTCTTAAGATAAATCTATTTGTGTTCAAAATGCAAAGTTGCAGGCAGCTTAAAGTATGTCTACTTCAATAATCTCTATTTACAGTGAAAACACCGAGTCCAAGAAAAGGTAAGGACCAAGGTCATGCAAAGAGCTGGGGACAATCTTGAGACTAAAACCCATGTTTTACTCAGTGAATGCTTTTTTAGGCTCAGTGAATAAACAGCGTCAGAAACATTTAAAAAATAACTTACATCTCTTTTCATTGTGTTTTACCATCATAAAGACTGAACATGGCCCTACCACAAGAGCTGATTTCAATATTTGAAAAAATAACCTTGTCAAAGAATCAATACGTTCATCAGATAACGCCTTCACTGTCTGCATTACAGCACACCAAATACCGATCCCCTCTACAGACACGTTTTCTGTAGTCTGGGCAGGGAGATGAATGTCCTTCCATTGCCTACCCACAGCATAATCAGTAGGAAGGAATAAGAGTAGCATTGTGTCATTTCCACACACAAAATACTGTTTTCTCCATGTGACTGCCTGTGTATGTGCTTCAAACTGATAATGGGAAGTGTTTAATACATGGTATTGCTCCTCATTGATTTATTGTGAAAGACAATTAGCTCATGGATCCCTAGATACAGAAAGCAGACATGAAGACCTGAATTACATCATCCTGCTAGCAATACTGTTCTGCTACCTGTTGGTTTAAGCCCCAAGTGCTGCACGGTTCACAGTGCCTTTTTGTTACAGCAATTCAGGACCCCCAAACAAATATTTTTGCCTTGAAACCAACCCATTAGTTGCAAGTTCTATTCCCAAACCCCATGGCATACAGAAACTTTAAATAATGTCCCTCAGATTCTCTGTCTCTTCTGCTTCTTTATGGGTGTCGGGCTAATTTCTGGAATATCTGGGGACGGCAGAGCCTGGAGAAGGAACTAGAGGGTTTTAACCATTTCCAGGCTTAAATTGTACCAGTTCAGTGAGTCCAGATTGAAGAAGAAAAGGAGGAGGAAGAGAAGAAAAATTATCTTTCTTATTATTCAAATACATAAAATTCCAAGAAAAGAGTCTGATTGGCTCTGTTTGGATTACATACTCACTCCTTGGACCAATCACTGTGGCCAAGAGATGGTAAACCCTGAGCAGATATCCCTGGTCACAAACCCGTCCTCTGGCTTGGGAAGAGAGTACTCTGACTGGTAGGTCACCCAAAACCATATGAAATGTGAGAGAAATGATTATCCAGTGAAAATAGCGCACTATTATCAGACAGGGTAGAAAGTTACCTGCCTGGAAGATAGAAATAATAGGTGCCCAACACCATTTCAAGTACTTTTATTATAAAATGAAAGTCTGGGTCCTCTTTTATAATGGCCTTTGATTCCAAAATTAGAAGTAAAAGGTTTTTCTCAAATCAACAAGCTCAAATAGTCCAACTCCTTCTACCAGATGAGCCAAAGAGAATGAGGAATACATGACAGCCACTCAGGTTAGTCTACCAATTCTGTCCAAATTCTATAACTATTCAATACAACCTTAATGAATCCAGTATTTGATCAACTTCCTAACTTAGATACCACATTAAAGAAAAAAAGTACCTTTCATCAGGTTGTGCTCAATGCTGAGTGCCTGCATTTTCATGTACTAGTCTTCATTCCATCCTTCCTTAAAGCACATTCTAGTTTATTTCTTTATTTACCATTTCACCATTTCATCTAAAGTTACTGATGAAAGTTGCCTATAATAATGTTAGGGAGTTTTTATTGTTAGTTTTATTTTTCCTAGTCACCTAAATCTGGATGTTTGGAGTCTTTAGTCTAGAATGAAATTAATCATAATCATAACTGCCATTTTTTAACTATTACTTATTGAGTACTGACTCTATTTATCATCAATACTCATGCCAACAATTATTATCTTCTCCACTGTGCAGTTGTGGAAGCTCACTCAGTTCTACAGAGCTCAAAGGCCTTCTCAAGGTCAAGTAGCTGAGAAGGGCACAGTCTGGAAACAAACTTTCCTCTATTCACTGTCAAACTCTGCTCCTAAATCTTATACACTCTACTCCTGATTCCTGTGTGCCAAGCACTTAGACTCTCCCAGGTATTTCGATAGACACAACCATGCATGACCTCATTAAGTCCTTACTTCACACTTGGAAGATAGGGATTCTCCTCCCCATCTTATTGTTGAGACAACTGAGGCTCAAACAAATTAATCACCAGGCCTAGTTACCTAATAATCGCTAAAGGAGCTCAGATAGTCTCATATTTGAATATTTTACTATCATTTTGTTTTGTTTTGCTAAAAATAGTCTTAATGAGCACTCTGGCTACAAGTCATCTCATGGTAATGAAGGTCTAAAAAAGATACTGAAAAAAAGTCGACTGGTAAGGACAAGAATTGTTTTCACTCCTTCTGAAGCTGATGGTTCCTTTTGGCACTGGCTATTGCCACCCCCCGTCACTTTCAAAGTAACCTGCCTTGCCTTCTCGGGTGTCATAAAAGAAGAGTGGATTTGTGGAAGAAGAGAGTCACATTAACAAGAAAGGATGAAACTGCAAGGTGCAAATGACTAATTTCTTGCTACCTTCCTGTTAAAGCTCCATGAATATGTTCAAAAATCATAACTAAGGGACCAGCATCTACTATGAGAAGATCCCAGATTTCAAAAGCTCTAGGTACTAGTTGATAGGCCATTAATTTACCACACACACACACACACACACACACACGACTCCTCTATATCAGTGCTCTCCAAACAATCTGCAGCAAAGGACCTGTGTGTGTATATACACAGGGTGGGGCAAAAGTAGGTTAACAGTTGTGCGTACACGAAACAGAGTTTATTCTTGTATTACTTATTATTATATTATTTCAAATGAACAACTGTAAACCAACTTTTGCCCCACTTTGTATTTAATCCCTATTCATGGCAAACTGATACATAGTCCTAGCATAAATGCTTACAATAGTTCACAGCACACATGATTCATCACACAAGTTGGACCCACTCAAACTTGTCTGGACCTTGTTCAAACAGATAAGTCCACTGATTATGCACTTTGATGTCTTGACAATTTGAAATTGCTATAAAGTTTCTCATCCCAGACTGTTGTCACCCATTTCTTCAGGGCTGGCACTGCTTCTCCCATGACATTTTGAGAGGCCTGCTCCATAAGTTTAGACCCAAGAGTGGCAAGTCCAATGCATACAGTGACAAGGACGTATGTGCTCTGCTGAGGAAGCTACCACTGCAGCCACTAGAATGACTTTTTCTGAGGCCATTTAGGGCAACACCAAAGATGACCAACATTGTCAATATTTTCTAATCTTGTAGAGACCTACCTGCATTTTGCTGTGTACAGTATAATGATAACTAATATTTCTGGAATATCTTGACAATTTTCAGAATGCTTTTTCATGTGTTAACTAAAGCAGTCCCATTACAACCCTGTGAAAGAGCTCCACACCAGCATCCCACTGAACAGAAGAGGACACTGAGGTTTGGAGTATTTGGGTGACAAACCTAAGGTCACATAGTAAGTTTTAAAGCTTAGCAGGGATGACACCGAAGTTCTATCTTATGTGCCCAAATGACTGATAACGACTGCTGGAAGGGAATTTGGACGCCTTGTCTGGACTCAGTGGCAAACAGCAGCTGACAGGTTAGTAATGCATGCCAGGCAGACTAGCTGCCCTAGACACCTATCCAGGTAGTCTGATTTCATTCTCTAAGGGCTTTGCCATGTGACACAGAGCTGTTTTTTCCAGGGACTCATGCCTGAAAGAGGGAATCTAGCAAACAGTCATTAGACAGCACTTGGAGGGCAGGGTCTGTTTCCTTGGTGAGTGGGAGACAGGAAGAGTCCAGGTTGTGATGTTTACACAGACAACGCACGTCCAAACTGCAGTGATAAATTGGTGAAATTAGCACAGAATTAGAGGCAAAACAAAGGTGATACAGACATGGTTTCCTAAGATTAGATTTACCTCACATTATACCCTGCAATTATATTAGTCAGTTACAGAAATGGTGCTTAGCAGGAAGTAGTCATTTAAGCAATCATTTACATACTTCCCCTCATCACTTTCATCAAGGCAGGGCCTTCCTGGGCCTCTCCCAGAGGCTCCGCAGGGGACAGGAAAATGGCAATGGAAAAGGAGGTTGGGATCTTCAGCTTCATTTTGGAAGCCATGATACTCAACTACAACCTCATAATTAGCAGATAAAAGGTGACTTGGGCAAAAGAAAAAAAAACTTTAAAGGGAATCAACAACACAGGGAGGCAGCTCCGCCGTTCTTCCCGGTCGCTCAGAGGCAGCACCACTGTTACTTGAAACACAGCACGTGCCCTTGATTATTGAGAATGAGACGCAGGTAATATCAGTGAAGGAGAAAACTCACTGCAGAAACGGATCTTTGAAATTCCAAAGGAATGGCCCTTTCTGGGCAGAATAATGTCTATTATTAACAGAAGAATTTCAGGGCTAAATGGAAAGTTTTCCCCCAGGGCACACAGGGAGAGTCATATCTAGAATGGATATACAGAAAAGAAAAAAGAAAAGAAAAGAGAAAAAAAAAACTGCAGAACTCCACAGGTTTCTCAAAATGTTTCTCAAGAAGGTAACAGGGTCTGGGCTCGTTAGATCGCCCATACCCTACAGCTATTGTGGTGGTGATATAACATTCCCTCATTCAGAAGTAGAAGTGAGTTCTGTGTGAGGCTCCAGACCCCCATTTTCACCTGCCTATTGATGGCCCCACCTTGTACCGACAGCACATTGAACTCAGCACGTACAAAGCTGAACACGCCAGTTTTCCTACGGGAGGAAATCTTGTTTTAACACCACTGGTCTCGCAATTTCCCAGACTCAAAATCAAGAAGCAGCTCTGGAAATCTCCATCTCCTTTACGCCATGGACTAAGTGTCAAATCCTGTGGCTGGATTAGATTTACATTTTTAACAAAATCACTTCTTTCTTTTCCTTCCTCTTTGAGTTTGTCCCTTTTCAAACACTCTTTTCCTTTCTTCTAGAT
Organism: Micronycteris hirsuta; assembly: GCA_004026765.1. NCBI lineage: Eukaryota > Metazoa > Chordata > Mammalia > Chiroptera > Phyllostomidae > Micronycteris > Micronycteris hirsuta. The sequence continues at coordinate 146,416 of PVJI01000194.1, forward strand.
ATTATATTTGTTTCCTCATCTCTAGTAACCACATATTCTAGTCCACCCTTTAATCCTGTACCCAGTTAACTTTCACAAAACCCACTGTAACAGGGTGCAGCCAGGGCCCACCGAAAGAGGAATTTGTAATGGGGTCCAGACCTCAGGGTGTCCAGGAAATATTAAAAATATGGGATGTCCTCACTCCTACAAGTCTGAACTGGGGGATGGGGTACATGGAGCGAAGCCATTGACAATTGTTTTGCATAGCAACAGTTTTGTAAATAACCTCAGGAATGGTCATTTAACATATCTATAACTTTTAACTCGTTTCATGGATATGTTAAAAAGCCGTGGCCAAGCTTTGAGGCAGGGAGATGGGAGTGACTTCCACCCAGGACGTAACCGGGAGGCAATTCCCCCTGGTTACAGTGCCTGCAGGAGAGCTTTGTCAAGAGAGGGAGAACTACGCAGCTTTGGCAAGAGAAGGGGGGGCCCACACAGCTTTGGCAAGAAAGGGGGAACCACATGATTTTTGGGGTCCCTTTGCCATGCAGCTTGGGAAGCTGGGAAGCAAAATGTAGCAGCGATGCAGAGCTCTCTCTTAGCAGTTTGGAAGAATGCAGGAAAGACCTTGCAAGGAAGGAAAGGGGTGAAAAGACTCTTGCTAGTGGGCCATGAGAAGGCGCCACGTGGTTTTGGATTAAGAACAGAAGATCCCGGCAGTACAACTGATGGTGCTGGGAACCGAGGGAAGCCTGCCAGCTGAGCACAGATTGCTGGGAGGAACCAGGGGCTACCTGAGCCATGGACTTCTATTTCTTTCCCTAAGATATGGTACCCCAGACTGGGCAAACAGGGGAAGAAAGGACTGTGTGTGTTTGTGGGAGTTTCAAGGGGCTTTGGGATTTTAATGAAGACATTAAGTCATTACTCTCAGTCTGTATAACTTTTTGAATAAACAATTCATTTTCTTTTCACCAAACTCTGGCATTGAGAGCTATAATTCCCTGGTGGCGGGCAAGGCGAACCTAGTACAGGGGGACCCCGGGAGAAGGGAAGTCTACTCATCAATAGTATTTTGTGCCCCCTGCCCACGGGTCCGTTCTGCAACACCAGCTTTACATTCAACAGTCAGCATTCTGCTTGGCACATGGTGGATATTCAGCTAATAGTTTCTGGATAGGTAGGCACAGACAGATGGGTGATACATTTATTTATCACTTCCTACAGGCCTGACATTGTATTGGGTGGTGAAGATAAAGTAGGGAACAAAGGACCTTGCAACAAGACACTCCCTGCTCACCAGTCTTCAGTGGCCCAATTCTAATTGTTTCACCCTGGTCACCTACTCTCCTACCCAGCCGGTAGCCAAAGGTTTCCAACTCTGGCACCACTGACATTTTGGGCCAGATAAGTCTTTGTTTGTGGGTACCTGTCTTGTGCATTGTGGGATACGTAGCGGCATCCTTGGGCTCCAGCCTCTGGATGCCAGGAGCACTATTATCCTGAAGTGACAACAAAAGTGTCTTCAGCCGTTGCAGATGTATGTGCCCTGAGGGAAAAATCACCCTGTTGAGAACCACTGCTTTAGTGCAAATGGAATTCTTCCTCATAATTAACCTACCGTTTAAATAATTGTTTCTGTACCTTTAATTATATTTTATATTGTTTCCGTTTTATGTTGTTTCCTTTTTTAAATTTTCCAGCTTCATCCTGGCTCTCCCAGCAAGCTTCTTTACCTCATCAAAGTTCTTCCCATTCATCAAGTTGATCCAGAAACCCACTTCAATAAAAAGACTTTCCTGAGACACAAAGGCCATGCCAATTCACGGTTTTCAACTCCCCGTGCACCTAGTTTATCTCTATCAACTTATCTAAGTGAACTTTATTTTACCATTGGTATCCTAGGCTTATTTCTCTTCAAACTGACTATGCAAAGGACCATGATCCTCACTGTGACTCAAGAATGTAAAGCACGTTTCCCCTATTAATAAGAAATAAGGATTCATTAAAATGAAGTAGAAAGAGATTTTTTTTTTTCTCATTTAGGGCATTTTCTGGTTTCTTGACTTCAGTTAACAGAACTTTTACTAGCTTTCAGCAGCCAGGCATATCCCCAAGACTTGTTGGCAAGTCTTTTTATTTGGGGGAAATGAAGAGTGTTTGTTCTTTCTCTGTGTTTATAAAATATAATTCAAGTTCCCACAAAACTTCAGAATATAACCCTTCATCCTCTGCTTTTCTATGAGGAGCCATAGCCCTAGAGGCAGGAAGCCACTGTTCTGTGCCAGCCTCAACCCACCCCAGACCTGGGAGCAGCGAAGCAAGAACTGCTGGACAGCACAGGTCCTCCTGCCCTGCCAGGGTCCAGTCCTTGGAGATGACTGTGGATAAAAGAGGGATACTAAACCCGACAAACTCAGGGCAGTCCTACGTGGGGGGCCTCACAGACTCAGAGACCTAAAGCAACCACAGCGGATAGTCGGAAATTAAAACTTTCTAACTAAAGGCAAGTCATGGCGAATAGTCATGTCCTAGGCCTGTATCTTCCCTGACAAACGTCAGTCTTTACGTTAACTGAGCCTGTCTAATATTGTCTTTTTGCAACTAAGATAACAAACTTTGGAATGTCAAGGTAATTTCCTTTCTCCAGATCCCTCAGGGCACGATCATTGCACCAGAGCAGAGAACACAAAATGCTTTATTGTTGCTGTTATAATGTTAACTACCCTATACCCATCAATGTAAAAGAAATATGTGTCTATTCCTTTTACTTTTTATCCAATCCTAGAGACTCCCCCACGCCTTGCCCCTTTCTTCCCCTGACTAGCCAACTCCCCTCCTGTAATCTACCACCAGTGGATTTCATGTAAGCCTTCTTTTGCCTCCTTCTCTGATTCTGATATATAAAATAATGTGCAAAACTGCTATTCTCTGGAGCATTTTTCTAATCCATTGAGATTTTGCTTTCCAGCAATTGTCATCAGTTTGACTCAAATAAACCCATATAAATTCTCTACAGGTTTGGATATTTCTTACATCAACATGACCCAGAGCAAACTTGCAACCTTGGCTTCAATCTCATGTTCAACCCAATAAATACTAATAAGTTTCTGTTCATTTTGGTCTTTGAGAACATTAACAGAGAATTAAAAAAAAAATAGAAGAACATGAAAGGAAGGTCTCAAAATTCATGGGTATTGTAATCATCTTTGAAATGTTAACCATAAAACATTTTTTAACCTAAGTCAGCATTATTTTTCAAAATGTGTGTGTTTCCTCAGGAAAGCTCTAACTATAATGTTAACTTTCTAGCAAACAAAAGCATATATTCTCTGATGGAACAGGTTTTCTCCATCACATCTACCTTCATCCATGTTGGATGATCTCATTGAATGTATACAGAAGGAAATCTCCATACTTCTGAAGACACAGGTAAGCTAAATGCTCAGGGTTATAAGTATAACCGTTGTTCAAAATATGTTTTAAAAATCTATTATTATCCCCTGATAGAGTTAAATAAAACACAGTAAAATAGTTCTGGGAGTTGGGGGGTGGAGAACAACACTAAGGAAAGTTGCTTCGGCTCCCTTTCAAAGAGCCATGAATGTACGCCTTTTTCTCTCTTTTGGGAGGCGGAGTAGATAATGTTAAATTGATGATGATATGACAAGCCTTTGAGACAGTTGAAATAAAAATTAAAATATAGTGCCCTGGCTGGTGTAGCTCAGTGGATTGAGCACGGGCTGGGAATCAAAGAGTCTTGGTTCGATTCCCAGTCAGGGCACATGCCTGGGTTGCGGGCCAGGTCCCCAGTGAGGGCCATGTGAGAGGCAACCATACATTGCTGTTTCTCTCCCTCTCTGTCTCCCTCCCTTCCCCTCTCTCTAAAAAAATAAATTAAAAAATCTTAAAAAAAAATTAAAATATAGCAAGACTAACCAATTTAAACCACCTAAGAATGCCATGGTGTTAAAGAATTATATTGACAATAACACAATTAGAGGGCTGACTCAACTCTAGGCCAGGTTCCAGATAATTCTTTGTTGGGGAGTGGGGGTGGGTGCTGTCCTGTTCACTGTAGGATCTGGAGCAGCATCCCTAAGCCTTTACCCACGTGGTGCTAGCAGGACACCTCGCCACCTTAGTCGCGGCAACTGCATTTGCCTCCAGACACTGTCAAGTACCCCTGGGAGGTGGGGAGTAGCAGAAGAGGAGGGGTAAAGGGTGAGGGAGGTGGAGATGACAGTATTACCCTTGAGAATCACTGGTGTGAGGCCCAGTTTATACCTTTTGTCACAGGGAAATTAATAATATAGCACTGCCCTTCACTTTCAAATGTACCCCAATTTGAAAGAGATTACATATCTCCCTACTTCTGTCTTGGGCATTGACCTTGCTCTGTTCTCATGCAAATATGGAAATGAAGCAACAGATTAGTCTAAAACCCTCGGCCTCCAAGGAACACATTTTTGTGGCAAAAAGATCTCTTTTAAAAATATGATTCCCTCTTTTCCCTCCATGCATGCAGTCCTGGGGGGTAAAACTGGCACAACCTTTCTGCAGGGAAAAGTGAAGGTCATAAACTTTCTCCAGCTCTCAAAAAGGAATCACATAAATGTTTATAGCTTTTCTCCAAAAGTTGTATATCCCACAGATACTATTCTATGTCATCTAACCCAAAATGCCTCAAAATGAAGTTCAAAAGCACTCAAATCCATTGATCCAACTTCTCTTCCAGCAGAGAAACTATTTTGTCTTAAACATGAATGCAAAAGCTCATCAACTACTCACGAGAGATGCTGCTACACTTGGTTAAAAAGTTCAAAAAGTTTAAAACCTCAGTAACTTTGACTAGTACAGGGGTTCTCAAGTGTGGCTGTCCATCAGAATCCATTGGAGGGCTGGTTGAGCCTCAGACTGAAGAGCCCCTCCCAGATTTTACCAGGTCAGGCAGGGGCAGGCAGGACCTGATAATTTGCATTTCTAACAAGTTCCCAGGTGATGTTAATGCTACTGTCCTGTGATCTAGGAGACTCCAGGTGCTCCTTGCTCATTCCCTCACAGAGAGAAATATTCCATTTTGGGGCCTGAGTGGGAGTGGGATTGGGGAAGACAGGAGGGAGGTCAAGAATCTTAGTCAGACTGCTTGCTCAGGCATTTGATTTTCAGTTAATCATAAGAATATGACCACACACCTGCCTTTGTCAGGCACCATGCAAGGCACTGGGGATGCAGTGGGAAAAGGAGAGACTTGGCCTTGTAGCTGCGCTGACTCATCCCCCTGCTGTTTCCATTTTACAGATGAAAGCTCTGCCATGGGCTCCGTTCTTTCTAGCATCACATTCGGTTTATCAGCCGCTAATCAGTGCCTTCAATCACATTTCAAACCCCGTTAGACAGGTCCCATTTTTCAAAATCAAAACCAAAGAAGCCAGGATAACAAAATAAAATGGAAAAGCAAAAGTTTGAGAAGCATCTCCTATTTTGGCAAGCGCTTCCTTTTTCCTATGACTATTTCCTGGAAAACCTTTACTGGCCTGGTCCATACCAGTCACATCCTTCTAGTCCCCTCTGGAGACGAGGGAGCGCTGGTTTACTTCTGCTCATTTATTTCAGGAGAGTAGTGCTGCGCTCTAACAACCGATCGCCGAGTCCGAAGGTGCCGCGCACTTGTTTCCAGGGGACAATAATTCAGGCTATGATTTAGGATGTTTCCTTTCTTCTGTCATCATCACCAAGGCCTCTGGGAAAGCAATCTACATCCTCGTTGACCTCTGAGGCAACTGCCAGAGGTGTCAGCTGCTTCTCCTTAACTATGTCTCACTGTTTACTTTTTAAGAGTTTCCATCTCCCAGGAAAGACATTTCCCTGCTTACCTTTTCATCATCATTTGGGAAGGTGAGGGGAAGTGTTGGCCGAGGCATCTCACTGGAGTCATCAAGACACTTGTCTCACGCTGGGCTCTTTCTGAGTCTATTATCTTTGCCCAGGGAATAGGGAAAATGTTCTGCAATATTTAATTCCACCTGTGCAGTGAAGGGAAGCCTTTAAAATATCCACTTATCTTTCTCTGATATTAGGAGCATCCAGATGGTTTTGCTCATTCTCAACTTTTAGGAAAGAAAAATGGACCTTTCTTTGCCACCAAAAATGTGGTTTAGATAGTTATTCACAGGTCAACTTCAAGTGGCCAGGGATCTAATCAAAGCTGACACTAGAAGGGGGACTAGTTTTGAGAGCACTCTCTTCTGGAAAGGCGGCCTGTGACATAGACTCAAAGGCATCCGTGGGTCACTGTCGTAAAGGTCTGCGTAACATCCATATGCCCACCACAGGTCTCATCATTTCCTAAGACAGCAGGGGTTTTCCCAAGCACACATTCCCTTAGCATCAGAAACAGCTCTGCCTTGTGAAAGATGATTTTAGTTCAAGAACTGTCTAGATTCCAAATTGCAGAGGTTCTTGATCCCAGTGTAGAGGAACAGAAACAAACAAACAAAAAGATAGTTGTTCAAACACAAACAGGTCTACCAGGTGGGGATCCCTGGTAGCTGTAATTTTAGTCAGCTCATACACTTAATCACTCCTCAGGTAATAACTGAACTGCTGAATGATGTGCCTTTGGCATTCTAAGAAATTGTCAGTAGCCAGAGCTATTCTAAAAGGTTTCCTGATTCAGAAGGACCCACACTGCAACCATGGAATGTGAATGCTGATACAACAGACCATGTGGGAAAGAAGAAGGTACCAAATTAGTGCAAGGAAAAGGTGCAAATGCTCTCAGGTCATTTTGAGGACCGGCTCACTGACGGGTGTGTGTTAGGTCTGGGACCTCCTTCACAGCATTGACTATTCTTTGCAGCCACTTCTTTAACCTGTGTGGGGTGTGAGCAATGTGAATTGTGGCCTGGCGTGTTGAGGACAAGTTGTTATGCTAACCATTCCAGCATTTTTTTCCGGGAGACGAAATTTGGGTTGCAAAATTGGTGAGGCTTGAAAAAAAGATTTTGTTTCAGAGGCAGGAGGGGTCTTATGTAGTGCATTTGTTCTAGAAAGGAATCCAGATTTGACCTTGGGGAAGACGTATCCCTAATCTGAAAAGGGTTGTTTTGAGAAGGCTTTTCTGGTCATGTAAAGATAAGGCATATACTCCCCAGCAAAATTAGGGAGTCCTCAGTCAGCAAAGCATTCTACAAGACCAGTGCTCTAACCCCTGAGCTATGGAGCCAACTAGCAAAGCATTCTAAACACAGATGCTTCAGGCTGTGATATTAAGAAACTTATTTAAAAATAGAAATTGGACATGAAGAGATGCTCAACATCACTAATCATTAGAGAAATGGAAAATCAAACCAGAGTGAGATACCACTTCACATCTATTAGAATGGCTGTCATCAAAACAAACCACACATAGTTATCACAATATTAGTGACTATGTGTTTAGGGGCAATACTTTATAAAGTATATGATTTTTCAACCACTATGCTATACACCAGAAACTAATACCAAATGATATTTTTTTAAATTTTATCCTCAATTGAGGACATTTTTTCATTACATCTTTTAGAGAGAGAGAGGGAAAGAGGAAGAAAGAGAGAGAAGCATCAATTGGTTGCCTCCTACATGTGCCCAGAGTGGGAATCAAACACCCCAAAGTAGGAATCAAATCTGCAAACTAGGTATGTGCTCTGATAGGGAATTGAGCCCACAGCCTTTGGGTTACGGGACAATGCTCCAACTAACTGAGCCACACCAGCTGGGGCTAATACCAAATAATATTGAATGCCAACTATAATTTTAAAAACATGTTTAAAGAAAAGAAATAAAAAGGAAAGACAAACAGAAAATAACAAATATTGGCAAGCATGTAAAGAAATTGGAACCCTAGTGTACTGTTGGTGGGAATGTAAAATAATGCACTCACAATGGAAAACAGTATGGCTATTCCTCAAAACTTAAAAATAGATTACCATGTGATCCAGAAATTCAACTTCTGGGTCGGTATGTGAAAGAATTGAAAGCAGACATTCGAACAAATATTTGTACACTCATGACTAGAGCAGCATCATTTGCAAAAGCCAAGAGGTGAAAGTAACCCCGTGTCCCTTGGCACAAGACTAGATAAACAAAATGTGATCTATGCATCCAATGGAATACTCTTCGGCCATAACAGGACATTCTGACACATAATACAACATGAATAAAATCTGAGGACATTATTCTAAATGAAAATAAGCCAGTCACAAAAAGACAAATACTATATGATTCCACTTATATGAGGTATCTAGAACAGTCGAGCTCAGAGACAGATGAACAGAATGGTGGCTGCCAGAAGCTGGGGAGAGGGGGACATGAGCAGTTATCGTTTATGGGTGCTGAGCTTCAGCTCTGCAAGATGAAAAGAGTGCTGCGGACAGACAGTGGCGATCATTGCAAAACAATGTGAGTGTTCTTATTACCACTGAAATGCACACTTAAAAACAGTTAAGATGGCAAATTTTAAGTTATTTTATCACAATTTGTAAAACAATACAAATTATACAAGTGTATAAAGCAGATATCTAAACAAGAAACTGTGATCTCCAGGAGATTATTTTTTTCCTAAATGGCAGTGCGCAATGTATTTGGCTTGAAATCCTCCAGTACGGGTTTTTGAGGTCTAATAAGGCAATGTTATTTCCATCTGAATAACTGAGACCAGAGATGAGCATTGGGTTGCATGTTTCACCACCGGGGCAGAATGGGAGTGGGGGGACAGCAGAACCTGCCCTGCCATGGAGGATGGAATGGTGCTTCCCTCAAAGGAAACAACGGTTCTACTGTCAGTCAGCCTGGGACACAAAAACAGATTTTAAGAGTGAAGAGACTTGGAGAGCATTCCTGTCTTGGGGGATAAATGGGCCCTGCAACATCGTAACAAGCTAGACATGAAGGAGGAGCTAGCTAGTAGGGAACCCCCATTTTATTAAGGATCAGAGCAGCAATACCTGAAATCCCACTATAAGCTTTATTTTCTGCATTAGTAGCAGACATTATTAGTTGTCTCCTCCATCTCTATTCCCCCTTTTTGCCTTGCTAAGTGAACTTCAATTTTGTTAAGGTATCTACCCTGTTCCATTTGTCCACATTCTTCCTGGGAAGCTAATCCCACCATGAACTGAAGTGGTCTAAACCATTCAGGGGAATAAGCAGATGATACAATTCTGGCCATTGACATGCTCAGTTAGCAGGGAGATAGCTGTGAAAAACTCCTGTCTATCAAGAAGAGACACAAGGGAACAGATTGGCACCATTCTTGCTCAGTTGTTGGGGGGTCCGGAAGAATGGCTACACCACTGCAGGCATCTTGTGACAAATGAAGGTCACTAGCCTTGAGAAAAAAGCCAGCCCGAAGACAACTAGAAAGAAGGGAAGGGATTATTTTCTTGATGATAATGTTCGTGCTAACAAGATAACCAACTTTGGAACACCCAGCCTTTGACCTCCTTATTGTTTGCACTTGCTAATCAGGAGTTCTATAATGTGCAGCCAGAACTACTTAACTTATTCAGAATTGTAACTTTTTCATTCATCCCTTGAGTCATCAGCAGAGAAAAGGACTTGTGAGAAAGACAGTCTAGTGTCATCTGTGCCTTTGGAGAACGGAGAGAGGGCTGATGGCCACAGGCGTACAGAGTGGTTTTGGGAAGAGCCTCAGGAACACAAAGCTGTGGTTATGAACGGCAAGAGGTGATGAGCAGGGAGGCCCAGAGCAGTGAGTCATAGCATGAAGTGACAAGTGCTGTCAGAGATGAACTTGTGGGACATGTTAGCAGGTCCCACAACTCTTCTGAAATATGAGGAACAGGGAATCCACTTAAGACATTGACCTCATTTAGACATGCTGAATAGGCTTGGGCCATGATCATAAGCTAGTAAAGGAAAAAATAAAGTCTGAGAAATGGAAAATTTGGAAGAATTTAGATAATATTGGCTATAAGGAATATCACAGGATCACCTTTCAAGAAAATGAGATTCCTATGTGACTTTCTATATCTCTGTATATTTTCTATAAGGACAGTACTTATCAGAATGATAAATTTAAATAGGTATATTCAGGCAGGTGGGAAGGAAGTCACCTCTTCCTCCCACGGCCCCCACGCCCCTCAAATGAGTTTGTGAGTGAGTCAGGCGAGACTGCGGATGCAAAAGCCCTTGCTCAGACCTGGACGGAGTGTTAAAAGATAAAGCAGGATGGTAAAAAATGTGGATTTCCTCTTATTTTAAACTCTTTATTGGAAGTGTGCATATAGGCAAAATAATGAGAACTAAGCTATATTTAGGTTAACAGTTGCACAATTATTGGAAAACTCAGCTCATAAAAATGTAACTATGAGCATTTTCTGCCTTTTCAAAAAGCCCATAATAAACAGAATGATTGATTATACTTGGCATATTTTTCTCTGTGTGGTCACATTCCACTTCAATTAAGAAACATAATATAATTTTCCCAAAGGCGAGGCCACCTGACAGAAGCATTAGAAGACCAACTGTACTTTGGGATGTCCAGGTACATTGCATGAGTTGTCTGGCAGTTCAGAGGAGGAACTCATATTTGACATCCAGATCCCTGTCATCCTGCTTCAAGTAGGTGCCCAGGTAGACTTAAGCCAGTCTCACCCGAGTTTCAGTAATATCGGTTTGTCAGAGATTCTTACGAGCCCTAACGGACAGCTGCCCTTTGTACCAAGAACTGTCATTTGCACAGGAAGTTCAGGAGCCCATTTCAGACTCTCATGCAGTAATACAATTCTGCTCAAAAAAGTGAATTCTTTCTCAAACGCATTCCCCTCTAAGCACCAGATAGAGCTCAGAGCTTTCAAAAGTGCTGAGAGTTTAAAGATTTCACAGCTTCAGGAATACAGCTGAGAGAAAATAGAAGAATAACAATACAAAGACAACATCAACTGTGTGATCACACATAGGGGAGGCATCAAGATATAAGACCCCATAGTTTCTGTCAGGGGTTTGGAGAAGAACATACATTATCCGACATTGATGCTAACAAGTGAGGGGGTGTCTAAGGAAGTTTAAAGTAGAGGAGGAGGAAAACCCCCACCCCCACCCCTGGCTGCTAATGCACTATGCTGAGAACTCTGCAGGCAGTTCTAGCACCATCTTGCTCACATTTTATATTGTGATTAAACCAAACCATTCTAACTGTAAGTCCTTTTGTCACAATTTCACAGAGGCTTGGTGTGTTAATCAAACCATCAGCAGAGGCAACACACACACACACACACACACACACACACACAGCACATTCCATCCAAATGAAGCAAAATATGAGCTTTCTACAATAAACACATTTTCTAGTGGCTGAGCCTTTCCCAGAGTAATTATTGCAATTCTCCCAAAGATTACTGATTACATCACACAGAATAACCAAGAGAGGCCTATTTTATCTTTCCCATCTATCTGTGGTTCCTGTGTAAACTTATACTTGTTACCATGAAAAATGACAAATTTGCCATCTGATCAAAATGTTAACAAGGTAACTGTCAGTGAGATGGATCTCTGACTGTCACCACAAGGCAGAACATGAGGATACATTGATATTTCTCAATACAGCACTGCTTCCCCAACGTTCACTAACAGCATTTCCACACTGAGGGCAATACATCACCCAGAAATAACAAGCCATATAGGATCTCTGGGATATGATAGATTCATCCTAACAGCACTATCTGCAAGGTAGAAAACAATTGATAATGATCTAAAGAAAGCCCTAATCAAGGGCCACTTGCCATTATGGGGCAGATGAAGCAAAGACAAGAAATCTGAACCATGTGATATATGCTATGTCAAAATTGAACTGCTTGAAAAAAACACAATAACAAACACAACACAAATAAGTTAACATTCTGTAGGATCAAATGAAAGAAAAATAAAGTCAATAATCATAATCTAGACACAACCATTATATTAATCACTGGTAGGAATGAAATAATCATAGCAATTGCTGGGTTCAGAAACACCCAGAGTGTGAGTGGTTCCTCATATGACACTAATGAAAACTGGCTCCATTCTCAGTTTGATGGGCTTCCCATTGTTATGTTTTGTAAGACTCTTTAGGCCACATTATTTATGAACCTTAATTCAGTGGTGCAACGGATGAAATAATTTTCTTTCCTCTGGCACTGGGACCACGTGCCCTGCCAACAGAACCAGCAGACAACAGAAGGCGAAGTCCCCGTTGACATAAGAGGAAGTGGGAAATCAAATGTAAGAAAGCAAAGTATTACAAGACAATGATCACATCAGGTCACAGGGACAAAGAAAGATGGCTCCAAACTGCCAAAGAATGCCTTTCAGGTTTTAAGAGTAAGACCCTCTCCTGTGACCACTGTTAGTCTAACTCTACTCCTTGCTTAGTACTCTTTGCTACTCTGGCTTCTGCTGTTTCTAGAAAACTCCAAGCTCCCTCCCTCCCAAGGAACTTTGTGCTTGCTCATCTCTGTGTAGGAGTCTCTCTCTTACCTGGTTTCATCATGTCCTCCAGGTAAAATGTCCTCCAAAACTTCTTCCTTGTCCATTCACTGCAAAGCAACCTCCAGCACCAGCCCCTTTGGTCTCTATCACAGCTTCTTCTTCCGTGGCATCAAGAACCATGTCTATCAGGGTCAGTGTCATATCTAAGCTTGGCTGCTGTATGGTTGGGGTTACCTCCAGCCCCCATCTGGGGCTCTGGGATATTGAACTGCCTGGTTTTGAATCTTGATGCCAAAACTTAAAAGATGTGTAACCCTATGAAAGTATTCAATATCTTTGTGCCCCACACTCCTTATCTGTAAAATGGGGACAATAGTAATGCCTGCTAATCAGGGTGTTATGAAAGCTAAATGAGATCAGCCATGTAAAGAGTTTTCCATAGAAAGAGGCACACAGGAAGCCATCAAAAATTAACAGCTATCGTTGTTGTAACAGCAAGAACAAAGGTAATTACGACATATTCAAATGAATTAATTCATAATAATGGATGTTAAATTAATGAGAAACCTTCTTCATTACCAGTCTTTATTTTTACCATTAGCCAAAACAATTCTGTGATCTTTCTAGTTCCATATTCTCAGACTAACCGGAAGGAATGAGTACTGGTCTTTAAGTCCCTTTAAGAACTGCCAGTGATACAATCAGTCACTTCCCATTTGAAAACACCTGGAACAGAAGTGCCATTGTTCATCTGGACAACTCAACAGCACTTAAAAGTAAAAGAAAAAATGGATTCATGGGTCTATTCCCTAAAAACAACAAACATATTTAGCACAAATATTTGTCATGGGTAGTGACACTGCACTTTGGCTCCCACCTCTCAGCAATTAATCTCGCCATCCACTCCACAGTCATGCCGTCGAGTGCTTCCAGTGCACCATGTAGCAGGGATGCAATGGGAGAGAGGCCACCTGGCTAAAGAGAGACCTTCTAAAGAGGCCAGGTTCTAACCCACTATAAACTATTGAGCATGTATATTATTTCTGCTACATGGGCCCAGTTTTGAATATGTTTTATTTTCAAATATTTTATTATTTATCCTTCCACTGATTAGAACTTGGGATAAAAAGCATCTTTTAAAGGACACAAAAGGAGATGTGGGCAATAACTCATTAACATAAGTAACTTCAGAGAGGTGGGGGGAATGAGAAGAAAATTAGCCCCACCATTCCTTTAAGGCAGTAATTCTTAAGCTTTTTAACGTCTTAAATCCCCTGCTAGATGCTGGTTAAAACTGTGGACCCCTCAGGCCAACACAAATGCACATAAACGTTCACATGTGATTTCAGGGCCCGAGGAGCCCCCCACAGTTGCTCTATGAACCCCTAATCTAGGGTAGAAAACCAGGTCTACAAAGACTTTAGATCATCCTTACTTTTTTTGCATATAGTCATCTCTTATTCAAATAAAAATAAGTAAAATAATAAGTTTTAAAAGAGGAGGAACTAAAACATATGGGCAGAATATTAGAGTTTTCAAAAATCTTTGCTTGATTACAACTAAAGTTACAGATAGTTGCTTTGATAAATATATAATGAAGACAAACCTGTTGCTATGTAATTTCTTAGTAGATAAACTATGTCAGTTCTTCTCACAACAAATTATATGAGGCAAACTTTCAATTATTAAATTATAACAATATGGAATATAAGAAAAAATGTTAACGTCAGGTGCTGTAAAGTGAGTCACATGAAGAACTTTTATTTCCTACTTTCAGTTTCACTAAAATAATATTTTTCTCATTTCAACCAGTCTCAAGTATGAGGGGTTTTTCTTGCCTACTATTCAAATTAATCATTACACACTCTCAGGCACAAACATGATCAAAGTATGAGTCCATTTAAAATGCCTGCATTCAGTATAAAAATACATTTAGGGATGGAAGATAAAACATTTAAAGCACATGTAAACCTTAATGTGTTTGGAAGTATACAGTTAACATATCTTGTAAAATGATTTTTGAGAATCATACTATTGAAATACCCTCACTCACATCTTCAACTGGGTAGATAAGTAAAACAGTCTTTATAATATTCAAGTCCAGAAAACAAGTCATTAGGAGGAGGGGTTACGATAGCACATTGTTTTCCCCAATAAGCAGAGCAGGCAATAATTGAGCTTTTACAAGTTTCTCAGGTGGTATTTGGTGGAAAAATCCAAACTTGGCAATGTAATTTAGTTGCTCTCTAATTATGTTATTTCAATCAAAGAGATAACTTTCATCTTCCCACAAAGTAAATTGCCTGCGTGGAAGGCTGCCGAGGAGAATGAGTGAAGATGCAGAGATTATTGGAAGAATGTCTAGAAAACTGAAATCCACTGTGAAGCAGGAGGCAGATGCTGTTGCGATGGAAGAAACCTGTGTGATTTTGAACGCTGGCTCTCCTCACCTGCAGGGGCCCTGGTTGTCCTTTTTCGCTGGAGAAACAGGCACAGTCCGGACACAACACACACGTGTAAAGCCAAGCTAGAGTTTTCTAGGATCATAAAAGGCAAAACTAAATTGACTTTGGCCATGACTGTGCTGTTGAGAGGAGGAGGGTGATACAGTGTTTAGAGGAAATTATTTTCTTGGGAGCATTTCTACTAGATCAGCAAACCTCCATTCTCTCCAAACTTCCTGGGTCTCTTGCTCATTTTGGGATCCCCGTAAGTGGGACACAGTGGTGTGCTAGAGCTGGTTTGTACTCGTTCATGAGCACTGTTTGAGAAACTTCCAGAAATTTTGCAAACTGATTGTTCTAAAAGGCATTAAAAATTAAAGTTCACAACTTAAAAAAGTAAATATATGTAGCAAAGATAATAATTAAAGCTCTTCACTTCCTAATTATTTCACTATATTTTACCATTGTGTATGTTCTTAGGCTATTTATGTCTAGTGTAGCTATACAGCAGAAAAACTATAAGACACAGTGACACTAAAGTCAGCCATGGTGGGAGTATTTATACAACAAAATTGGCAAACACTACTGATATATTGTTTTGTTGTCTAGCCTTGAGGAAGTGATGAATAAAATATTAACAGCACAGGTTAAACCTAAAAATGTGAAGTGTCTTTACTTGTCACACTGTGAATAGCACCGAAAATTGAGAAAACACTCTTCCACTATTATAAATATATTACCTCATTTAGCAAAAAGTCACTCATATTATTCAGTTCTACTTTTGTTTTAGGTGTTAATATAAAGAAAATATCCGCTAACATTCATGTCCAAAGCACCCTGGTTTGTCACTGATGTTGGCAACTCTGCTGCATCAAATAGTAAGCACTCATCATTCCTCATCTGAATTTCTTAAATCCTGTCTGAATAGGAACTACAGGTGGACTACAAATACAAGAATTCAGCTACCATCAACAGAAGCTGTCTGTGAAAATCAAATTGTGTACTTTACATACTTTATATCAGTAACATTTATGACAAATTTGTTTCTATGTAGATATAGACACTGGCATACATATTTTCCCCTGAAAAGCTGGTTCTTAACCACTTACTAGCACAACACTGGCTATAATTACAATGATAAATACACAGAGCAAAAGATGACCATTCAACTTTCCTAGGGATAATTTTATTATGGTAGGAAACTAGAGGCTAGCAGGTTTATTGGGTCATTATTAAAGTTCAGTGAAGTTATTTTATATTCCAAAGTTACCTATTTTTGACTGTAGTACCAGTTATAATAGCCCCTTCCCCAAACAGCAAGGCTACCAAACCAAGATGGTGACAGATCTAAAGTGTTTTTCTTTTATTTCGAGAGTGGATAGAAGAGTCCTACTAAGAGATGGTAGGTAAATTCACCTTTATGAAGGAGAAAAGAATGGGAGAAGTCAACACCTCCTCAGTTGCCAGCGGACTACTGAGAAGTAGCTAGTGGATGTAATCAAAATGCATAGAGCCAAAAGGTCATTAGAACTGTAACTGATTTAATTTCAAGGACAGAAGAGGCCTTAAGTCAACTATTCCCTGCAGTTTTACATTTCAAGAAATGGTAAAAAAAAATTTTAACAAAAACAAAAACAAAGCAAAACAAAAATAAAGTATCGAAATGGGTTTGCTCATTTTTTTAATGTTTCCAATTAAAGATTTTTAAACCCTTCTTTCTGTTATCACCCTCATGTCCTATAAGAAAGCTCACCAACTAGCCATTAAAGTTACTGAGAAGTTCCCAAGTATCAACATGCCCAAGGGGAGACAGGATGAGCATTGGACACTTGCTGGAGACCACGGCTTCAACTGCATAAATACTGCCTAGGAATACTAGGCACCAATGGGCACAGGGAAACTGCCGTGTGTTCCTTCTGCTCAAGGGAGTTTGAAAGATGCAGTGAGCTCCGGAAGTAAAATGCCCTCAGGAAGAGACACAAGGGCTTCTAGGAGAGGACAACAAGCATGTGCTACCCAGTGATGTATTTTTTCCTTAAAACTATTGACCTCTCACATTTGATTTGCTTGAAGTCTGTCCTATATCTGTACTAGCAGGAGCACACCAGCAGCTGCGGCCTGCTCGGTTTCGCTGTAGTACGTACAGTGCTCTGCCTGGTCGTGTACTCCCCGAGATCCAGCTTGACATCCTAACTGCATTTTCCGTGCCAGGCTTCTCTACTTGAATGTGGCTTTTTTTTTTTTTTTTCTTCTTCTGTTCCTGAAGTCCATTCACCTGGGTGTGTCACCAACAGGTGGGGTTTTTCTTTGACTCCCCCGCTCCGGAGGCCTGAAGGCATGTATGAAGAACATGAGCACTACTCTCATTTTCCAAAAGCAATCAACTTGCCACTGGGAAACCCAAGCACCTGCTAGGTTCCCCTGTAGTGAGAACTCTCACACACTCAGAATGAGTAAAACCAGCAGGGAGGCTGGTCTTGGCCAAAAACTAGTTTGCTGGTTTTCCTTGAAATTTTCAGAACTCTGACCCTAACAGAAGACAAAGCCAGGTATTTATATTATACTTGAAAGGACAGGAGGGTTGTGGGATCAAAGCAAAAATACATGTGAGGGAAGCCACTCTATGGGGCAACCTCTGACGTGGAGGTTCGAAGGCAGTTTTTCCCTCCCTCTTAACGCCAGGGCACCACAGTGCCTTCCTACGGCTCCTGGTTACAAATAACATTTGCTATTGCAACAGAAGCAAGGAACTTTACATTCCTACCGTAGATGACAGCCTGGAGACCCACCCTTCCTCAAAAGGGTGAGTGGGGAAAAAAGCCATCCCCACCCCAACTCACCTCCCCCAGCTTCCACACACTCATTCTCATAGTCTAAGCCACTATTCACTTGAACATCTCAGGTCACAGGGCTCACAGAGGAAAGAAGGAACTTCACCTCTACTAACTGAAAACCAATATTTACCAGGCACTTTGCAAGGATTGCAGCATTAATTAATTAATTCTTCCACAGCACTGTAGAAGCAGCATCTGAATTCCTGGTTTACAATCAGGAAAGTAAGTCTCCTTTACCAAGAAAATACACATTTCTTGAGCATTGATGACTCACCAGCAAATAGCTGAGCATTGAATTTCATTGATAGGACATCGAATACTTGCCAGAAATCTGATTGCAGGGTCTCCGGACAAGAGAAAGATGTGGCCCCTGACCTTATGGCATTTACCTCCCAGTAGAGCTCTGAGAGCCCAGCGCCTAGTCAGGAAATCACTTCTGGCTGGCTAAGGGGGAGGGATGCAGAGAAGGGGGAGAGGCAACAAAGGATCAAAAGAAAAGAAACTCCTAAGCTATCAACGACATCCCTAAACAAATATGAATCCCAGCCTATTTTTCACTTGCAACTTCATTGAGTCACACAGCCTTAGAAACCCCTGCAGCTCCTGCTGACCTCCAAGAAGAAAGAACAGTAGCTGAGGAACCTTTTCCATTCACTGGAGTCTGAGCATCATCTCTGGGGCAAGAGCTTTCTTTCACAGCTGTGAGGAGTACAGGAGCTGAATTACAGATTTAAGTTGAGCACTAGAAAGTCTCAGAACACAGCCTGCCCTTTTAAACTCATCTTTATTAATATTCTTCAAGCACATAGCTAACAAGAAAGTGCAAAATACAGCCCCCTCTGGCTGCAGCAGCCGGAAAGCCAAGAAAAGAAGTTTGTGTGTCACGCCATCCTATTATGATAACAGATTAAAAGGGCACAAACAAGGCACTAACTAGCAGTCATAAAACCTTGAGTCTCCAGCTTGCTCACCTTAGTATCAGCAGTAAAGTTGCCACGTGCACAGGTCCCAAGGCAAAAACAGAGCAGAGAGCAGTCGCTGAGGGCTCAGCCAGCACGAGCCAGGGGACACAGCCTGACCTCCTCGCAAACCCGTACTCTCCCCAAACTCCAAAGACATTCAGGCGACTGCCCAAGAATGAAGAATCAGCCAGTCCAGATGGAGGCAAGCTCCGTAACTCAGCAAGGGATGATAGACCTTGCCAATTTCTGATTGATCATCTTCAAGTCCCTCTGCCCAAGATGTATTCTTGTCATGGTCTCTGCCTGGATTTTATGCAGAAGGCTACCTCTGAGAATTGAGGTGGCTTTATTAGCATGCAGGGGCCAAAGTTTAGCCTTGAAAGAGAATACCTTCATCAATAAAATCTTTTTTGATTAAATTCAGTCTTTCTTCTTGGGTCTGCTCAGAGCTTGGAAAGTAAGCTGGGTGTGCTTTCTAACTTTTATCTCCAATTTGTTCCCTGAGGATTTTGAGGGTTCTGTTGCCATCAGGGTGATCTGTGAGAAGAAATAAAGGAGTCTGTTTTCTTTAATATGTTGCCTCTTAATAAGTTCAGATCCAGTAACTCAGAGTTGTCAATTCACTCCACTCACATATGTAGCTTAGCCAGGTGGCTATGTATTTCAGGTCAATCAATAAAATTATCATTTTAAAATGACCGTATACAATGTGTATGGAAAACCACTCTTTTAAAAAGAATGTGTTCGCCCGGCTGGTGTAGCTCAGTGGATTGAGCGTGGGCTGGGGACCAGAGGGTCCCAGTTCGATTCCCAGTCGGGGCACATGCCTGGGTTGCGGGCCAGGTCCCCAGTGAGGGCCATGTGGGAGGCAACCATACATTGCTCTTTCTCCCCTCCCTTCTCCTCTCTCTGAAAATAAATAAATTTAAAAAAAAAAAAGAATGTGGACTTTCCCTAATAAGGAGAAAAGTTTGTCTATACTGTGTGTGGAACTGAAGCTCAGCAAATTCCTCTTAAAAATGATGATATGGTTAAAGGGCCCAACTGAAGGCAAAGAAATGATGCATGTGAACCACATAATAATCAGTATCATATTCATTTTATTTCTAACATTACAATAAAGGATATAAATTATGTAATGGTATATATTCCACTCCACTCATTGTGCAGCAAAAATATGGCGGAAAATAGCAAGACTTTTCTTCCTAACCCACAGCTCCACATTAGAAAAATATAGTGTCTATACTTACTTATTTTCTTCTAGGCATCTGGGCAAATATCATGGAGGTGGGACTGTGTCCTCGTCATCATGCTGGCAGTGACTTGGCCTGCCCCGTATGACCTTTTGGAAGAGTTTGTCTTTGTGTTCCTCATCCTACTCTTATGACTACCCATTGCCGTACTTTGTCTCTACTGCTTGGGATGATTTTAAAAAAATATTCACAAGGCACGAGCGCGTAGCAATCACAACAGGACTGGATACCTGGAATTAAGAGCCAGCCCAGCCTTCCTGATTTACACTGTGTGTGCAGCCCTCCAACCCCAGGTGTTTCAAAGGTTCTAATGATGACATGGACCCCTTTCCAAGGATTCGCCTTCTTAACTGGACTACTAAAAGGCCAATTCATGAATCTCTAGTGGTGATAATTCTAGTACACATGCCACAGGACAATAGGAGAACTATTTCAGATTGCATGAAGCCTTGCCAGACCCTCAAATTATATCAGGGGGTGAAGTCATCACAGTCTCTCACTCACTGAGCAACCATGACCAAGGCATTTACCTTCTCTAGGAAACCCCATTCTCCCATATTACAAGGGCAGCAGCCTTGGCCCCAATCTCCCTCAAAGAAAGCAATGCTGTAAGGTCAAGTAAGAGAAGATGTGAAAATGCACTTTGAGTGCTTCCAAAGAAAAATATTTTCCAATACCAAGACATAATTGCTAATAAATGGTTTCTCTATTACATAGGGTTAAGGGGTTTTTAATACATACATTGTTTGGTGCTCATTAAGAAGGCGCTACTTCTTCATGGGTTCATAGGCATATACGTAGCTGAGAATAATTTGCAGTGATGGTGCAGTAATGACTGTGCAATCCTAACGAGAGAATACACGTTGCCTGAAAATGTGTGTTGTTCTTTTTTCCCTTCCTTTCTTTTGTCGAGGATATTGTAATGAATTTTCTTCTCAGGGTTTATCAGTGTCTGTTTAACATTATCCCTCTCTTTCATGTGAAAACTTTTATTAGGATACCAGGCAAAGCTTTAGGCATTCAATGAGGAAGTTATTAAAAAATAATTAATATCTAAATGGTGCTCAAAATACTACATTATAGCTAATTGACAGCACTGACGCAAGGCACAGAGATGGGGACGATATTAAATTCCAGAAAGCCTGGCCTGATCCAGCAGTAATTTCATTATTTCCCAGCACAAAATTAACTTCTTTAGGAGGGTAAAGACAAGAGCTTCTGGAGGCCTCACGGGCTGAGTAGATGATTTCCTTGTGGGGACTCCACTAAGGAAGTTGGAGCTAAGTTTTATGTGGTCTCCATAGCTGCTTCTCCACTTTTCACATTCTTCATTCCAGGACAGTCAAAAATACAATGCTGGGCAACATTCTGATACTCTTTTTCACATTGTCTAGAGAGCCAATCATCAGAGTAGAAAGGGCTGACAATGAACCTCCTCCTTCCTGCTTCACTGAAGGAATTCCAGGAGAGGCTAGGTGTAGGGTCCCTGAATAACCAATAGTGCACGGTTCATTTCCTGTTGGGGAAGTTCCGAAGTTCATTTGTTAGCTTCCCAAGACAAAACAGTTAGTTTAATTCATCTACAAAATGGGAACCAATTGAATCATTTTCTTTTGTTACTCCGAAATTGGACACACCAGTTAATGACTCTGAACAGTCTAAATGAGAATTCCCCAAGTATGATCTTTGAAACACTATTACCATATAACTGCTCTGCAAGGGTGGAAAAAAGAGAGAAAGAAATAAAAAGAAAAAATAAGAAAAACATATCATAGTTTAAAGTACTTTTGGAAATGCTGCTTATTACTTCTCTTCTTGGAGTTTCATGAAAAACGTTAAGGGCTGAGAATTTTTGCCATTCAGAATCATATTTAATTGTGTTTAGCTGAGCATTTTCCAAGGTTATTTACCATAGAACTCCCTTTTTTATTCCTGTTTCAACCTGTTACCATTCCAGAGAATATATTTTGGAAAGTGATGGTCTGAGTTAATCCGCATCTGCATCCTGCGTTAGGTGCCTGCCATCAATCTGATGTAATTACACAAACATAAACTCAGCACTTCTACTATATAAGGTCAGAACAAAGGTAATGCACTCTTCAAGGGTAGGTTCCCAAGTTGGTGGGATATATGCCAGTCCTCCAAGGACATGTATCCTTTCTAGAGGCCTCAAAATCTATGGGCTAAAGACTATTAATCTATCCTTCCCGATGCCCAGCTGAGGTCAAAGGCCAACTCTCTGGTGGTCAAGATGTCAGGAACAAAGGAGACAAATATGAGTAAGTTGTGGCCTCTGCCCTCAGGGAGACCATCATGACAGAGTCACAGACAACTAACAATAAGCCATAAGATATATGATATAAAAAAGGAGGAGGTTCATTCTGCAGGGAGGCAAATGAAAGTTGGTAATAAAGGCAGTGGCTATCAATCCAGGCTCTAACAGAAGGATTCTGCCAGGTAGAAGACATTGACTAAGCAACATAAGAATCACTAAGGCTGCAGATGTGAAGGGGATGACCTTTCTAAGTTATTTATCTCCCCCAACATCACAGAAGAGTCAGCAAGCCTTAGAGGATCTAGATCTTAAGAATTCCATGATGGCGACTTCCAGTCAATATGGAGGTGTAGGTAGACTTGCTTTGCCTCCTCGTACAACCATAGAAAGAATTGCAACCAGATCTCAAAAACAAGTAACACCCAGAACCTTCTTAAAATTCAGCCATATGGAAATTGTGCAACCAAGGATTTAAAAAAGCCACATTCATCTGGATGGGCAGCAGGGGTGGAGTTGCCAAGTTGGGGTGGAGAGGATGTGGTGAGGTATGGAGAGGCAGCAGCAGTGGTGGGGGAACAGATGATCCCACATTCACATGTGGTGGATAAAAATCAGGAGGGACACCTGAGAAGTGAGTGATCCACTCCCTAGGCCAGACTGCACAGCCCGGAGTTCCAGCACCGGCAAGATAAAACACCATTACCTCTGGCTGTAAAAACCAGTGAGGGTTGGGGTGGCAGAAGAAATTGTTGGATTTTCACTGCTTAAAGGGCCTACTTGGGCTTAGAACACACATAAACCCTACAGCAGCAGCCCCCTTCCAGCTAATCATATACAGGAGGTGGTCGAAGTGACTGGAAGTGGGGCAATTGCCCAGCAGGCCTCCAAAAGCCAGACAGTGGCACTGACCCCTCTCTGAGTCCCCCTCATCCACACACACACGGAGCCACAAAGCAGTAAAGCAGGTTGCCCCACTCTGGCAATTACCTAAGGCCATGCCCCACACAATTTATAGGTACCTTTTCTACATAGACCGTGCTACTCGGACAGGGAGTGAAAGCAGCTCTACTCAATACACAGAAACAAACACAAGGAGGCTGCCAAGTTGAGGAGGCAAAGAAGTATGGCCCAAATGAAAGAACAGAACAAAACCCTAGAAAAAGAAGTAAATGAAATGGAGATATCCAACCTATCAGATGCAGAGTTCAAAACACCGGTAAACAGAATGCTCGGAGAACTCATTGAGTACAGTGACAAAATAAAGGAAGAAATGAAGGATACACTAAGTGAAATAAAGAAAAATATATAGGGACCCAATAGTGAAGAGAAGGAAACCAGGAATCAAACCAATGATTTGGAAGACAAGGAAGAAATAAGTATTTAACAAGAACAGAAAGAAGAAACAAGAATTCAAAAAAATGAGGACAGGTTTACTTATGGGTTAACTTTAAAAGTACCAGCATCCAAATCATAGGGGTGCCAGAAGGAGAAGAGGAAGAGCAAGAAATTGAAAACTTACTTGAAAAATAATGAGAAAACTTTCCTAATCTGGCAAAGGAAATAGACATTCAAGTCCAGGAAGCACAGAGTCCCAAACGAGTTGGACCCAAAGAGGACCACACCAAGCACATCATAATTAAAATGCCAAAGGGTAAAGATAAAGAAAGAATCTTAAAAGCACCAAGAGAAAAGCAGAGAATTACCTACAAAGGAGTTCCCATAAGACTATTAGATGATTTCTCAAAAGAAACTTTGCAGGCAAAAAAGGACTAGCAAGAAGTACTCAAAGTGATGAAAAGCGAGGACCTACAACCTAGATTACTGTGATCAGCAGAGCTATCCTTTAGACAGATAAAGTGGTTCCCAGATAAGATAAAGCTAAAGGAATTCATCATCACCAACCCATTATTACATGAAATGTTAAAGGGACTTATTTAAGAAAAAGAAGATCAAAACTATGAACACTATAATGACAACAAACTCACAACTATCAGCAACTGAATCTAAAAAACAAAAACGAAAACAAACTAAGCAAATAACCAGAACAGGAACAGAATCACAGATATGGAAATTATTTGGAGGGTTATCAGCTTGGAGGGGTAGGGAGAAAATGGGGGGAAAGGTACAGGGATTAAGAAGCATAGTTGATAGGTACAAAATAGACAGGGAGATGTTAAGAATAGTAAAGGAAATGGAAAAGCCAAAGAACTTTATGCATGACCCAGAGACATGAACTAAGAGAGGGGGATTGCTGGAGGGAAGAAGGGTACTAGACAGAGGAGGGGAAAGGGGGAAAAATTAGGACAACTGTAATAGCATAATCAACAAAATATACCAAACAAACAAAAAACAAGAATTCCATGATGGGGTAGATATATGTCAGCTAGCTCCTTCACACCAGGAAACTGTCAGCTAGCCCACATTCCACACCTTGCATGATGCAGGTCTGGAGTGAGCCTCTGTGCTCCCCTCTCCTTGACCAGCCAGGCCTCTGCGTCTCTCCCAGATACAGGCTTTCAATACTAATCATCTCTCCGATGGGTACCAGCATAGGGATGTGCATCTGCGCCCTTGCCTTATGAAAAAAAAGGTCCTTAAAAATTGTATATTCATTGATGTCTTATAAGTGAAATCATTTTACATTACCATGAAAAACGACTTATTTGAAAGAGCCTTGCAGTGAATTTTTGGGAAGCAAGGAATTCATATGCACTCTGAGATTGCTGTTTAGATTTTCCTCAACAGAACAGAGCTGCTTTTAGAAGACTATTGAATTTAGAAGAATTATGAAAAGCAGACATATGAAAACTCCATTGTTCCCAAACTAAAGAGAAAAAAAGATGAAAGTAAACTTAAAGCTAAAGATTCCTCTTGATAATAATTTGATATAAAATCATAGTCCCATTCATAAATCGATTTGGCCAGCTCCATATCTTCTGGGACTTTTGAGTTGCCTACAAGCTCTGTCTACCCTAAATAATGACCCTATAATTTGCAAGATGAAGAATAACAAGAGAGAAAACAGATTTTTGCATCATCAGGAAGGGGATAGGCAAACAGGCAGTGGTGTGAGCACAACAAAGTAAAATTTGAACCGCCTAAGCAAACTGACAAATTGCCCTCTGGAGTCCAATTCCCAGCAGCAGCACCGCTTTGCCACAATGGCCTGTCTCCTGCATCTGCTGCCTAATGGCTCTCCACGCCAACAAGGGCAGTCAGTGTGATTAAAATAGCCATCAACAAAACAGTCCAGTAATTAGCCGTCTTCTTTGTTAAATATAATTCTGGTCAGCAAGATTGATAGGTTCTCTTGGTCATTAACAGTCTATTTAACAACCATCAATTTACAGTCATCACTTTTCTGAGTCCTGGTGTTAAAGAGGTTAGGGGCAGACTGTACTTAGGCAGAGTCAAGAGTTGGGAAATTAAACCAGACATGAAAAGCAAGACTTACAAAGTAGTGTTCCTCAGAGTGTGCAGTGGACCTATACATAGAGTATTACAATATTAATGCTAGAAAATTTATTTAAGAACATTTTGAAAAGGAAAAAATATTAATCAATGCCCTATGCCATAGCAGAATAACTTAGGTGGTGCTGGGAAATTCTTAAAGATCAAATTCAGCCAAAATCAAGATTTTGTTATAAATGAATTCCACCTGTTCATCAACTATAAAAACATTGCCTGACCTCGAAAAACAAAACATATTCTTTGGTCATGTTTAGGCATCCTGAAAACACTGATTCTTGAAAAGTGTTTCTATTTTTTTTTTCAGGTAAAAATAGATATAGAAACCTTTAAACTAGCCTTAAAACCATATTTAAAAAGCTGAATCACTCAGAGTCAGTCATTACAACACACTATATTTTAAAACTTTATCTACAAAACTGATAATTATATACAAAAACAAACTAAGTCAGTTGTGTTGGTCAGTTAGTGATATTATCTTTACACTGCCACATTTTGATCTAACATTTTACCTAACCAAAAGTTGTTGTCAGTCCATTTGTTTTATCGATGTTCATGGGTCATCTACAGAAAAGGAGCTACCTCTTCCACTGGTGTAGTTAATAGCACAGAGATCTCAGGCTTGAAGCTGCCAGCTGGTGACATAGCTCAGTCTCACTCTACCTGTGAGTGGCCTAATACAGGGCAAAACAGCAAGAGTAAGGGAGAAATACATCTTTCATAACCTTCAAGTTTTAGATTGCTGTACAGAACTCTTTCCAATTCAAGAAGAAAAGAATAAAAGACAAACTGAATTAGCCCAGGTAGCCAAATTGGATTTTGTATACTCTAAAACAAATATCACTAGAATTGATCCTCAAAAATATCTACCACTAATGAGAAACCTGAGGATGCCCCTGAAGGTCAAAGATGTCCCTGTGGAGCCACCAACGTAACAATATCACAATGTTGCTAAACACCACTCATGCAGAAAAGGTGTTCTGCCTGCCTTTGTAAAGTTAAAATGGGAAATAAAATAATAGAGCAGAAAAATACTAGTTCTATTGACCAAAGTTCAGAGGAGCCTGAAATGTTACTTACAGAACACTTCAACCATTTTTTCCCTTTCTTTACAAGTTTCCTGGATATTGATTCACATGTGTCTGCAACAAACCCATGTTCTGCCTCAGAAGAATTCACAGCCTAATAATTGAGAAGGAACAGTTAAAGTATTGATGGGCAGGTAGGTGCCATCCCAAATATCAGCTCTGATCAGTTGGCAGTAGCCTGTGCCAAAAAGGACTGCGAGGCCCTATCTGGATTCAGTGGAAAAGAAGAGCAGGATCGGTTAATGATGCCTGAAGAGCCAGTTTCACACAGAGGTTACGAGCCCAGATTTAGAGGTTAAGAGCCTGGATTCTGAGGACACGCTGATGTTTGAATCCCAGCCCTATGACTTACCAGCAGGGCGAGATATTTAACCTCAATTTACCAAAAACAAAATGGTAAAAATCACAACAGTGATCTTAGAGGGCTATGATCATTAAAGAAACATGATACATTAAGCAACTTCCGCAATGTCTAGCACCTGACATTCACTTAATAAACATTAACATCATCACCAGCAGGACTCGTCGCCCCTGCTGTAATTGGCCTTGCAGAATAGAATGGTGGCTTGTCTTCTGCCCAGCAAGCTGTCTGTGTGCTAGAATCCACTCCTCAACTCAAGTGTAGAACTGACAGGTACAACACTTTGAAATCCAGGTGGCAGTGGAGGAATGAAATAAGTCAAATCTATGCATTCTTCATAGGACTAAATATCAATTTGGTAGAACTAATTCCAAAATGCAACATGCCGTAATGGTGGTTATAACATCTTTAAACTGTGAAAGATCAAAATGCCTTTCAATGCCTCATATTTTCAGGACACTGCAAAGTGATACAATCACGTGGTCTTTTCCAGGCTTCCCCAGACCAATAACGACATGCAATTCCACACCTCCTATGTTCATGCAAACTGAGTAAGGGACCAAAAGGAGACCAGTTCCACTCCAACCGTTACGAGCTGCCTTCAAGTACAGCAAGTTTGGTTCTACCACTAACATGCAAGGAAACACTCTCATACCTGGCAGGTGATGAGAACAGGCTTCTAAACTTGACTCTATCATCAAGGCTTCTGTTGACTATGGCCATCGGGCAAATAGGAGTTGGAAAAAGGGCATAAGTTCTCAACTGGGGACAGTTTTGCCCCACAGGGAATATGTGACCATGTCTGGAGACACTTCTGATTGTCTGGAGACATTTTGGGAAGATGTTATTGGCATCTAGTACGTAGAAACCAGAGATGCTTTTAAACATCCTACTATGCATGGCCCCACCTCCACAACTAAGATTTATCAGGTTCAAAACATCGATAGTGCTGAGGTAAAGCCCTGAATTAGTATGAAACACTGACCAGTGTGGACTCACTGCTAAGTGTTTCCCTACTAGACTGGAAGTCCCACATGGACAGGGGCCATTGAATCCTTGGTGCTTAGCATAATGCCTAGTAATTAACAGGAATTCTATTAATTTTTCCAAAATGAATAAACTACAACAGTAGAAAACAATGCAGGTCATCATTTCTCTTTGCAGTAGAGCAAGGCCTTCTTCCATATCAAAGTCATACCGCAAAATTAAAAAAATAAAAGATATAGCCAAACATGACTTTGCTTACTTGGGTACCTAGCACTCAGGCACCTTTAATGAATCTCTCCCTCCCTCCTGCATGCCCATCTTCCCTACAGCAGTGAGTGGGGAACATCTAGGACCTAATAGTAAGTGTCAACTTACCACCAAAATATTCTGAGAATCCGTCACTTCTCTCCATTGTTACCACTACCAAGCCATCATCATCAATGTCTCTGACAGGTCATTCTGCTTTTGTTTTTGACCTCTAACTTCCATTATCTACACAGTAATACCCTTTTAAAGGGACCAATCAGAGCTCATCACTCCTGTGTTCAAAACCCGCTCAGTCCTAACTGAAGCTTAAAATGCCTTACTAGGTGTGGCCCTTGCCCACCTCTCTGCACTCAAAGAGCAGTGGCCATCGGCCTCCTTAACCAACATGTCAAGTTCCTGCCCCCTCAGAGCCTCTGCCGTGGCCTGAAATGCTGTTCCTCCAGAGCCTTACAGGGCTGGCACTTGCACATCATTCAGGGACCAGTTCAAAGTCACCCTATCAGAGAGAAATTTTCTGACCATACAGGACAAAGAACTGCCCTTTCCCCTCATGTATCAGACAGCCATTTTGTTTTATTGTCCTCAGATATGAGGAGCAATCTGGGGGCTTAGTCTTCACGAGTTCAGTTATATTTGCATATTGGTCATTCCTGCCCCACTAGAGCGTCAGTTCCACGGCAGAAGAGAAACTGTCCTGTTCTCCGCTGCATCTCACGTAAAACCCTGGCACAACATAAGGCTTAATATAAATTTGCTGAATGAATAGATTTCTGATGAATGGGTGGATAGATATTGAAAGAAGATAATAAAATACATTATCTGAAAGGAAATATGTGTGAACTGTCACTTGCAAAATAGTTTCCAAGAATACCAAATTAAATGCCAAATCTTGTCCTTTGTTTACATGAGATCAATCCAACCTAAGAGTAATCATCAGAATAATAAAAAACAGTGGTTAAGGTTTTTAATGAACAAGTATAACTTAGAAACAAAATTAACAACTTGTTAGTATAAATCTCCATTATTTTCATGAGCACTGAATTTAAATTTCCCATATATTTTACACTTCTTACAAGTAAAGAGACAATGAAATAATAAAATGAAAGTACAATAAAATAATTTTAATAATGCTCAATATATAGCCATGGCAATGATTTTGTAAGTTTCCAAATATGGTTCAGCAATGTTGATTGGCATGCTATGAAAAAAAATTAAGTCTGTTTTCCTTTTATAATTTTTGTTATTGTGAAAAAAGTATTAAAATGTTTAATATTCACAGGCGGTATTGAAGGCAAGAATACAAGTGTGCCATCCCTTGCAGAAACCTGGAACATACATAGTGCAATGTTTCTTTTTTAGGACCATGTGATATATTTGAGTGCATGTCAGCTATAAAGAAAAGAAGCCAGAAATAGGATTGCAGTGGCTGGGGCGGGGCGGGGGTGGTGCGGGTAAGACGGTAGTGTACCAAATCAAGTAGAGTCAAGGTCGAGACATACAATGCCACACACACCTCCTCATGCTCTGCCTCCTGCTCACCCTTCCAGCTCCACTTGTTAGCAGCCCAGCAACACTGCACAACTTCCAGTGTCCTGAACTTGTTACAGTCTGAGGGTATCTGTCCTTCCTGACACTATAGTTCAGTGCAGCACAGTGGAACTCTCTGCAGTGATGCAATGATCTAATTCTGCATTGCCTAATAAGGTAGTCTCTAAACACATATGGCCACTAAGCACCTGAAGTGTGGTTTGTATGACTAAAAAACTGATGCTTAGTTGTAATTAGTTTCAATTTAAATAGCCACACGTGGCAAGTGGCTACTGTATTGCACGGCAAAGGCCCATTTGGATGGCTTTTCAAAGCCCCTCCTTGACTGGTCTAGTAAACTCCTGCTCATCCTTCGAGTCTCAACTCGAATGTCCCCTCCTCCAGAATATCCTTCCCGGTGCTGTTTCTGTTTCTTACGTGGCAGGTACATACATTTTAAAAATATCCATCTATCACACCCTGTTATAATTATCTATGACACATTGATTTCCCACTAGATGAGAATCTCTCAAGGGCAGGGACTTTGGCTGGCTCATCTCCAAATCCTTAGCTGAGCACTGGGCACATGAGAATTACTTGACAAATATTTGCTGGATGCCCGAGTGAGACAGTGAAACGATCTTAAGATGTGAACAAATATAAGCACAGCTTCCCAGGAAAGCTCTTCCCCAGGGAAGTTTTTACTGCCTTCGTACAAAAAGTTGAAAACCAGATATGACCTTCACATTCGGTGGTATTTTGCCATGTGTATTTTTTTAATAAAAATTGTTTTCCAGTGTTAGAAATTAAGATTTCTAACATTTCCAGGAATGATCATTAGATCCGGCAAATTTAGTCCCTTATTCCTGCTTGGCAACAAGGAAACAGAATGAAACATACAGCTGCATCTTTTAGATAATAAACATACTCTACAGATTTTCCCTCACCCCTGGCCAACTTTAATCATTTATGGTCGCTGTCTTTCTTCTCTGGGCTTTGGAACTTTTTAACCAAACACTGAATAAAGAGCCATGAAGCAGAAGTTCAGACATGGACTTCTCATTCACAAAGTAAAATAACACTAAGAGCAACAACAGCAACAATGGCTGCTAACGTTTCCTGAGCGTTACATGGCAGGTATCCTGCTAGGCAATGAATACACATTGTCAGATGAAATCCTCTGAACTACCCCATGACCTAGAAAATACTATTGGCCTCATTTTATCAACGAGGAGACCAAGATTCCAAGGGACAACGCTAGGAATCAGCACGAGGTTTTGTCCCCAGGTCTGACTGTTGCTAGAGCCCTTGCCACCAACTCTCCATTAGAATGGCATATCCCTTCCGACCCCTTCATGCTTCTCCCTGCCTGGATTGGGATCCTGAGTGTGCTTCAAAGGGGGCTTTGGGCAATTGACATAACCTTTCTCTGTTCTGATCCCCTCCTAGCAATGAGCCTCAGAAATAAGAAGTGGCATCACCTCTAGGGGCACATGTGGCACATGAGATGATGTGGGTGAAACACTGAACTTCTCAGACATTTTCACAAACAGGAAATGATCTCATCTGAGTGGGCAGACAATGCCTGGGGGAAGGATGAACACCTGGAGCTGGGGAGGCAGGGGTAGTTTTAACCATTTAAAGAAGACAGTGGCATTGTGGCTTCGGCTAGCACCCACCCTCAACGAGGAAGAGAACGTCTCAGTGGAACTGGCTCCCCAAAGGTTGCCCGTGGCTTCGTGACAGTGAGGTGGCATCGAAGGGAAGAAATCAATGGAGGACGTAAGAATCAGCTGTTGTGCTGTGCAGTGCTGTGCTGACCAAGAGCCAGAAAACTTTGTCTGTAAAGATCCAGCTGGTAAATATTTCAGTCTTTGGAGGCCACAGGTAAACCAATGAGCACCTGTGTTTTCTGATAAAACTTTGTTTACAAAACCAGGCATGGGCCCGCCGGCCATCATTTGTCAACCCCTGAGCCAGGCACCATGGGGGTCCAGCAGAGGCTCAGGAGGGCTCATTGCACCTGGTCTTCACCACCATCCAGCACAGTAACAGGGACAATACAAGAAGGTCCCCATTGGGTTCATCTCTCTGGGTAGCCCAGCCCTCTAAGGTAGATGGCTGCATAATGACAGTGACTCAAGCAACAGGCTCTCGGGGCTCCAGTCCCAGGCTCACCCCACTGGGCATGATGACCGTGAGTCTTGGCCCTTCTCCAGTGCATAACTCCTCCCAGCAACAAGGCAGCCAGGGGAGCAGAGCAGGGGAGGCAGCAGGGCCTTCCGACCACACGCTGTGTCAGCGCCCTAAGTCAGAACCAGCAGATGACAGGCCTGCGCCACCCCAGAAGTAGCCCAACAAGTATGCTCAGTGCACATTTAGACAAAAGCAAATGCCGCTTCTCCTCAGCACCCTCTTTGACTCCCCCAGGTGCTACCCTTGGCACCACCTTGCACTAAGCGATCTGCTTGTGCTTGAACTGCCCACTCCTTATATGCCATGCATATGCCAAGACTAGAAGTGGTTTCTGCTTAGGCCAAATGTTTTGGAGCCTATGTAGTTCTTCTTTGATGCGATAATCCTGAGGTCGGTTTCTTTCTTCCATGCAGGTAACCAACATGATTCCAGGAGGCAGAAATTTAGTTCCTGTTTTGGCTGTTCACCTAACGAATCCCTCACTGTCTTTACGTTTTTGGTTTGTTCTCATTTCACCCTGTTTTTATGTACCGTATTAGGTCTGCTCATTTCTATACTATCTAACTATATTATATTCATATATTTTATTGTCATTCTTATTCCCCATTGTCTTACTTTTCAAGTGCAATAATGAAGAACATGGGAGTGGGCACAGTCTAGGGAAACACCCTGGAGTGAGAGACAAGGCCAGCGCGTCAGCCCCAGTCTGCCCTTGTGGGCAGCAGGACCCTGGGCCAATGAGTAAACATCTTTGAACTTCAATTGCTTCACTTACAAAACAAAGGTAAGTATATCAATCTCAGAGGGGTATTACAAGGATTAAATGAGTTAAGTGAGGAAAATTATTCTTACAACTCAATAACAAAAACACATATAATCCAAATAAAAATGGGCAGAGAGCCTGAATAGACGTGTCTCCAAAACAGTTACACAAATGGCCAATAATGATATTGCACAAAGATGCTCAATATCATTAGACATCCTGGATGGCTAACCCAACCAAAACCACAGCAAGATACCACTTTACAAGACACCCAGTAGAATGACTATAATAAAAATTTAGAGCATGAGTGTTGGTGAGGATGTAGAAAAGGGGGTCCTTCACACACTGCTGGGAAGACTGTAAATTGATGTGGCTGCTTTGGAAAATAGTCTGGCAGTATCTCAAAAGGTTAAGCAGAGTTACTAAATGACCCAACAATTAAATTGCTAGGTATATGTCCATAAGAAGTGAGAACATATGTCCACACAAATACCTGTACATGAATAGCAGCATTCACAGAAGCATTATTCATAAGTGTTATTCACAGAAAAGTAAAAACAACCTAAATGTCCTTCAACTGATAAATGGATAAACAAAATGTGCTATAGACATACAACAGAATATTTTTGACAACAACAGAAAAGTACTGATTCATGCTGCATGATGTATGAAACTTGAAAACATGAGGCTAAGTGAAAGAAACCAGTCACACAGGACCACACAATGCTCAATGCCATTTATGTGAAATGTTCACAATAGGAAATTCATAAAGACAGAAAATAGATTGGTAGTTGCCAGGGGCTGGGGGAGGAAAGGAATGGGAAGTGACTATTATTAGGTGTGGGGTTTCTCTTGGTGGTGATAAAATGTCCTGGAATCAAATAGTTGTGATAGTTGCATACTCTATGAATACATTTAAAACAATTGAATTGTACATTTTAAATTGGTGACCTATATGGTACTTTAATTATATTTGAATAAAACTGTTATTTAAAAAAATATGGAAGCTTCTTACCCTTGTGCATGACACACAGTAGGAACTAAAAATGGTCACTATTATTAACATTAACCTACCTGGACATCAGTTTCTCCATTTTTAAATTGCAGTAGATTATCTAATAGCCAACTCTGAGAACCTAAGTGTTTAAATTTATGTATGGCAAGGTCTCGAAAAGAAAGACTATTGTGGACTTGAGTAATTAGGAAATCCCTTTAGAAATTTGGATAGGACGAGGGTGGAGGCAAGGGCTTATATAACTGTAGATAGCAATTTGAAAAAACAAATGTGGGAATGATTTAGTTCCCTGTTTGGCCTATAGAGGGTAGTTTGCTTAAGCAAATAGTTCGTGATTGCAAAGAACAAGTTGGATGAGGACGCAAAATTAGATTTCAAAGGGTTTTGAAAACGTTGGCCAAAAAGTTCAGATTTAACACAGCATTGGAATGTCAAGTTAAGGAAAACTAACCTTCCATTTTATATGGTATAAATGGAGTGGTTAGAGTTCAACTTCAGGAAGGTCAATGGTACCCCAGTTACATTTGGTTTTGCTTCCCATGGCTTCAGTTACTTATGTTCAACCATGGTCTGAAAATACTAAATGGAAAATTCCAAAGGGAGAGAGAAAGACCACATTCACATAATTTTTGCTATAGTATATGAGGTGTGTCCAGAAAAAGTACCGTCATTGTTACTATAATGAGAACAATCTGCGCTACATTAATGTCACCTGGCAGCCAAGGAGAGTGGACTGGAATGCGCATGTGTGAACAATGACGTCTTCACTGTACTAGTCAGTGGGAGCGGTAGACACCAATAACTGAGCATGTGTACTGTGTGGCCATCACATTAAAAATAACAGCAAGTAGAGCAACAAATCTTCATCAAATTTTGTGTTAACACATTAGGCACAGAGTCAGTCTTTGGGGACTGACAGTGAACTTTCCGTTCAAGCGGCATCAGTCCCCAGGGACTGACAGTAGACTTTTCGTTTGGGTAACAGCAGTACATGGGACCAGCAGTATCAAGGTTAAAAAATAAATGTTGTAATTTTAATGAAGATTTGCCTTGGCTACACCACTGTGCACCTGTTTATACTCTAAATCAATACCTGTCGAGTGGTCACCAGCCCGCCACCTGAACGGAAAGCCCAGAAAAATCGGCTCCATGTTTAATGTATTAAGCTTGAACATTTGTCCATGGAAACTATTCAGATGATTCAGAAAGCTGCCACTACGCGCAACTGGTGATTGGCAGCTTCACCAGAAAATGTGCCTGCTTATGCATCACATCTCCTACAGAGTTTTTTGGTGAAACATCAAATCACTCAGGTGACTCAGCCCCACTACAGCCCAGATATGGTGCCCTGCAAGTTCTGGCTTTTCCCAAAACTAAAATCACCTTTGAAAGGGAAGAGATTTTAAACCATCAATAAGATTCAGGAAACTATGATGGGGTAGCCGATGGTGATTAGGAGAACTGTGTGAGGTCCCCAGGTGCCAACTTTGAAGGGGACTGAGGTGTCAATGTCCAGTATGTACAAGGTTTCTTGTATCTTGTATCCTCTTCAATAAATGCCTCTATTTTTCATATTGCATGGCTGAACACCTTCTGGACAGAACTTGTATTGTTATAATTGTTCTTTTTATTATTAACTACTGTTACCTTTTACTGTGTCTAATTTATAAATTAAACTTTATCATAGGTATGCATGTACAGGAAAAAACAGTGTGTATAGGATTAGTACTATCCAAGGTTTCAGGCATCCACTGGGGGTTTTGGAACCTATCCTCTTAGGGTAAGAAGACACTACTGTACTACTTGGTAAGGGCATGAAGAAAGAGGATAAGAATCAGAACAGAAGAGAAATGGTACAAAATAGTGGCTGCTTCACCATCCTAAAGGTGACAGAAAGAAGAATGAATAATCTCCTTCCTCTTTTCCTTAACACCTAACACAGTAACAATAACAACCTCAAAATAATGGTTAAAACCAGGGGAATTTTACAGGTAGCCTCTAAACAGGGACTCAACTGCAAACCCATGCCATGAGATTCGAAAGAAGCACGTAATATGAGAAAGAAAGGTAGGAAGAACTGGAGATAGGGAAAGAAACAAAGAAGATAATTCTGGAGTTGCCTCAAAATCTTCCACCCCAACCTTCAGAAGAAGTTTGGGGACAGAATATGAGTTAACACATTACAAGAATTCTCTCTAATTTCACACACAAGCAAGAGAGAAGTAGGCTAGGGGCATGATTTGGCAACCTTGGGAAGCCTCCTCCTAAAACCCCTAGACAGTAGAATCCCAGGATGTCTGCCCAGCCAAGAATATAAATAACTATGAGAGGTGTCTGTCAGAAAAAATAAAAATGATAGAACTTGGTGAATGAAAGCATACAGGGGATGGAATTAAAGAATGAGCTGGAGAGGAATCAAGTTTCCTGGCCCAGATTGTTCAGAAGGCAGTGCCAACAATAAGGGTGGGTGGAAGATGGGGCATATTACGGGAGAAAGGAACACACTCTATTTTTCAGATGCATCAAGTTAGAGCACACCTTTGATAGGTGTGTGTAGGACTGCTTATAAACTGTTATTTGAAGATTTAAAAAGTGATAGCACCAGTAAACTCAGATTTTTTAAAAATCACTTTTTTTCCAATGACTCTGGAATCAACTAGCTCCATGATGCTTTAAACATTTTTAAATTTCAAACTCTCTCTTTTACATATTATAAAGCCAGTCTGACTCATCTTGCACTTAGAAAATAAGCATGAAAAGCATAGCAGGGAATAGAAAAACTGAATATGTAACTTCCTCCACTGATAGAAAGGACAAACATTTCCAATTCTTGCAACTTAAAGACTATTTCATATATCAAAAAGATTTGTAATAATAGGTTAGTTTCAGGATTATTTTCTGTACCTTGATGAAATCACATAATTTTCAAACATCGGAAATCAAGTTGGTTCACAAGTAAAAGTGGAATCACCAAACTTTGTGGAACTCTGTGATCACTTTTGGGGAAGCTACTGTGACTGGGGACAGAATTTAAATTAAAGGGAAGGTGAGAGATTCACCCGTGCGATGTGTTCAATTACAGGCCCCTAATGAAGTTTATTACCTCAAGTCTACTGAATATTCCCTTTCCAAAAGATGCCATCCCCCTTCTTGCATATTCTGATAGTGTGTGTCCCTGACATTTGCTCTGTGAGAGAATAACCAAACAGTCAAATGTCCTCAAATGGAGAGCGGTCTTGAGTGAATAGTAAGCCTAAAGGATGTGAACACAATTCCTTGGTTATGTGTAAGTGTGCACATATGTGTATAGAGCTTCTTGTACAAAACCAGTCTTACTAACGTCCTAGACTTTGAGAACATTCTTCTCTCTACCTCAAATTGGGTTTACTTAACCTTGAACTTAAAAAATCCTAATAGTACTTACAAATC
The DNA here is from genome assembly GCA_004026765.1 of Micronycteris hirsuta. Lineage (NCBI taxonomy): Eukaryota > Metazoa > Chordata > Mammalia > Chiroptera > Phyllostomidae > Micronycteris > Micronycteris hirsuta. The sequence continues at coordinate 183,741 of PVJI01000194.1, forward strand.
TTACAGGTGTCTGTGTAAAGATTTAATTTTTGTTTGTTTGTTTAGGCAGGAAGTTGCCAGCTTTCTACAGAGTTCTCAAAGGGGTCTATTATCCAAAATGGATCAAGAACCTAAGCACGTGAGATGTCTAAAAATTAAAGACATCGAAAGTTTATTTCATAAATCTATACAAGAGCCATATTCACAGCTTTTTTGAAGATGAGTTCCTAGAAGTCCCAGTGGCTCCATGGGGGGGTCACAGTTGTGTCTCAACTGCCTGCATGACCCCCCCTTCCTATTATTTTTGTATCCAAATAATTATTCTCTTAATATTTCCATCTACAAAATAAAATTCCAAAGGAATTAAAATTATTCTCAGAACCATTTCTCCTCCTTTTCAAAGACTATTGTCACTTTGAAAACTGTAAATAGCATTTAAGATGATATTTAATTTTATGTTTGTGCCAACATTTAGTGGAAATGTCTAAGTTTTGAAATAGCAGAAAGCTCGCATTCCATCTGGTGTGTTTTCATTTTATCCCCTCTTCTCAGTGAATTTTAAAAGTCAATTGCAGTGTCAATATCTTTTCTGCTATGCTAATGTGGCCTGCATGAGGAAGTCAAAGGGTGGGAGTCCTCAGGGCAGGTGGTTCTTTCTCAATTGAACTAGTGTCATGGAATTACAAAGGGGAAATGCAGAGCTGAACATGTGCTTAGAAGTAGCTGAGATGAGATGAATGCCTATCAGTCTGAGGACAGAGAAACTGAGCCCCAGACAGAGGGAATTGACTGAAGCCTCATTAGTGATTGAACTAGGATGGGAGCCTCAGTAGGAGGGAAGGAAGGTGGTCACTTCCTTCCCTGAACTTGACAGGACTTTATCAGAACATACTGTTCATGGTACTCAGTGGTTTCTCCGTAGTTATTGTTGCTCAGTCCTTACCCACATGATTCAAGTTAGTATTTCAAAGCAATCACTGGTGTGCCATTTCTCTCTTGACCCTCTCCTGACTAAATGGAAGTATATTTACTGCTTAGAAGTAGTCTTCTGTCCTCACCAACTTAGTTTCTAAGTGCAAAGGGCACTGGTCCAGTGTGAGGGAGAAATAATTCATGCGGGGATAAGAAGGCTAAGTAGCTCTACCTGACCATCCCCAGACTTGAAAACGGAGTTTCAAACTGGAGAAGGGACAGAGGTGGGACAGAGATAAGAGAGATATTGAGAGATAAATGAGAAAGATTGAAAGAGAGAGAGACAGAGGTTGAGAATAAGAGAAAAAGAGAGAGGGGTTGAGAGAGAGAGAAATTAAGAGATTGAAAGAGAGATTGAGACAGAGGTTGATTGAAGGAGGGAGATAGATAGATGATAGATAGATAGATAGATAGATAGATAGATAGATAGATAGATAGATAATAGATAGTTACTGAGAGATAGATGGAGACTGGGAAAACACAAATGTACACTAGGACAATGTGCTCTACCCCTGCCCTTCCCCCAAGCCCCTATCTGAATCCTGAGATTTAGAGATACAGTAGCTTCATATTTGTTGCTGTAACAAAGTTCCACAAATTCAGTGGCTTAAAGCAACCCTAATTTACTATCTTATAGTTCTGGAAGTCAGAAGTCCAAAATGTGTCTAAACTGGCTAAAGTCAAGGTGTTGGCAGGTCCTTCTGCAGGCTCTAGGGGAGAATCTGTTTTCTCGCCTCTTCCAGATTCTAAAGGCTGCCTGCATTCCTCGGCTCAAGGTCTACTGCCATCTTCAAGGCCAGCAATGACCACAGGAGTCTTTCTCATGCTTACCACTCTGACACTGACTCTTCTGCCTCCCTCTTCCATGTTTAAGGGCCTTTTGATTTTATAGGGTCCACTCATGCAATTCTGGGTAACCCCCCTATCTTAAAGTTAGCTGACTAGCAAATCCAGTTTTATCTGCTACTTAAATCTTCTTCGTTGGGTAACAGCAAGGCTGCTGAGTATCATACCAGTAGGAATCCCTAATGTAGCCTCCTCTCTGCCTATAAGATCAAGAAATTGTGAAAAATATTACCCTGAAGAGTACTTTTTCCTAACAAGTCAGAGAGTAGAAACCCCAAAAAGCCATTCCTCTGGGTATTTCAACTTAAGTGATAGGTCACATATGACTATTTCCCATGGGGTCTTTACTAAAACTGAAGTCAATTTTTTCACTACATTTACCAGCCGACTACCGGTATATAGTGGTCTCTGTCAATGAGTGAGAAAGAACATAGAATGTCTGCTTTTAAAAAATGACCCCTGATGTTTTCTTTAAATTACAAAATCACTGCATATTCATTATATAAAGTTTGAAAAATGCCAAAGAATATAACGAAAGAAACAGGCGTGATCTACGATTCCATTGTCCAGCCACAGTCCCTTATAATTACTAAGTGCGCATGCTTCCATTCTGTTCTTGTTCATATACCACTCTTTCACTGAATATCATAGCCCAGTGTATTACATCTTTAAAATTACTTTAAAGCACTCTTTCTATATATGAATATATACTTTCAAACTACATTCCTCTATTTGGAATACAAATTATTTCTCAGGGGGATATTTTTCAAATTAAACAGGTAAGTTGTGCATGCTTCATAGATACACACTCTGAGGTAATCTGGAAACTATGACATGGACACAAGAACATTGTTGCGCCTAGAAAAGGATAAAATAGAAATATCTTTTATTTTCTTGGTAGTTCCAGAATATAATGGTACACAGGATTGTTCTGTCTTGGACTGGCCTGTTTTAGAGAGTGATGGTGAGGCTCTCAGGGGTCATTTATCAGGCCGCTTTTTGGTAAATTCCAGAAGTGGGTGGGTCCAGGGTCCAGGACTTGCCTTTGTGACTTGATTCTAGAGTTACCAGCCAAGTTCCACTAACCTCTAGCCAGCGGTATCCAACTTTTTGGTATCTCTGGGTCACATTGGAAGAAGACAAGTTGTCTTGGGCCACACATTAAACACATAAATCCTAACAAAAACTTATGAACAAAAAAAGGTTTTAAGTAAATTTGCGATTTTGTGTTGGGCTGCATTCATAGCCATCCTGGGCCACATGAGGCCTGTGGACTATGACGAAACTAGGCTAGACTAAGGCCTGATATTTCAGCTTTAAAATGCCATCCATTCCTCATCAGGTTTTGCTAGTTTGAAAAATACTTTGTCATCTCAGGAAGGGTAACAATGTGAAATAACGATGTGGCAATTATGGTTCATTCTTGAGAGGTGGTTTCGACAGGAAGGAAGGTCGTGCCCCCAAAGGAGGCAGGGAACTGTAGCTGATCAAGGAAACCCACAGCGGTGAGGAATGGGAGAACAGGCCTCTGAATTTAGGGTTGGGGATTCAGCTAAACAAACATATCTTGAGAACCTACTCCATTAGATAGTGGGATTTATTGAGTGTGAGGAGACAGAAAGGACAGTGGTGATTAAGGTACCTCTGAGAGCTGAGAGGCAACAAAGTGAAAAGGAGCCCAGACTCTGGATCCAGAAGACCTGAGTATGAATCCCAGGTCTGTGATCTCAGAAGAGGTACTATGTTTTTCTGAGCCTTAGGTAAACACAACTCATCACCCCATATTGCATTTCACTGGATACATTAACTCATCAGCATGCTAATGTCATAATCACACCATATTCTCCTCCATTTGACAGTATAATCAATTGATGAAAATTCTGTTCCTAACCTCTCTCAAGAAATACGGTTCAGCCTCTAGACTAAGATCGCCAACAGACGAAACCCCTTCAAGTTCCTCATGCTCCTGATTGAGATGAGACCAAAAGAAGAAACTATTGCAGTGTCTCAGGGAAGGAAGGTAAATGGTAGAAACATCATGTGGATGAAAAATGGCTTAAGAAGACAAGTCAAGTTGGTTATTTTAGGTTGAGAGGAAAAAAAAAATGCAGCCTCAGTCTTCACATCAACTGACCTGGCCAAGATGACCAGAGAAGCCAGCTGGATTACACATGGATTTGACCCAAACGTCCAAATTCCTCTCCAAATAACCCTGAAGAGTTTTCTAAGAACCAAAATTCTTTTAAAAGAAAAAATAAGATGCTGGAACAAGACTTCATTTCTGTGCAAAGGGAATATTCTATGAGTTCTTTAGTCGCTGTGAATGTAAGAAGGATTTCCAACAGGTACTGGTGCAGCTTCCCTAGAAGATATTTATGGTCCACTGAGAGTGGTAAGCAAGGACTGTTTCTTTTTGAAGAAAAAACAAGGCAGTGATTTCCTTTAATATTTTAGTGTGTTATCATGAGTTGAATGCACTATAAAGCATGCAGAAGTATTTAAGAGGCTCAGTGCTCAGAAAGGATGACTTTGGGAATTGTAGATGCTTGGCTGGAAGGGGTGGATGACTTCCTTGTGTTTAAAAAAAAAAGGCTCAAAGAGGAGTTACAATAAAGCACCTAGCTGGGAACTAGCGAGCTGTATCCTTAAAGCAGAAGGAAAAGCAAACAAACTATATTTGGAACATGCGAGTTTCCTATACTCTAAGTCATACACATTTAATAGGAGGGAGGTGTTCAGAACCTATAGGATTTAGTGAAAATATAGGATGCAGGGTGTGTGTGTATAAATGTCACTAATGTTGAACAGAGATCTGGAAACTGAGATTTAGCCCTGGAAGTCATAGTCTCTAGGAAAATTACGTATTCACTATCTTTGAATTTTCCACAAAAATGAAGGATAATGTTTTCTTCAGAGCCAAGGCTTTGCTGTCAGCCAGAATTTGGTGTAAACAAGCTTTGTCATGAGCTTGTTATAAGGTCTTGAGACAGACACTTACCCTCTGTGGGGTTTATCTTCAATTAAATGGTATTAATGAGATCTACCCTGCCAGGTTCATGCAGATTAAAGTAACGTATACATAGCGCCTAGCAGAGAGTCCTGCTCATTGCAATCTCTCATTAAATGACAATAAAAATGTTATTCCATTACTAGTTTCCATTAGTCCTCTCCCTAGAAACAAATATTAAAACCTAGAAGTATTTACTTATTTTTACTATTAACCCAATGCTTTCAGATTTCCCCCCTATTTCAAATATGGGAAACATGAAACACACTGAGACCTAAGTAGGAAGTCATTAAAGAACATTACAACATCACAACATTAAAGAACTTGTAATAAATCACTGACTTGACATGTAGAATTAAGAGCTATGCAGGTGCAGGAGCCTTTTCTAGATTTTCTTGGTAGAGAGAAAGTCGGGCATCTCTCATCTTGTTCCTCTAAATCTGGGGGTCATAAAAATCTCCAAGTAAGTTGCTTGCCAGTGAGCTAAAGCAATTTGGAAGCATTGGAAGAAAATCATAAGCCAGAATTTCTTCTTCCCAAGAGAGATTTCCGTATTGTCTTTTAATGTCTAGATATTGCAGACTGCATACTTGTGGAAGCTTAAAAGTTTAATGTCCTCACAAATTATTGAACTGCTATGTCTCTGAAGACTGTTGGTCCACAGGTGTGCATGATGATGGTCACAGGTAAAGACACTGAATCCATACGGTTTCCTCTTTAATGTGTTCAGAGGATTTGGAAAACCTCCTGAGTCTTCAGAGAAGGTGGTCTCTAACCAGTCACCTACCCCCCTTCCGACTGCTCGCTCACTCTCACCAGCTCCTTAGAATGCTCTCAGACATGCCCTCAAGATAATAATATTAATAATTATGTAAATCATAAGAGCTAACACTAAGTAAGTATTAACTCTCCACCAGACATTGCTCTAGGTCTTTATAATAATACCTCAATTCTCACAGCAGCCCCATCATAATCCCTATTTTACAGAAAAAGAGGAAAAAATTGAGATATGGAGAAGTTTCAGCAATTTGTTCAAGGATACAGAGCTAAAACTAAACACCAATCAATCTGGACACAGATCTTCAGGCTTAACCCCTACACACTATTGCCTCAAAAGAACACTTAATGGCTTTCTTTTCAAAATTGGAATAATAAAGTTCAGCCACCTAAGTAATGCTTGATTGGGCCACTCACAGAAGAACAATGGTCTACAGACATAATGATCAAAACAATGACTTGTCTATCCTCCAAAATGCATGGGTTGTTTTGTCAACATCACTGGTGAAATAAGTAGCCAAAAGATAAAAAAAATAGAAGTAAATTCTGTATAGAGGAATGCATCCTTGAAGTCATTTCATTTTTAAAACTTCACCAGTCTTCAAATCAGGATGATAGAACTTAATTCAATAGTTGGATGATGTATCTCCTATATTATCTTATTGTTTTGAAAACCAGGAAAAATAAATTACTGTCCTCTGGATTTGAAGGTCCAGAGTGAAAAAAGAGACTTTGCATCAAGTTACACTTTATGAAAACTAATGAAGCTATTTAGATATAATAAACTCTAGAGTTTTCCTGTCCAATTTGGTAGTCACTAGCCATGTGTAGCTAGTCTGAATCAAGTTGTGCTGGAAGTGTAAAATCATATGAGATTTTAAAAACTTATACATAAAAAGGATGTAAAACTCTCCAGAAAATATTTTATATTAGTCCCATGTTAAAACGGTAATATTTTGGTTACGCTGTGTTAAAAATTGTATCAATAAAATGAATTTCACCTACTTCTTTTTACTTGTTTTAATGTGACTATCAGAACTTTTAATTACATATATAACTCACATTCTATTTCTACTGGATAGTGCTGCTCTAGAATACAAAGTGTGATGTACAGATGGGGCACACACAGATAGAGACATCACCGGATGGTGAAAAAAGTAGCACCACATTCTGGTGACTCAGGCTGGAATTCCAAATACCAGGCTATGTTTCCAGGGACATATGTGCCTTGTAAGAAGCAGGTGACTGGGAGGTCTTACTGTTCTCTGCTGCTTTCTAAGAACGAGCCCTGCTTCCAAGCTAAGGGGTTTTATAAAGGTTATTTAAAATAAATGTATCATTCTTTTGTCTAAGAAATCACGAATAATTGAAAAGCAAAAATATTTTCAAATGTTTTAGGGCTTTAAAATTGAAGTTTTTCTTTTCTACTCCCCCTTAATTCTTGCTTATTTTGCTTTCTGTTTAAAGAGAGATCAAGCCCAATGTTTGGGGACTTTCTTTTTGAGACCATTATAATTTATATTGATTGAAAAGTATCAATGCTTAATTCATATTTCTTCTTGCTATATTCATCCATTTCCACTCATAATTCACTAACCTAAATAATTTAGTTTAAAAATAATAACTTATTTATAAACTTGGTTATTCCTATTTCTCAAACTCTCAACTCTAAATAAAATAGAGTTGAAAAATTTTCTTATGTGAGATCTAACTAGTCTTCTTTAGTGGATCATAGACCCCAAAGTTACCAAATTTTTGGACACTATTCTTAAATGACAGTTATTAATAGTTAAAGCAAGAACCTTGAATAAAAACCTAATTAAAAATTTCAACTAATTTTTAAAAATATACAAATGGTCCAATTTTTAATTACTGATGTTAATTAAGGTTTGAGTGCAGCAGTCACTGTGAGAGGCAAGGAAGAAAACAGACCAGCAACGAGGACTCCTTGGAGCAGGCATTTTCCAACTTAACTAACACGTACCTTATGGAGTCCTGCTGGAATATGTCTGTTTGGAAGGAGAATTCATTGTGGAGAACAGAAACGACTCTGCACGCAAAGACATATTCCGGATATAAAGAAGGAAGACCATAGGAGTGGTTTGACAGAGTGGTTGTACTTTTATATTATGGATAAACTAATGTGTAATTTTTTCTGGCTTATTTCTTCCTAACATGCGATTGAGCATATTCAAATGAGAAAGGAGAGCAGTTCTGGGAAAACTGACTTAGGGTGGTAATTCTCAAAGCAGACTCTAGGGAAATCTGTAAAGGTGGCATCCTTTGTCTTGGGGTGTGTCTAGATACCTGCCCTCTCGTCATCAGACACTATACTTTGCCTTCCTCCACCGTGTTTTTCTTGTGTCCAATCATTTCATGATTTTCCTTGGAGGCTACCAGTCCGCCATTGTCGCCCTCTGTGCTTCTCAGCAATCCCACGTGTGACCACCTTCACCAAATGTACTTAACCTAAGCTGTATACTCCCTGAATTCTTATCTCTACTAGGAAAAATGCTGAAAATAATTTTTAACCCAATAAATGCTTCCCTACTAATTTTGTTTCTCACTTTCAAGGCACATAGAGATTTAACTCAGTAATAATATGGCATAGGAAAGGGTAAACCAAATGTCTATCCAGCTCTTATCATTAAAACAGGATACCTATTTTAATGATAGAGCATTTGATGTCACAAATCATTAAATTACCACTACCATATATTTATTTGTTGGTTATATCACATCCAGATTCTTTGAGTTAAAAGTTCTCATGAATTTAGAAGAACCTACAGAGATTTTATTTATTCTGAACAAGGGGTAACAAAGTTTACATTCCAAAATTCTCAAACACACAAAAACTCATTCCTCAGTATGAGGACATCATTGAACCCAGAAGGAAAAAAGGTTAACTGTCTCACTGAAACATTCTTTTTTTTTTTTCTTTTGAGCATCAACTGGGGACCCATGGACTTAGAGCTCATCATCAAATGGTGTGTGAAAGAGATCCAAGTTCAAATATTATCAGCAGTATAATAGTTCTCTCCGGCTTTCAGGGCCAAATGATGTGATTTTAGCAAATTGATTTTGTTCATGCATTATGTTAAACCAAGCAATTGTTTCCCCTAAGATGCTTGAACCTACAGTTAGTTGCTCTGTCTTTGAAATTCATGGTTGAATTTCTCCAATTGCTGATTGCTATTCCCATTTGCTCTAATAATAGTCACTTCCTTCATCAGTAATGGGTTTTATATACAGTGCACAATCAAAACCATTCACTGTTACCCATAAACATTTGATGAATTGTCCAACATGGCTGTGAGAGTTGCTTATTTGGGATACAGCTAGGGTAAGCCTAACAGAGTTAATGAGATGATGTACCATCGCATTAGGCAACGAGTGTTTCCCTCCCCCGTATTAGTTGTACATGCTCTTTTACCCGAGGAACTATTTATGCCATTATCATAATCTTCATCAACTTGTCAAGATAATGGAGGGTCCACTGAGTTCAGAGAAGGCCTCACATAGTTCATATAAATTCAAAGGGCATAAATGTAGAAAGAGTTTGGGAGCAACTAATAAATAAGATCTGCATAGAGAATCATAAAGAATGGGCTTTCTCAGAGATTCTGCCCTGAAGAGGGTAGAACTTGAGCTCAATTTTGAGGAAAAGAAAAAAGACTCATCCTCTGAAATGGGGACAATAAATTAGTAAGCAAAATGTGTAAAGACAAATCCAAGACAGAGAGCTGGAGGAAGAGCAGACGAAGATAAACACAGGGATACTAATCAAGGCTGTAATAAAATGAAGAAAGCCCTGAGCCTGCTTTCAGCAGATACCACATCTGTATTTGTTAGACACACACCAGTGTAGGTTTGGGGGGAGGCAAGTTACTTATCAACTTTGACAAGTGCCTACCAGACTTACTTAGCAATCAGACAAGGTTTATAATTACTTCACCAAGCCTTTCTGATGAGTCACAATTTGCAGCTGTCTGCACACTGATTTCTGACAAACCGATTTCGTTCCACCGACGCTTCATTAAATTAACCTTAGAGGGCTGATATCACCATGTCAGAATCTCACCCAAAGTAGCTATGAGTTAATAAATTGCCCTTCTGAAAAGCCAAATGTTCTCTCCATTTAAATTATGTTAGGACTAGTAGGGAACTTCAAGTTCTTCTAGTTCAACATTTTATTTTTTCATGTAATCACTCATTTACCAAATGTTTATTGAAGACCCTCTCTATGCCAGATTAGCTCCCTGTTCTCAAGACTTTACAGTGCAGTTAGGGATGCAGACATTGAATAATGAACTAATAAGTTATTCTGAGTGACAGAAATAATAAGGTCATAAACATGTGATATGATAGAGTTACCTGAAAGAATATAAGGGATTAGCTATCTTAGATGGAGTGAGGTGATCAATGAAAAGAATTCTTTGAGGGGTGACACTTGAGCTGAAATTTGGACGGTGACATGAAGCCACAGGACAGGAAAGAGGAGATGAAAGAAGCCACAAGAAGGCCCTGAGGTAGGAACAAGAATAATATACTTGACGAAGCAAGTAATGAGAGAGAATGAGAGTAACAGGAGCAAGGGAGGTAGGTAGGATGCCCTATTGAAGTTAAAGAACTCACCCAGGGTCAGAGAATTGTAAATGAGTAAGCAAGAGAGTATAATGAATGTTACAGATAAGTGGCATGCACAAAGGACTAGACAGAGGACCCTGGGGGTGGTCATTTTGACTGTAGAGAGAAGAGGAATACCCCATGAAACAGGCAGGGATCTCAAACTCGAATCTGGGATGCAAGCCTCCATAAGAGACTGAGCGGTGGGAACTGCAATGACCTAGAGAATGAATGGCATACCTAATAGCATTCAGACTCATTCCAGATACTTTGCAGGCACAATAAAGCACATCATTAAAGAATACATTTCAAGCAAAATAAAAAATATGAGGAAGCAAGCAAATCCCATGGACCATCAATATGCAACAATGTGCTGGAGGAAAAGTGGGAAGTAGGCTGGGAATGAGAAAAATCAATACATCGTGATCTAATGTAAGTCAAAGAAGAGCTGCACTTTATATTTCCATGAACTAAACAAAAAAGAATGTTTTATTTGGCAGTAACCCAAATGCCGTAATACTAATAGCAACAACAAAGACCTACAGTATTTGTTCCGGACTTGCATAACTTAAAAACAGAGGTAATGATCAAACGGGCCAGATTTGTAAAGTTATGGAACCATGAGGTCCATCCAAGGAAGATTCGTGGCCATCCACTCTGTGCTTACATGGACCCAGGGAAGGAAACCTCCCCATACCTCCCCCCAAGGCACTTTCTATCAATTCGACCTGTCATTACATGGGGCTGGTATCTGCCTCCTTGTCCCCTAAAAGTCCCAGATCTTCCACTTGGAACCACCTGATAGCCCTTTAGATTGTTAGAAGCAGTTACCCTGTCACTGTCTTCCCTCCACAGGTCTTCCCTTCTCCAAACAAAACATATTTACTATTAACTACTCCCCAGACTCTACCATCCTAGTCACCTTTCCGTGAACTTTTTCTAGTTTGTCACTATCCCTTGTAAACAGTGCCCAGAGAGAACACAGCATTCCCGCTAATTTACAGTGTAGGGCTTCCTTATGCACTGTTTTCTATTTCTGCAGCGGTAAGAATACAATTGCGTTTTATTAAGCTCAGTCTCCTGCTGTCCAAGTCCCCCCCTTCCCACCTTCCAAGCCAGTCTGTCTGTTGTATTTCAGGGACACATGCATAATTTCAAGTGAGTGCTCCTTTTAGTATAAAGAATGCTGTCCCTCATCACTCCATCATTTCTGATTAAAATCAGTCAGTCTAACGTACATCATATCCTGTACCAACAATGCAGTGCTTTGTGCTTCTCATGCCACTTTCTAGATATTATCTTATTTATTATGTACTCAAACTTTATACATAGAGGAAGATGAATCTGAGAATTAGTGGTTAAAGGAAAAGGGAAAATTGAAAATCTGACCCTTGGAAAAAGTATTGAATAGGAGCATCCAATACTGTGGCTTTGAATCCAGGCTCCCCATTTACCCATCATTGCTAGGTTTTAAAAACAAAATGAGTAATAATAAGAAGAACAGAAAGCAGCTACCTATTAATAGAGGTGTAGTATGTACTAAGTCCTGTAATAAGCTTTTAATGTACAGTATGTCGTATATTATACATAACAATCTCTGAAGTATTTATCTTCATTTCAGAGAGGAGGGAATCAAAACACAGAGGTTAAGGGACTTGCCCAATGTTACACAATCAGTAGGTGGCACTGGGATTTGAACCTAATTCTGCTTGTCTTCAAAAAGTTCAGTCTCTTCATAGTCTCATGCCACAATCTCCCTCAACCTCCTTCAGTGGTTGCTATCTATACTACACGTTACTTACCAGTTGATTTAAAAACAAAAAACAAAAAAATACTCTTGCAATAATTACTTCTTCTGAGATGCTTCTCCAGAAAGGTAGGAGGGAGGGACTTGTGTTGTCTTATCTGCGGGCCAGTGACTCCATGCAATCACGCACTCAAGGGCAAAAGAGAAAGGTTGGGGGGAAAGGTCATGCACTGACCTCAGTGCCGGGCACTGTGTTTCTAACTGGGCTGCAATGCAGCCCTGCAACTTCTATCACAAGCACATTTAGAATATAAACAAGATTTCAAGGTGACAGTTCAACCAAAAAAAAAAACCCCCACAGTGTTTTCAAGCACTTTTAATACCTTTTTAGCAGTAGTCACTTGTATATAAATCATGTGCTAATTTATTCATTAAAATAGCCTGTACTTGGCAACATTTTATTAACCTTAGTTTATGCTAATATGATCAGTAATTGTATTTTTTAAAAAATGCATCTCTTTATAATTACTCCATAATTCTGATTTTCTTCCAATTTGATTTAAGCTCTTACTAACCTCAAATCACATTCCACATCCAATGAAAATGAGTTTGGATTATAATAAGATATGACTTCAGGAAAGTCTAAATTTGGAGAGACACTTTTCTCATACCTAGACATGCATCAGGATCTCCTAGGAACTTTCTTAGGCCTACGAAATTACTGATTCCCCCGGGCCTTGGTAATCTACTGGGCCAGGGTTGGGACGTCCTGGGAAAGAAGATTTGCAGCAATTAGCCCACTGACCAGCACTTGGGGACCAATGACTAGAGCATTTTTACCCTTCACAGGTCTATTTCAGCCTTTGGAAAACAGGAACACACATAGTGAGGGATATCCCAAAAGCATAAAACCAATTGCCTCAAAGGATCTAGTGAATCCCAGGAAAATTGATTAGAAGTCTCAATACTAACTGTTGACCTTTGGTTCTCTATTTTCAGGATCTAATAGGCATTTAATGCCCAATTATTGCAAAGAAACCTTAAAAAAAGGTGCATATTTTTTATCTAACCCATAGAAATAGGTGGAGGTAGTCACAGGGGTTTAGCTAGTAGAGCTGTTTGATAAACAAATAATAAAAAAAAAAAAAACCCTAAAATAAAAATTTCTCTCAGCCCTGTCTGGTGTGGTTCAGTGGATTGAATGTGGGCCTGCAAACCAAAGGGTCACCGGTTTGATTCTCAGTCTAGTGCACATGCCTGAGTTGCCGGCCAGGTCCCCAGCTGGGGGCGCATGAGAGGCACCACACATTGATGTTTCTCTCCTTCTCTTTCTCCCTCCCTCCTCCTTCCTCTAAAAATAAATAAATAGAAATAAGAAAATAAGCACTCTCAAAGGGTTAAAATAGGAGTGTCAGTAGATGGCTAAAATGGCACCTCTCTCCTATTTGACACCACAGCAGACATTGCTAATCAATCACAGCACATTTCCTTGTTGCATCCAGAAACAGCCTCAATGCCTTTTCACCTGAGCACTCCAGGGCACCACTGCCATCTGACCTGCTCTCATGTGTGGGGAATATATTTACCCTTCAATGGCTACAGTAAATAGTTATATCATTCAAACCAACCTAGTCTTTGCTAATGATAATTCAAAGTTTGAATTTGAATAAATGCTATTTAGCAAGACAAGCTAAGTTCCAAAGTATTTAAAAAATTAAATGTAACATTTGAATAAAATAACCATATATCCATCTGCTTAATTTCCATTGGTTGTATAGATTTTGTCCTATGGAGACACTGGGTCATAGCTCCATGCAAACATTCAGTGTCCCGGTAAATGACAGGCAGAGATTACAAGGACATTTAGATTTTGTCCAGTTTCATTTGAAAAAGAAATCATTATAAATTCATTTGTCTTCAGTTCCCATAATGGTCATTCTGGGCTACTTCACCTCTACTACTGCTTCCCAAGTCATATCGGATGGATCCCATTCAAGACCGTATATATGGCAATACCGACTTAGGCTGCTTTCATCACATGGACAGCCCCTGCGATCACACAAGAAGATCAGAGAAAGCAGACCCACCTCATCATAGATGCTGTCATTCCTGTGAAAGTCTCCAGCCTTCCTGGGAAGAACGTGGATGTGAACATGCTGAAAATATACAAAAAATAAAAAATAAAATGTCGTTATCTCCCCATATATTTTCATACTTGACAGTGATGCTCTCATGAAACCCAATTACTCCACATTGTTTCCTGCTGGATTATTTTTCATAGGAAGATGACGTTCACCTTCAGTAACTCGATCTGAAATCTGTGGAGAATAGAGGCACAGAACAAGAGAGAACAACTTGGTGGCATCTATGAGAGTGTGAGTGAAATGCCAGAGTGTTTCAGGGGCCCTGGGAAATTATTCATAGTTGTCAGTCTTGGTTGTATTTAGCCAATGCTTTGAAATGACAGCATGTCTTAAAAGGTGACAACAGTGCCTTTGAAACTGACAAGAAATAAGAATTGGCTAAAACAGAAAACTGCGTAAGTCAAGAGCAAATGAGGGAGAGTATAATGGAGCATGGGCCAAATTACAGAATCCAGGCTTCAAATAATAATCATATAATAATAATATAAATAATGCTCATTATTAAGCTTTTAATTATTATGATAAGGAAACTCTGTGCTTGGCATTTATCACATTCAATGCCTTGAATAAACCTGCAAGGCAGCTCTGCCATGACCTCCACGCTACTGATGAGGAAGTCCGCTCAGAGGCCCAGGCCTTGCAGGTGGTCAGCATAGAAAGCCAGGGGGTCTGGTCCTCACCCCCACCTTCTCCATCAGCCATACACTGCTTCTGTGACGTTAATCTTTTGAACAGCCCATTTCTTTAGTCCACAAAAGTACCCGAGTAATATACATAGCAATGCTATTATCCAGAGATTGTGACTCAAGGAACACAGCATATCTAACTCAATATATTCTTCAAGGCTAAAGTGCCATTTGAAAGTTTTACTTTCCAAATAACCTCTATTGTGCCTCAGCTGAAGTTAAACTTCATTCCTGCCCTTGAGCTTTGTTCGTGCGTTTATTAGAAACCGTGGGGAGGAATGTGAAAATGGAAAGCCTAAGTGTGGCGAGGCAGACAAAGAATCGAACATCACTCCTGATCACGCCCATCCTCCCTGATTACTGCGACCAGGCCAGAGCCTCCAAAGGGCCTCTGGAGAGGGCGCGATGAAGGGTCCCTGTGGCTTTGCTTGCACAAGGAGGAGAAATGGTGCCCTATTTAGAAGCCAAGGCAGGGAACAAGGCAGTCAAAGGTGAACAAAGCAGAGAGGAGCTTCGCATCAGCCCTTCAGCACACAGTCACCAAAGAGTGGCATGTTTTTGCCAGAATATTCTCCAATGACAAAGCCAGTCACAGATTCCTCAGCAACTGGGATGAATGTATACATAAGACTGTGTGAGCCTAAGGAGATGGGGAGAAAAAGCAAACTGGAAAAAGTAAATCACAAACTTCCCATGGAACCAATTTCCTAGGAGAAAGCAGTGCAGGATGGGCCCAGGGTGAAATTTCTTAAAGTCCATGGGCTGGCTGACTTAAAAGCAAGACCAGAAAAAATAAAATGCCACAGTTCAAGGAAACAGCCCACCCTGAGAAGGGGCCTTCACTCAATCTTTGCTTCCCCAAACTGTTGCTACCCTTTCCTCCTTTTCTCGGTCCTTCCTTTCTCTCTCACTCTCATCTTTCCTCCCTCCCTTCCATCCGTCATCTCCTTGTACTTTCCAATAATCAGGTATTCCTGACCAGGGTTCTGCAGTCAAACTGCCTAATGCAAATCCTGGACCTACCACTTACTGGCTGCGTGGCCTTGCCTCATTCGGCCTATATCTTAGTATGCCCATCTAGGACGAGGATTATGACAATTTCTATCTCACAGAGTTGTTAAGAGGATCTGATCTGCTATGTATTTATTATGCTGCTTAGTGTGTAGTCAGTATGCAGCACATAGCTGCAGTAATATCACGTTCAGGGAACAGGTCCCACA
Organism: Micronycteris hirsuta; assembly: GCA_004026765.1. NCBI lineage: Eukaryota > Metazoa > Chordata > Mammalia > Chiroptera > Phyllostomidae > Micronycteris > Micronycteris hirsuta. The sequence continues at coordinate 199,745 of PVJI01000194.1, forward strand.
CCGGCAGGAAAGATATTTAAGAAGCTCCATGTCTGGGGCATGGTTAAAGTTTCTCGGTTGCTCCAGCTTATTTTTGTTGCTTTGATGAGTGGTTCTCAAACTTGAACATGCACCTGGGGCTTGATAAAACAAAGACCACCAGGCCCCCAAATCTGCATTTCTAACGAGCTCCCAAGTGTTGTCAGTATTGCTGGTCCATGGCCATACTTTGAGAACCACTGGTTCCTGACCCCTTCTCCTGGCTAATGTGGGTGCCAAGGTCACTCACTGCTTTGCTTGGCGTTGCATTATTGGGAAGCTATTGCTGTATGCTTCCCTGGCTTCCTGCCCCGGCCACATTCCATGCCTTGCCCTGAGGGGCATGCCTGCTGTTGCCCACTAACAACATGTAGCCGGCTGGGAACTTACACTGTGGGAATCTCCTGGGGTCAGGCCCACCCCTGCTTTCATTTTTTTACACTTCCTCTCCTAGATTTAGTGTTCAGGGCTATTTCTATAGGCCCTGTTACCATGCAGTCCTGGAAATGCCACTTTTGATCACCAGTAACCATTTGAAGTCACTGTGGTTCCCTGTGACATTGATAACAGGAAACAGTTTACTGTACAGGTGATTTCCCCCTAAGGAATAGATCTCGAGTGAGAGACTGATCACAAGATCCTGACAATCCAGTCACTTTCTCGGAGAGAGAAATCGTGATGAAGCCAGCCCAAAGTCTTGCTGTTGTGAAGGAATATCATTGTCACATCCTTCCGATAGAATGTCATACCTATAAAAACCCTATGAACAGCACATATGGGGATAATCTGACATAACATATTCTTAGTGAATTCATATTGAGCCTTGGTGATCACAATTTACTTTTCTAAGTGTTAATAAAACCTCCAATTAATAAAGCACTACAAAATTTTGCTAGGCTTTAGTATTTACTAGGGTTTAAATTTTGCTAGGGTTTCAAGCAGTTTAGCTACTTGAGTTGAAACAGTATTTCAAAATATCCATAATACCTTCCATACAAAAACAGTTTTCAGGGTCAAATAAATCTCACGATGTTCATTAGCATATTAAAGTACATGAAAGGACCAGATAAAAGATACTTGGTTAAGTCTGTTCACTTAGCAATCTAGAAACTTACTTATGGAGCCCCAGGTTCTTTATTCACACAACATCCAATTTCTTTTTTCTAATACCTACATTTATTTATACAAAATTATTTATTACCAGTTTCTAGTCTAGGAACCAGAGATACAGTGATGAGCAAGACAAAGCCCCTGCCCACATAAAGCTACAACCCAATGGGCAATGCAGAAAATAAAAAAGTAAATACATAAATACATATATGATTTATTTTCAGGTGGAAATAAGTATCATGAAGAAAATCATAGCAGTCAGAGCTAAAAATTCAGAATTGAGACACTTCACCATTTGTAATTTGGGAAGAGAAGAAATAGGACTCAGATTAAGGATACAGTGGGGGAAGGAGGCAGATAAAGAGGGTAAATTCAAAGGCTGAGAAATTTCAAGAAGAATGGTATAATCAACATTGTCAATATTGCTGAAAGCTAGAGTTGGTTTCAGTGAAATTTGGGGGAATAAAAATTTACCTGAAAACCACATGAAAGATGCTCAACATCATTAATCATTAATAAAATGCTAATCAAAACCACACTGAGATACCCCTTTGCACTCACTAGAATGGCTATTAAAAAAACAAAAAACACAAGACACTAACAAGTGTTGGCAAGGATGTGGAGAATTAGAACCCTCACACGTTGTCAGGGGAGACGTAAAATGGTGTGGCTGCTTTGGAAAATGGTCTGGCAGTTTGTCAAAAAGTTAAACATATAGTTACCATATGAGCCAGAATTCTATCCTACGTATGTACCCAAGAGATATGAAAATACATGTTCACATGAACACTTGCAAATGAATATTTACAGCAGGATTATTCATAAGAACCAAACAAGGGAACAATCCCAAGTGTCCATCAATAATGAATGAAAAAAGAAAATGTGGTATAACCAGACAATATGATTTGGAATGAAGTACTTCAAAAGGAATGAAGTACTGCTAAGTGAAAGAATTATGCTATGTGAATTATGCTAAGTGAAAGAAGCCAGACACAAAAGGGCAGATACTGTATGATTCCATTTATATAATGTCCAGAACAGGCAAATTCAGAGACAGGATATAAATTAGCGGTTGCCGGGGGGAATGGGGAGTGACTGCAAATGGGCATGAGGTTTCTTTTGGAGATTATGAATATATTCTAGAATTGAATTGTGGTGATGGTTGCATAATTTTGTAAATAAAAAAATCTACAGAATTATACACTTACAAATAGTAAATTTATGTTATGTGAGTTATATCTCAATAATGCATTTATTTAAAAAAAAACCTGTAGATTTAAGAGAGTGCAAGGTGAAGAAAGGGAGATAAATAAGTATAGACAACTTTTACAAGGAGTTGTTTTTTTTTTCAAAAGATTTTATTTATTTATTTTGGAGATAGGGGAAGGGAGGGAGACAGAGAGGGAGAGAAACAGCAATGTGTGGTTGCCTCTCACATGGCCCTCATTGGGAACCCGGCCTGCAACCCAGGCATGTGCCCTGACGGGGAATCAAACCGGGACCCTCTGGTTCCCAGCCCGCGCTCAATCCACTGAGCTACACCAGCCAGGGCATTACAAGGAGTTTTACAAACAAATCAATAAGAGTAGCTCCAGAGGAGGGAGAAAATCACTCCTTTGGGAAACACAGGTTTAAGGTTACTGGACCTACTAGTTTCTACATTCATTATTATCATTAGTAGTGGTAATTGCTGTTGTTAACATTTATTAAAAGCTTACTACATGTAAGTCCCTGGGCTGATTTACATCTGTATGTCAATTAATCCTACATTATTCCCAAGAGGTAGTTAATAAATGCATGACCATTTCCTAGTGACAAATTAGACCAAAGAGGTTAAGTGGCTTGCCCAAGTTCCTGCGGGGAGTGAGTGCCCAAGAGCTGACACCTGACCCTGAGTCTGTCATCAGACATCATGGTGTTTGCGTGTCACCAAATGACACCATCCCTCAGGAGGCCACCTGCTTCTCCCCATTCCAAAATTAAGGACACCTCCTCCCTGTAGTCTCTTGATGCCTCTCCCGAGGCCCGTTATTTCTCAATAATGTCTTTGATCACATCTGCTAAGTCCTTTCAGGGTCACAGGATGAGGTTTGCCTTTGCTTAGAGACTTGAATTAACTTGGAGTAAGGGTATTACCATCCGAGTTCCATTTCCACCTTACTTCTTCCTAGTTGAAAGCCACACCCAAAATACTATAGAGATAAACAAAGTTGTTCAATGTCAAGCCTTTTCCCCCCTCATTTATTAATTTTATGGAATTTATACCAAGTAGCAGATTCACCCTTTCTTGTCTCACCTGCCTGGGCAAATCCCAGCTTTAAAAGCCCTTTCTGTTGTCTCTTCGTTTTCTTCCAAAGGTAGGCACTCTCTGTACTTTAATATCCCAATGACATTTTCCTAGGCCCTGCCTTCCTTTTGCTACCTATGCTTCTCCCTCTGTCCTTTTGAACATATCTACTGTACCCCTGAGGATGGTCAGCATAGTCACGTGAATGTCTTTGTCTTTGTCAGAATACACCGCAATTCAATGATAGGGGCTAAAACCCTGGTGGGATGAGGACAGGGAAGGATAGAGAGCTAACCTGCTCCATAACTAGTGTCCTGCAACCTCCACCAGCCGGTCCAGTGTGAACCCCTCTCCCTCAGATCTGCACTGAGCAATGGCAGAAGGTAAATCTGATTCTAAAGAATACTATAAATGCTGCTGTGGTAGTCATACAATGATCCCCTCCAAATGTCCATATCCTAATCCAACACTCACAAATATGTTAGTTTGCATGGTAAAGGAGAAATAAGGTTGCAGATGGATTGAGATTGCTACTCACCTGCCCTTAAAATAGGGAGAGTACAAATGACCCTGGATTATCCAGCTGGGCCCAATGTAATCACAAAGGTCCTTGGAAGCAGAAGAGGGTGAACAAGTCAAACTTCAAAACTTTGTTCTTCAAAGGATATTATCAAGAAAAGGAAAAGGTGTCCACAGAATGGGAGAAAAATTTTGCAAATCATACATCTACTAAGGTACTTAGTAGGACATATGTCCCATGTATATAGGACATATAAGAAACTATTTCAAATCAATAAGAAGACAAAATCCCAACTAAAAATAGGCAAAAGATGAATAGAAATTTCTCCAAAGAGGAGGAATAAATGGCCAATAAATCACATGGTCAGAGTTAGCAGGCCATTTTTTCTTAAGAATATCCTAAGAATCTGCCCCCTCCCATCCTTTCTTTGTTTTCCCCCTAGAGTCACAGGAGAATACTTAGAATCAGCAGAAGTAAGATTTTACAGCATAGAGCATACTACTAGTTAGGGGACATATAACTTACTGTCCAAAGTGAAACTTTTAGGGGTGAAAGGACACACTGTTTATAACTGCACAATAGGCCTAAATCTTGACTGTTCTAAACAAACCAACATAAATGTCACCCACAATAGTAGTGATTTAATCGGGAAGTATGATAGCATAACAAAGATGGGATTTGACATCCTCTTAACTTGGCTTAGCATCTCAGCTCTGCCACTTTGACCAATTTAGTGACTTTGGGCAATTTACTCAATCTCAGTGAGCTTCAGTTTCCTCACTTGGGAAAATCGAGATCGTAACTGTTCCTATTGTTTAGCGTTTTGGAAAGGATATGAGAATAGAGATATATGCACAGTTATTAGTATAAAATGTTTTCATGTAAATGCTAGCTAATGTTATAACTGAGAATAACTTACAAATGGATACTCTAAATGTGTATGTAGAGGTTTTTACCTTATGAAAAAGAAATAATTAAATGATATATATATATCAATGTTCTCTCAAGAATAGAACTACACTTAGGGTATTCTTCTAAAAATCACTGAGGCCCTGGCTGGCATAGCTCAGTGGATTGAGTGCGGTCCTGCGAACCAAAGGGTCATCAGTTTGATTCCCAGTCTAGAGCATAAGCCTGGGTTGCAGGCCAGGTCCCCAGTAGGTGTCATGTGAGAGGCAACCACACATTGATGTTTCTCCCCCTCTTTTTCTCTTTCTCTTCCCCTCTAAAAAAATAAATAAAGTCTTAAATAAATAAATAAATAAATACCACTGAGATTGCCACATGGCTCTAGACATCAGGCAAGCCTTATTCATATTGTTCAACTGACAACCTCAGAATACTGAGTGATGCATTTATTTCCATGCCTTTGCTACCTACATTGCATACAATAGTTAACCTGCTGTAATAGGAGTAAAGTGTTGAGACAGCAAATTGTTGTATTTGGTGGAAAGAGGATGTTTTGTCCTTTGCAAGTCAGGGAGGAGTGGAAGGTGGACACCAAAAATCTATAGTAATCTGAGAGTTAGACTCTATTGAAGGAGTAAAAAACTAGAGGCAAGATAATGGGACGGGAGAATGTTAATTCTTCATGCCCAGATGTTTCTCTCCACATGTCAGTAACTCTACCACCATTCTTCTCTTTAATTCACTTAGTCAAGGAAAATAGAAGAAGCCACTTGAAATGTAATTGTCTCTCGCTCCTCCTGTTGGGGTCTATTACACAAACAGTAGGGATATTTCTCATTTCATTCTGTTTACTGCAGTAAGATTTTTAAAAGGAGGTGGAAGAGGAGAAGTTCTCTCAGCACCTGCTTTCTCAATCGATAGTAATTTCTTTGCCCCAGAGCGAGTGGTTTTTGAACAAAATGGGTACACCCTCATAAGCAACATCACCATCTTACAAACACATTACTGAAACAGGAAAGGTGATAGAACCATGACGACAGCTCCCATTGCCTGCTGAGCTGAGTGCCCATATACCATCCACCTTTTATTTTTCTGCTCATTTGTAATCAGTGCTTCCTTTACACAGACAAATGATAGAAAAGGTGAGTTTTCTTCTGGGCACCCCTTCTTGAATCTGTGAGCCATGGGAAAGGAAGTTGATCTACTTCTCATCTGTTCTTTTGTTCTGAATTTCACTGGAAGAGTTCCTTAGAACAAAGAAAACAAGAATAATCTCTCCTGGGTTTACCCAAAGCCTATCACACATCTGATGCAGTCCAGTACTTTGGGGAAAGGATGAGCTACCCTCCTGCTTGCAGTGTGGAAGGAGGGGGAATTGATTGGCAAAACAGATGCAGTGACACTACTCATGTTTGTTCAGTTCCCCAGGCTTCTACTCTCCTGGAGAAATTGAAAAAGAACCTGCCAATTATTTTCACCTTGTGAGCTGAAAGCCAAAAGAAATAGACACGCACCCAGCTCTCAGAGTTCAGTGACACTTTACACAGCATTGGACTCCATCATTTTGCTTTTCTTTGACTTGAAAAGACCTTAATTTTTAGAAATTTTGAATTTTAAAGCTGTCTGGTTGCTAAAAGTTCCTTTAAACTGGCATTTTGGTTTGGAGCCATGCATCATCGAGGCCGTGATGCTTAGCTGATGTACTGCACCCATATATCATAAGAGCTCCATCCCTCTCATGATATATTATTATAACTCACAACTGGAGCACCACCAGTGATGTACGGCTTAAAAACACAAGTGTAAGCCACAAAACTCTACAGGGTCTCCACAAATCCTGAGAAGTGTTTTTGGAAAGTGAATTGGTTCTTTATCTTTTTATTCTCCCTTAAAGTTTCTCAATTTGACTGGGACATTCTGGGCATATGGAAAGCACTGTTTCCTCTGTTGCACAAAAGGCACACCAGCTGCTTTAGCATTGCTGATACCCGAAAGGAAGGGACTTATTAGCAAGAGGGCTAGAAACCATCCTGATGCCTGTGCATTTTGACAGACTACTAATTTTATTCTGAGTTGCTTCTGTCAAGGTGTTCTCAAGGCCTGTGTACAGCTGTATTTTCAGTGACGTTTATTTCAAAACAAGTAGCTGACACTGTTTTCACAGACCCTAAATCTAGTAGAAGGTGAGGCCTTCCCAAACCAAGTAAGGCAGAACCCAGTCCTGAAGAAAACACAGACTTTGGGGTTGGTGGTAGTCCAGAGTAGAGTATATTTGGCAAGGCTCCCTGCAGCATCAAGCCTTCTGGTTCAGAACAGAAGCAGGCTGTCAAAAATATATTTGGTCTTATAATATACACTGTCTTAAAATACAGTAATTGCTAGAATTTACTGAATATTTAGAATATGCCAGCGTTGGTCTAAGCACTTTACCTACCTTTTTAATATAATATGTACAGCAATCTTATGTATTAGGATATTGGTATTTTCCCTGCTTGAAAGAGGAGGCAAGATGAGAGAAGTTATAGATGAAGAAAGGGAAGCACAGGGAGGCAGAGCGCGTGGGTTTCAGTCCCAGAACCCAAGTCTGACTAGCAGCCTAGCAGAAGTTATAAGCCCCCTTACACTCACCCTTAGCACATCAAGCACTTCTGCAAGAGAGGCCCATGAGAGAATAAATTTCTTATAAATTTGAGAATCATTCTTGTACAAATGTTCTATATTATCTTTTAGTTAATGATTGGCTTTCAGTGACATAACAGTTTCAAGTTCTGGAAACTGTTGAGCAGGAGAATGGAATTTACAATCACTTCCCTCTAAAAAGTTGACAAGCTCAAGCAAGGTCTGTAAAACCATAATAAACCTCTTCAGTGGTCGTTCCTGTCGTGTTAGGTCACACCTGTGCGATAAGATGGGCGGAACCCCAGGCAGACCATTCCAGGGTGAAGAGTCTCCCCGCTGAGCCTGCACGCAGGGGGTCCTGTTTGCTGCTGCGCAGGAACAGCACCTAAACGACGCCTCTGGTAAAACCATGTTCGGAAGATTGTTTCAGGATTTGTCAAACCTATATTTTATCAGCTATCATTATACTCATTATGTTTACAGTAACATTTTCATAAGAAAAATTAAACACTGTTCTATTATTGGGGAGCTCCTATCCCTTTGCTTCAGTCCCACTTCCACTGTGTCTCAGAGCAAGTTCAAATGTCTTCATTCTCTCCAAACTCTTCAGGTTTCTGATTATTTGTCTGTATTTCAATGATACAGATACTTTTTCCTCATAAAGTATCAATAATTCCAGGTTTCTCTCTTTCATTAGTCTGGAATTCTGGGCTATGCCTCACTCTATTGGTTTCATATTTCCTACCCGCACTCCAGGTTTCTAGCTTAGAAGACACATGGTGTAAGGCTGACTGTCTGGCCAGATGGATGGATGAGTGGGCGGGAAGATGACTCAAATGTTCTCCGTTAGCTTGCTTTAAATGAAAAGGACAAGAGACCTCGCCTGCACAGATTCGCGCGGCTCTCGTCTTTCCCCTCTGCTGAGAGTTCCTGCACACACAAGGATGTGGTCTATGCAGAGCCCTAAGGACTGCTTGGTACACACCTTCCTTCCCATTGAAAAGTATCTTTTTACTAACACATAAGGTTGCAGGTCTTGCCTTTCTAGCTTCATTTAAGTCCTTTTTAAAACTGCTCAAATATGCTTGAGTGTCTGGAGCAAATAACTCATGCTGAAAACACAGCATCATGCAGGCGGCCATGGGGACTTATCCTTCGCTCAGCATTAGCATTAGTAAGTCACCGCGGTTCCCTCTCAGGAGAGAAGAAACCCACTCTTTCTTCAGGTAGCTTCTGACCTTCACAAATAACTTCCCCCATGCTCTCTTTGCTAAAAAGACTATCTGGAGTATGCATTTTTAATTTACACACCATATCAGAACATTGATCTGCAGAGGTATTCCCTCTGGGTATCTTTCTGTTGGGTACACAGTAAAGGATTTAGATGCAATGAAGCAATGATGGCACTTTTCCTCATCTTACTCATTTTTGTGACAAATGCACATTACTTTACTGTTTACCATACACATAATTACAGTTCTTTATGTTTCAATAAAATGTATAATAATAAACGTTTACTGTTCTATGAATGAGCATTCAAATGAAGCCTCTAATGGAGGTTACATGTTTCGAAGCAGCTCTGTGGCTTTCTAGAAATCTCGCCCTTTACTTAATGAGCATCATTTACATAATCTGTGCATTATTGTCCCAGCCTCCCTTTAGGAGAATTTCATAAAGCCAAAAAATTGTGAAGTATTATCAGAGTGAAAGAAAAAAATGTTAAGGGGATTAGCAACTTGTCCTGTGAAAGGGACGAGACCGGCTTTCACTCCCTCCAGAGACAGTGACAGAGTAATTACGGAGATGGGGCTCCTAATCATCTCACGGGCCGAGTGCATCACTACTATAGTTTTTGCCTGTAATATCTGCTTTAAAAAAAAGTAATGAGAATCCCAGAAAGGTCAGCCATGAAGGGCAAGCCTGTGCTAGTTCCCTTTCCAGTGCTTACAGAGAGACCAGGCAGTAGACCTGTAAGTTAGGGGAGGTCAGGATATGGCGAAATGGACCCTCCTCTATGTGGAAGCAGATGCATGACCAGGGTACCCAATGGCCACCCCAAAGTAGCTGAATCGAGACAAGATCCCAAGCTGGGTTTCAGGTTAATTGTGTCACACATTACTTTCAGTGTGAGTTATTGTTTTAGAGAAATTAGTTAATATAATTTTATGTCATTATCATTTCAAAAGGTTAATCTATTCTAAATAATTTTTGCAAATTGTGTTCCCCAAAGCAGATGCTTTAAAAAAATAACAAACACATAGTGGTATATTTCTTTTCTCTTTGTCCAACAGCTAAGACTAGGTTGTTTAACCAGACAGAGAAAGAGGTGCTAGGAGAAATCAAGGGACAAAGATCCCGTGCAGCCAGACAGGACTCAGGTCCTCAGCTTTTGCCAGGTGGTGGAGAAATGCGTTGAAGTGACAGCTGTCACATCATGAGACGTCAGTCTGCTTTATTGGCGGGTTGGCACAATTTATTCAAACTTTGTTGGGGGAAGGCACATTACATAGTTAGAAGCTGCATTTCTCTAGTATGAATAAATATCTCCAGGCCCTCATGGAACATTTAGAGACTGCGGTTATTTACCATTGGTACTGCAGCAAACAGCTAAGAGTACGGAGTGAGGCTCTCCCCCTCCTCCTGATTCATAATTTGCTGTGAGTAATTCACTCCTTGCGTTCACTGTGACTGCAAAATCTCTCAAATGAACATTATCCTTCCTTAACACGAGCAAATGTAAGATTTTCACATTTCAATATGGCTATTTTCACGAACAACTTCAACAAAATAAAATATTCAGCATAAATAGAATTTAGTGTGATCCAAATTTTATCATATTTCTCCACTGGATTTTTTTTCACATCCCACTTTTTGTTTGCTACATATGCCTTTTGGTTTTCTAGTATCCCTGAATTAGAAAGAACTAGGCAGAACCTTATTTTAGAAGGTCATGTATATTTTCTAACTCAAGTGAGCAGGCATTTATTTTGGAGTCATGCCTTTAGAAATGACATGCTCTTTTCAGATGGTCCAAATCTCAACCTACAGAGCTGCTAAATGGAACTGTTACTTTTTGCCAGGGTTCTACCCAGGTAGGCTACAGAGAACATTAACTTTATAAGTGAGATTCTTTTCAAAGTCATCATTGTAAAATATACCAGAAAAACCGCTCTCCCCCAACTCCCTGCAACCCATGAGCACTGATTTGATAGCTCAAGGCTGGATAAATGACTCTGATTAGCCCAATGATCCCAGTTTTATAGGGACCTTCTAAATCACATCTCAGTTCGGGTCTAGAATGATGATGCTGGGAGCATCCAGAGGGCTACATATCATCTCAACCCTGTTCCCACACGGGGAGCCAGGGAGATTTGTGGGACCCTGTCTGATGGCTCCAGGGCACAAACAATGAATACTGCTAAGGCAATAATAATAAAAAGAAAACAGGCAGTGGGGAGAGCCAGACCAGGAACCGTCCCTCACTTTTCTCATAATATACTTTATTGTTCAATGAGACAGAGTGATTCCATAGGCAGTGCCCAGAAAGTAGATAATATGAGAAATTGATACTGTTTCTTTTTCTGGGTGAGTTCAGTGACTAAAGCCCTAAGATTTATTTTCACTAAACTTTTTCAGTCCAGAATGGAACACTCGCTAACTTCAGTCTCCATGGTTCACCGTGGACTGGCCATTAACAGAGACAGACTGCATCATGTCATTTGGTCAGAACCTTTCTTATGGCAGTTGCGGTGGAGTCTTAACAACTCCAGGGTGCCAGGAGTCAGATGAAGACCGATACTGACAGTGGTGGAGACCTTTCAGGAAAGGTTAGCATACGTGCTCCCTCATGCAGTGAGTCAAGGGTGGCTCTGCAGGAGGTGAGGTCAGGTGCACTGTTTATGACTTCCCAACGCCCTTTGCCTTAGAAATGACTTTGGGTCAAGGGGCCATCCAATGGATGACTATGTATTGTTGCATGTAAAGAAACACATTGTCTTGTTGGTGTTGGCTTAGGATATTACTGGGCCCTGGCTACTGCCAGTGCTGGCTTAATTCATTTATGTGATTAACCAACAATCCATCTTTTAAAATTAGTTACACATGACCCTGGCCGAGTACCTCAGTTGGTTTGAGCATCAGTCCGATATGCCAAGGTTAGTGGTTCGATCCCTGGTAAGGGCACATACAACAATCAAACAATGAATGCATAAATAAGTAGAGCAACAAATTGATGTCTCTCTCTCTCTCTCTGTGAAAATCAATATAAAAATAAAATTACTTACAGAAGCAAGGCAAGTCAGGTCCGTGAATATAAAATTTGAAAATCAAATTTTGCTCCTGAGAAATATCACAACTTCACTGGCAACAAGTCTAGACAGACAGTATCACAGGTAATGCTGAATGAATTAGAAGTCCATGCTGTACACTTGAAGCTGATACAAAATAATAATGATAATAACAATAATAATAATAATGTCCTCCAGCCAGTGCAAATTGTAAAGTGCTCTCAGTGGGCGTGTAGCCACCATCTAGATTTCAGAGCAAACACAGCTTTCACCTGAAGCCCAGTGACATAGAGGTTTAGGTCCCTGACCCTACATCACGAGAGGACAAAATACAGACTGAATAGTTAGACCAGCCAGGTTCAATTCCTGGTCCTGCTCCTTACCGGCTGTGCAGCCTAGAACAGTCACTCCTCTCAGAGCTTAGGAGTCCTCATTTGCAAAATAAACCTAACTCATAGGGTCGCTGTGAGAATTAAATGGCTTAGTATTGCAAAGTGCTTAGACTAGTACTTGGGACTGAGTGAGAATCGACATCAACATTTACAGCTATCATTACTGTTGAATCTGCTACTACTATTATTGCTACTTGACAAAAAACCCATAAAAAACCTTTAATGGTATTAAATTTTAAAATAAATATTCATTACATGAGTCATCTTCCAACTTTCTCTTAAGGAGATCAATCCATTTCTTAAAAAATTATTCTTTGAAGCCTAATCTATAAAACAGACAAAAGTAGAGCCATTTTCCCAGAAACCAAAGTGAGACCTCACACACATATCATGGGCTGAGAGAAGGCCTGAAGCTTCCACAGAGCTTTCAAAGCCCTGGAGAGAGAGACTGAATGCACAGACCCAGGAGATTCTCCTTTGGATACAAATCCTTAGGCTGTGGAGCTGGGTGGTTAGGAGAGCCGAGCTCTACTGTCATATAACCTGGGATGAAAATCCCATTCCAATTCCTATTTCCTGAGTGAGCTGGAAAAGCAGCTTTACACATATAAGCCTTGGATTCCACATTTATCAAATGCAGATAATGAAGTACCTTCTTCAAAGGGTTGCTGAGAGGGTTAAATAAGATAATATAAGGAGAGCCCTTAGCACAGCTCCAATAAGAAGTTTGGAAGTACACAATAAGGAAATGCACAATAAATGTGATCTTCTCCTCCACTTATTATTACTTAGGTCTCTACCCAAGTGTTACCTCATACTAGAGACTGAATTTTTGTGCACCCCTAGAATCCATATGCTGAAATCCTAACCCCCAATGTGATGGTATTAGGAGGTGAGGCTTCTAAGAGGTAATTATGTCATGAGGATAGAGCCCTCGTGAATAGGATTTGTGCCCTCATAGAAAGACAGCAGGTTTTGCTTCCTCTTCCTGCTCTCTGTCATGTGTGGATACAAGAAGACAGCCATCTGCAAACCAGAAAGCAGGGCCCTCAACAAACATCAGCTCCGTGAGTGCCTTTACCTTGGGCTTCCCAGCCTCCATAATTGTGAGAAATAAATGTTGGTAAAGCCACCCAGTCTGTGGTGTCCTGTTATAACAACCAGAACCAAGTCTCCTTCTTGTGAGGACTCTCCTAGTTCTTTTATATAAAAGCCAACATCACAACAGTTTCCTAACAAAATTTCCTCTCCCTACCTCAAATTACAATCAGTATTTGTTTACTTTTTCATCTTTTGACATATTTATAGATGTGATCCTAGTACCTGGAGTTATGCCTAGCACATAGAAGACACTCAATAGCTGTACAATGGACAGACTAAGAGAAATGGGAGCAGAAGGAGAGAGGAAGCATTCCTATTTAGTGTTCAAGAGATCTCAGTAACTGTAATGGACTTGAAGTAGGAGGGACTATTTTTTTCTTAAAGGAATAGCAGAAATACATCTGATGGCATGTACTTTCGTGTATACAGTAGTGCAAGATGACTGTGCTCAAACTGTCAACTACTCTCACGGTATTCTCCGCTATGAAGGCACAAAAAGGGGGCTGAGTAACCAAACCAAGTCAAGGTGAGCCACAGTGAAAGTCCAGTCAAAGCAGAAAGCATGCAGCTGGACACCAATGTCCTCATGGATCTCTCACCCTTTTCTTCTGAAAATTGCTCTAAATTATTGTTGTTCTCTGGATCCTTCTCTCTTCTTGCTATCCTCCTTTCCTCCCTTTCTCGACTTCTCTTATACTTGACTTTCTTTTGTCCATGAACTGGGTCTCCTATAATCCTATAGTTCTCTTTTACCCTATGGCATTCTGTGGCTCCTGCTGCAGGCACTATGGTTATACAGCTAGAGCTGTGATTCTTCACTGACATTATGTCTGCTTTGAGGACCTGTGTAATATTAGAATATAAAATAGAACATTTTGGAGAGAGCACATGAGTTTCAGAGCTGCGCTCCAGACACCGTGATGACATGACGGCCATGGGAGAGACAGGGTCTTCTGCAAAGGCTGTGAGAGCCCGGGGGAGGGTAGGCACAAACCACTCTCAGATACCATGAGGGCAAGTGCTCTGGTCTTTCCTGATAACAATCCCAAAGGCACCACCGCAGGTGGTTAGTTAAGGTGAGAAGAACTGGGATGAGATGGAGAGCAGTGGCTGAACTAGAAAGGGTTGGGCACCGGAAGTACAAGGTCTGTCCAGAAGGTATTCAAGCATACAACATGAAAAAAAGACATTTATTGAAGAAGGTATAACATACAAGAAACATTGTACATAGGACAAGAATGCCTTAGTTCCGTTCAAAGTAGGCACATTGGGACCTCACACGGTTCTCCTAATTGCCATCAGTTGCCCCATCATATTTTCCTGAATTTCATTGACAGTCTGAAATCCCTTCCCTTTCAAAGGTGATTTTAGTTTTGGGAAAAACCAGAAGTTATAGGGCATCAAATCTGGGCTGTAAGGGGTCTGAGTCACCTCAGTGATTTGATGTTTGGCAAAAAAAAAATGTGCATGAGATGTGATGCAAATCTGCCAATCACCAGTGCCCATAGCTGTGGCTTTCTGAATCATCCAAATAGTTTCTGCAGAGGAATGTTCAAGCTTAATGCAGAATTTGATGCAACTTCATTGTTCTACTCGCTCAGTCATTTTGAATGCCATGGCCGCACACTATACATGCTCACTCTAGGACATCTACTGCCCCCACTGACTAGGACAGTGAAGTCATCACTGTTCACGCATGTGCATTTCAGTCCACTCCCCTTGGCCTCCAGGTTACATAGATTTCACACACTGTTTTCATTATATTAACAATGGCTGGACTTTTTTCAGATAGACCTTACATATTAAAGTCATATTATCTTTGGTGGAAGCTTATTTTTAAGAAATAGACTCTTTCCTCAACAGCCTGGCCACGTAATACAGTCAGTAAAATCTTCTAAGTCTCTAGGATCTGGACTTTTCTCATAATTTCTGTCTTAGGATCCAAAGTAGCCTCAGGTTGAGGAGTGGGCCTGGTGAACCATGAACATTACCAGCATTTGGAGGCTGAGTCCTCTGGCAAATGACCTCCATATGCCATGTTTCAAGCCTCTCCCCAGGCTCTACTCTCCTGCACCTTTCTGCACCTCTCACTCCATCCCCCTCTCTGGACTGCAGCCCTTAGTCGTGTGTCCATAGTTTGCATTTCAGCCTGAACCTTTACATGTGGTCCTTCCTATAGGCAGCTTCTTTGGTTCTTAGACAAACATCAGCCATGGACTCCATCTTTCTAGAGGTCACTGGAATCCATACCTGTGCCTCTCCCAATAACCGCCTTCTTTCTGATGCTCCTGTGCCCAAACCAGACTCCCCAAACCAAGCTCAAGCCCAAGTCTCATGCTGACCCTCTGAACATGAGTTTTTTCAGACTGTTGAATAAACTGTTCAAACAAGAATGGGTGGTCAAAGGAAATCACATTTATAAGACAGAAAAAAGGCTTTTCCTTGAACAAAACAGCATTTCTCCTTTTACCAAGAGGCCTCATTTGGCCATCCTTCCAGATAGGAGCTTTCCAAGACCCAGCAGCCTTGTTCCCTCACTCCCCTTCAACAACATAGGTCTCTGCCAGGGCTCTCTCCAGGAGGTTCTGCCTGAGAGATTTGGATGCTTCAACTGGTTTCAACCCAAATGCTGAGCCCACTGTTGTGAGTACAGACCTGTCCTCCTATTACACTAGTCAGAAGAGAAGGTATTGCAATAAATCGTAGAGTACATCCTTGAGAGCACACAGCTTTGCTCAAATTGCACTCCCTGCATTGGGAGCATGAAACGAGGCAGGTAGCAGAGTGGAAAATAGGAATCAGAGGGAGACCTGGGCTCAGGCTCAGGGAAGGAGAAGGCTAGCTAGTGCCAAGCACTTTCAGGTTGACATAAGCCAAAGATTGTTTAAAGTCTGGGATCCAAGGGAGATTAGGAAGCTGGATAGGGAGCAAAGAAATATTTTCAAACTTCAGTAAATCAGTGTGGAAATTGGAGGAGTATTTATACCTCAGAAAGTGAAGAGGAAGAACAGTAACACCTGTATCATTTGAAATGCCACCCGCCCCAGGCTTGGTCTTTGGGGAGTACAAGGAGAGGGTCCCTTGGGAAAGTCACTTCATTTAGAACCATTGACTGCACGTGGAAATGAGAACAACTCCACTCTCCTTGGCTAATTACAGAGGCTGCTTTCCTGCTACCTGGATAAAGGCCATCATGTTGCCCTACTGACACTGACATATCCTACAGCACCTTTTTCAGACACCTTGCAACTCCAATAGGAAGCAGACAAGGAGTGGAGAAAAGAATGTATCAGGCTCTACCACAGGAATTCTTCTATATCCCAATATCCTTTCATTGTCACACACATATTCTGGCCAGGGAACTTGACACATCCCTGAGAGCAAAGTCTGCAGAAGGCAGTGGTGAGAAGTGCGACAGATCTGGAGCTGGACTGTCTGCATTTGACTCCTTGTCTCATCTCTTACTCTCTGTGAGACTTGCAGCCAGTTACCTAACATCTCTAGACCCATTTCCTCATCTGCACATACACACAACACTTTATACATTTCATAGCATTTTTCCCCCTTGAGAATTAGGAATTACGCAAAATGAATAGTTAGCAAGGACCTAACACACAGTAGGTACTCTCTAAATGTTAGGTATGATTGCAATTTTATTCTATTGAAAAGTTTCTAAAAATACTTTATTTTGAGAAAATTATCAACTCAAAGGAAGCTAACAAAAATAGTACAGAGAGAACTTGTGTAGTGTACCATTCACCTAGTTTCTCCAACTACTACGTATGGTATGAGGATACTGCCATTGGTACAATGTGCTTATAGTTCTAAGTCATTTTATCACATGTGGAGATGAATTACCATGACTGAAATCAAGATCCAGAACAAATCTATTACCACAAAGATCTCTTTTGTGCCCCTTAAAGTCATACTCAGAGCCTCCTACTGTCCCTAACCTCTGGCAACCACTAACCTATTCTCTAGTTCTAGTACGTTGTCATTTTGAGAATGCTGTAAAAATGGGATGGTATATTTATCTGTCCTTTTGAGGTTGACTTTTTCCATTTGGCATAATGCCCTTAAGATCCATCCAAGCTGCAATGTGTCTCTATTGTTCATGCCTTTTTATTGCTGAGTAGTATTCTACAGTAGTATTCTACAGTATTCCACAATTTGTTTCACCATTCACCTACTGAAGGGCCTTTGGATATGTATGATTTTGGGTGACGACAAACAAAGCTACTATGAACATGTATATACAGGTGTTTATGTTCACATAAGTTTTCATTCCATGGGATAATGCCCAGGAGAGTAATTTCATATGATTAGTGAAAGTTTGGTTTTTAAGAAACTGAAAACTATTTTCCAGAGTCACTACTGAATTCTGTATTCCCAACAGAGAGATTCGGTTTCTCTACAACCTTACCAGCATTTATTGCTGTGACTTCATTTTACCTGTTCTGTGTGTTGTACTATCTCATCACAGTCTTAATCTGCATTTCCCTAGGGGCCAGTGATTTTCTGATGTTGTTAAGGGCTGGTGATGTTGAACATCTTTTCATGTGCTTATTTGCCATTATTTGTCGTCCTCTTCAGTGAAATGTCTATGCCTTTTGTCCACTTTTTGATTTAATTGTTCACTTTTTTTTGACTATTGAGTTTTGAGAGTTCTTTCAATATTCAAGAACAAGTCCTTTATCAATATCTTTGTAAATTTCAGGAATCCTTTATTGGTCCCTTCAGCTAGAAGTAATCTCTTCTTTCCCTAATGTCCTTACAGAACTTTCACTTGGACTTTTGTTTTTCTCTCTTCACCCTTCCACCGACAGCATTCCTAGACCCCTTACTTATGTATCAGCAGAACCCACGTCTGTCTTCCCTGGGGCCTTGCCACGTGTTGGGCACCTATCTGACATTCCACTAACGTCCCCCAAGTTACTGAACCAATGATACCTGGATTTTCATCCAGTTACTATAAGACTTCAGCCCAAAGCAAAAAAAACCATGATTATCATGGATACAGAGACTAGAGATAGATGTAAGTAACTTAATACCCTGGAAAAGATAACGAATTACCAGAAGAAATACACACATTCAAATGTGTCAGTGATTTCTTCTTGGCTACCACACTTACAGCTAACACTGTGATACACTGCCGTTTATTGAAGAATATCTATTTATGCCAACCTGTGACTCAAATTTGCTTAATTAAGCGCACACGCGTTTCAGCACCTGTGATCTATGAGCTGGGTTTACATAAGAACATCATGTTCAATGCACAGGCAGGTGTTTAGCACCTCTAACCTATTGGAAGCCTTATATTCAATTAATGAGAGTTTCTGAGGGGAATGCAGGGTAGGACTTTGAAATAAAGAGCTACCTACACTCCTTGCAAATCACAACAAAGCATAATTAAATAATAAGATATCTACCATTATAGAATCTTTTTTCCAAAGGAATTAATACTCCAAGGAAACCAGACCAGAGGGGAAGTCGAGGAAGGAGTGCGGGCAAGGAGACATGGAGGCATAGTCCATCCTTCGGATCCTTGCTCGCTATAAGATGAAGACAGGGAGGGAACACTTCCTTCCCCTCCTGCTCTCCCTCCCTCTGCCATGGATGTTCTAAGAATCACGTGCAATAACAGAGGCAAACTGCTTTGTTAAAGCAAAGCCACAGTATAAAATATAGGAATTATCACTGCAATTAGTTAAGTGGATTTGATTATTTGGGTTTTTCATGGCAGAAGAAAAACAGCTGAATTCAGGGAAGCTCTCTGTGACCTGCCCCCACCTCCCCCCTCAACTCATCTCCCCTTGCTGTTCTTCCTCTCCCTGTTCATATGTGCCAGCCGCCTTGACCTCCCTCTCTTCCCCAGAAAACCAGGCACACTCCGGCCTTGGGGACTCCACACTTGCAAATGCCTCCTCCACAGCAAAGTCTTCCCCTGACACATCCACATTGCTTTTACATCACTTCTTTCGGTTTCTTCCCAGTACTTACTGTCATCTAGAAGTTTTGTGTTTCTTTATTTGTTTACTTGTGTTCTTTTCCACTCCCCATCTCCCTGACCCTCCACTGGGATAAGGAGCAGCAGCTCAATGGCTCTGTCTTATCTCTACACTATGACCTCAGAGGAGTTCACTGCAGTCCCCAGGAAGGGAACACAGAGTATTTCTTTTGGGACGGACGTCTTGGGTACCTAGCAAAATCTTCCTGTCATTCTATGTAACTTTGGCAAACACCATTTATTCTAACATTGACAGCCACTGTCCTCATGCTGAGTTCTCAAGAGTTCCCAGGATTCTGCAGCCTAGAATTGAGACAACTTAATATAAATAAATAGCAGTGCTCAGAGTATTAGTATTAGGTCAAACAGCATGAAATGGCCAGGATTTTTTCTTTTGACCAAACCACTTTCATATGGTTCAACACAGTACCAAGAACAGCGGGGAGCCCTTGCTATGGGCCAGGGTTTGTGTTAAGCGTTTGATATCGTGTTAACGTGCTCACATCTCACTGCAGTCTTCTAACCTGAGTATTTTAATTCTTCATGTGTTACAGGTGAGCAGAGCAAGGCTTAGGGAGATTAAGGGATTTGCGCAGGGAAGAAGTGGTGGCAGCAGATTGCAAAGTTCGCCCTGCGTGATCTTGAAGGAAATATATGTTCCCTTCTCAGGGACTCGTGTGCCTCAGTTGGGCTCGCAGCACAGAAAGACAGCTGAGCAATGGAGGCAGCCATTTTGTGCTCTGCTGTCTCCAGAACTCAAAGGTTTCTGCTGCTGAGTAGGAGCCGTGCAACCTCACTGACCACCAGTCATCGAGTTGACAAACTTCACAGCCACAAATTCTGCTTCCAAAAGAAAAAAAAAAAAAAGTATGTTAGCACTTCTTGCTGATGTCTTGCACACAGACAAGGAACTCTGAACAGAACACTGACATCAGCTTGGAATGCCTCATCTACCTCTGGTCCTTTAGACACCTGTGGACCTTCAGCAACCTCTAGACCCCTGGTCCAGAAAAAGAGAGCATCAAACCTTATGACCTCTCATCTTGGGGAGTTGATTCTTCCTATCACAAATCACATCTAAGTTCCCACTAGAACATGAACTCAAGGCCAGTGTGGCATCGAGACATGGAGGTATTTTGGGGCTTGCTTTTGGCAGTTTCTTATATTAGAAGTTTTAGAATTCTAGGAAGAACTTTGGAAATGGTCTATTCCAATCCCTTTCTTTTAAAAATGAGGAAACCAGGACTAAAACATTATAGGCTAGGTCCAGAAATGAGATGGAGCTCAGAACTGTTTTCAAAAGCAATGACTTTGAATTTAAATGCATACCGTTGGAATCTGAATTTAAGGAACTGACATTGCCCTTTGCTACTTTTTTGTATCAATATTATTAGGAGAGCAAAACGGTGAAGAATTCAGACCCTGAGTCACCAGCTTCAGGCTTGCAAGTTGAGCAGGGGTACTTACAAGTGTGATCATGACTAGGTCCCCACCACTCTGAGTCTCGAGCTTCTCATCTGCTATAGAATGAATAATAGTAGCTACACTACAGAGTAGTTGTAAAGATTCTGTGAGATCAGGCACCAAAATGGCTCTAACCAAAGTCATCAGTGACCTCTAGGTCCCCAAATTCAGTGGACGCTTTCTGGTCCGCACCTTACTGGTTCTCTGGACAGCCATGCCTGACAGCTTCCTGTAAACCGCCCTCCCCTATATCCACCCCCACCCCACCCACATACACACACCTCCTAGGACGATCTTCTTTTCTGGCATACTTCTTCCTCTCTAGATAATCCTCAGTCTCCTTTGCTGTCTCCTATTCAACCTGAATTCTAAATTTGGGGAACCACAGGGTTTGGTACTATATCCTTAAAAAAACACACTTTTCATAATTGATCTCATTCAATCTTATTGCTTTAAATAGCATCCAAATGCTGATGAAAAACACTTTAATAGTCTCAAATGTCAGACTAACTATGTGAGGCCTCTACATGGATGTCATAGAAAAGTCTCAAGCCAGCATATCAAAAACAGAACTCTCCCTTGCCCCATCTCCAAATTTGGTTCTTCCCCATCTTGGTAAATAGTACCTCTACTCATCCATTGCTCCAGCTAAATCTAAAAGTCATTCATGGCCACTCCATTTCCCCCTTTCCCACCACCTGTCACTAAGTCCTAAGTATTTTATTTCCAAAGTATATGTTAACCCCGTATGGTTTTCTTCCTGTCCACCACCATCACTGTCTCTCATCTCAATGACTGCGATTGCCTCCTAAGTGGCCTCCTGACTCTATCTCACACCTCGGCAGTCAGTTCTCCACACAACATCTAGTGTGACTTCTAACAAAGGGAACACAGACCCCAGTGTTCCCTTTGTTAAATCTTTTACTGGTCTCCTGTTGCTCTTAGAATAAAGGACAAAACCTGAACTATGTTTTTAAAGTCCTCCAGATCTACTCACAAAAATGTTCCAGCATCATTCTCTTCTTTGATCATTTCTCTGCATTCCTATTGGCCTGTTTGCTATTTGTAGAATAATTTACTCTTTCTTGAGTCAGGGTCTTCACATGGGTTGTCCATTCCTTAACCAACAAATTCTTCTTCCTTAACCTCATGGATAGAAACCTCAGCTCTGGAGTCAAACTGTCTTACAGTTTGGCTAAGGACAGGCTCCTTAATATCTCTGTGCCTTAGGTTCATCATCTGTAAAATGGAGACATTTACATTATCTACCTCATGTGGTTATACATATTAAAAAGATATAAATATGTAAAACACTGAGAACAGTACCTGGCATATATAAAACAAGGAATGAATGATACCTGTTATCTTAAAATATCACTATTATTCTTCAGATTTCAGCTTAGATAGATATTACTTCTTTTTTAATGCCATTCTTCTGCACATTCTTTTTTTTTTTTAATCCTCACCCAAGGACATGTTTATTGATTTTAGAGAGAGAGGAAGGGGGAAGGAGAGAGAGGCAGAGAGAAAAAAGAGAGAAGAAGAAGGAGGAGGAGGAGAAAGAAAAGGAGGAGGGGGAGGAAGGGGATGGGAAAAGAAGAGGAGGAGGAGGAGGGAGATAGTAGCAGCAAGAGAGATACATCAATGTGAGAGAGAAACACAGATCAGTTGCTTCCTGTATGTGCCTGGGGATCAAACCCACAGCATTTTGGTGTATGGTACAATACTCCAACCAACTGAGCAACCCAGCCAGGCTGTGCATTCTTTTATTTTTTATTTTTAAATTACAGTTGACATTCAATATTATTTTATATTAGTCTCAGGTGTAAGTGCTACTTCCTAAAAAGCTCTTATTCTAACCCCCAGTATATATACATTCTATTTTCACAGAACTAATTTTAGTCATCAGTTATTTATTTTGAGGCTCACTGTCCACTTCTGTCTTACACTATACTTCAAGCTTCAAAGAACAGGAAACTTGTCTGTGTTTCCTTCCGCCCTCAGAGCCCAGGACAGGAGCTGAGATAGATGGTAGGCACTCAGTGTTGAGGCTGAACTGTGTCCCCACTGGACCCATATATTAAAGTTCTAAATATCAGGTCCTCTACATGTGACAATGTTTGGAAATAGAGCCTTTAAAGATGCAATTAAGTCCAAATGAGACAGTTAGGTGGGCCCTCATTCAATATTGTGCTGTTCTCACAAGAATGAAAAATTTGGACACACAAAGAGATCCAGGGATATGTGTGCACAGAAAAGAGCACGTGAGGCTATAAGAAGGTGTACATTGGCAAGTCAAGGAGAATGGCTTCAGGAAAAACCAAACCTGCCAACACCTTCATCTTAGATTTTTAGCCTCCAGAACTGTGAGAAAATGCATTTCTGTTGTTCAAGCTACACAGTCTATATTTTGTTATGTCTGCCCTTGCAAACTAACACACTCAGTAAACACTCACTAAGCTGATGCATGAACAGATGAGCACGCCACCATAGGTTTAAATGCATGTTAAGTATGCCAAAAAGGTTGACTCCTATTCTTGAAATAATGATGATGAAAGTAATAATGACCCAGTAGCAAATTCACCTAATGCATAGTGTCCAAATGACTGAAAAAAAAAAGTCTCAGTAACAGTGCTCCTCAATTGCAATACTGAAGTATAATGTTATTAGATATAAAGATCTGAGACCTTCCTTTTTGAGCACCTAAATACTACCTTAGGACCTCTCTCTCTTTACTAATGTGTCTGTGTTGGAACTCATCCATTTTTATGATAGACCCTTGAGTATAAAACATTGAAGTGTAGATATTTTATACAGTAAGTGTAATGCAGGTAGGGGCTGACCTTGGCCTGCACCACCCAAGAGATGCCAAAGCTTGCCCACCCAATGAACATCTACAGACCACGTTGGAGCACCACCACCCAGCCTCTGCATAGCTGATCCTCCACGGAGGGCAGAGGTTGGTGGTCAGTGGTCACAGCCAGTCCTTGAAGCTGACTGGCCTGGGTAAATACCTCCTATTGACCTGCCAGTAGCAATCAAAACTTAACTACAAGAGGAGGGTGTATTCAGCCTACACAAAGGGCACACCTCAAGTACCCAGTTTCAGGGATAGAGGAGGCCACTGGACCCTACAGGATGCCTACTATGTTAGGCTACACTACCAAGACAGGGAGTCATAGCAGCTCTACCTAATACATAAAAGCAAACAGAGGGAGGCTGCCAAAATGAGGAGACAAAGAAACATGGCCCAAATGAAAGAACAGATTAAAACTCCAGAAAAAGAATTAAACAAAATGGAGATAAGCAAACTATCAGATTCAAAATACTGGTTATTAAGATGCTCAAGGAACTTAGTGAGGATGCCAGCAGCACAAAAAAGATCCAGTCAGAAATGAAGAATACATTAATTAAAGTCAAAGACAATTTACAGAGAAACAACAGTAGAGTGGCTGAAGCTGAGAATTCAATTGATGATTTGGAACATAAGGAAGCAAGAAACAACCAATCAGAAAAACAAGAAGAAAAAAGAATCTAAAGAATTGAGGACAGTCTAAGGAGCCTCTGGGACAACTTCAAATGTTCCAACATTTGCATCATAGGGGTGCCAGAAGGAGAAGAGAAAGAGCAAGAAATTGGAAATCTGTTTGAAAAGATAATAAAAGAAAACTTCCCTAATTTGGTGAAGGAAATAGACATCAAGTCCAGGAAGCACAGAGGGTCACAAACAAAATGGATCCAAAGAGGCCCACTCTGACATATCATAATTAAAATGGCAAAGGTTAAAGATAGAGAGTGTTAAAAGCAGCAAGAGAAAAGAAGTTAGTTACCTACAGAGGAGTTCCCATAAGACTGTCAGCTGATTTCTCAAAAGAAACTTTTCAGGCTAGAAGGGATGGCAAGAAATATTCAAAGTCATGAGAAGTAGGGACCTACAGCCAAGATTGCTCCACCCAGCAAAGCTAGCACTTGGAATCGAAGGGCACAGAAAGAGCTTCCTAGACAAAAAAGCAAAAATAGAACTAATGGATAGACTATTGTACTTTTAAAATATTGACCCCATTGTTTTTATAAATATGTCCTTGAACATAATTGCATGTTTGTATAAGTGTCTGGGTATAGATATGTGAGATATATGTGTGCTTGTACGTAAAAACTTCCCACTGAAAGTCACCACATTGTATTCCATCGTAGAATGTCAAATCAGACATTTAGCATAGGGAGCCATATAATCCACATCTACCAAACTGCCTTCAGAATAAACCCCTCGTTTAGCTGGGAGATATAACTGCCACAGGAAAGTGCTGGAAAGGAGAAGTGTCTAAAATCATGACAAAATTGCAAGACCTGGCACAGCTTTTGACAGTATACCATTTCTTGTTTGGCAGTCTCTCGTTATAGAGCTTCATGTGAAAGTATCTAATTCAGCAAGTTATTGACTCAGAATATGAAACAGCATGTATATTGATTCTTTTAACAGGTCTTGGAATGAAAACACACAATCTCTTCAAAGGACGGTAAAGAATCACTAGGTTGATCATCTACAGTGAGGTATCACTGAAACAACAAAGGTTGTGAGAGAAAAGGTAAGTGATTTCTCTTTTGAAGGAAAATCTCCACTTAGACTGATTTTCTACTGAAAAAGAAAAAATATAATGAAGTAATATAATTTAATACCTCGTATAAATAAGGAGAGATAAAATTAAGAATAGCAAAGAGGTTTTGTTCCAAGCGTCAGGTCCATTCAACTGGCTGCTACTGCTTAGAGCACTGTACTGAGAAGTTGAGCTCAACAGGAAAAATCGCCTCATTAAAATAATGATGTCAACCATGGTGTGAAATGGAGAGTAGAAGATGCTTGCTATAACTTTTCTACCCCGAAAATGATGTCACCATGGTCCCTTCCAGTGCTAACCTTCTATTCCCCTCTCCTCTTTTCTCCTCTTAACTTACTGTTGCTCTTGTGGTTGGGATGAACAGGTTAGAATCTCCTGAGAATCCCAACTTGTTCCTCTGGTATAAAGTAAAAAAACGAGTCAGTCTCAGCTTTCAGTTTGAGGACTCAAAACAGCAACCTCTACTTTCCACCTAGTATCACTTGAATTGTGTGTGGCTTTGGTACGTGCATTGAAAAGCAGCACCAGCGTGCTGTCACTCAAGTAATAACAGACAAGATGAGGCAACTACCAGAGACCTGAACTTGTGATTGAACTCCAGCATCCTCTCCTCAACAAGGCACCAGTCATAAAGCCAGCCTTGCATGTGGAATTGTAAAGCCAGAGAGCACTGCAAAGATGGCAGGCTTCTGCTCTGCTCCCTCCACCACAGGATAGTGATAGTCATCATCATCGTCACCAGAGCTACCAAATTCCCTCTCCAGTTCTTTGATGCTTCTCAATCATTGCTGTAACTACCATTTAATGGCTTCCCGCTATGAGTAGTCAGTGTGCCAAATATTCCACACAGACTGTTTCATTTAATTCCTCGAACCACTGCACCTATGAGACATTACTGTCTCCATTTTATTTTAAAAAATAGGTTCAGGGAAGGTAGATAACTTGTAAGTAGAAGCTTCTAACAGAAGTATTCTGGCTTGAAACCCATGTTCTTAGCAATTTGAAATACTAGCTCTCAACTCAATGTATGAAACACATGGCAAAGTGGGAGAGGTGAAAGATCTCACAGGATATAATTTGGGTTATTTTTCATTTCATCTATCCATTCACTCATCCAACATCTATGAACTCTCGCTTCAAAAGATATTTACCACATATCTATCACTGTACTTGGTGATTGGACAGAATGGTGAGCAAAACAAAGAAAGCACTTGACCTCACAACGTTCAGTCATGGAAGAGCAGATATTAATCAATGGCATGACTGTGTAATCACAAATTGAGGTCATGCTATGAAGGAAAGGAATACAGTTTGATGAAAGCCCATGACAAAGGAGCTTCACTTAAGCTTGAAGTCAGGTTTAAAGAAATGAGGTCTGAGATGAGAACTGAAGGCAAACCAATATTAATTAAGTGGAAGAGATGTAGGGGGGTGGGCATAGAGCCCTGCAGAAGAGAGAACAGCATGTGCAAAGGCCCAGGGAAGGAAGGGACATGAAGTGTCCAAGAAGCTGATGACTGGTGTGGCCAGAATAAATCATTGAGGAAAATAACTATATAAGAAAAGCCTGGTGAGATAGGTAGGGGTCAGACCATATTAAGATGCATGGAATAGCAGCGGGGAGCCATGGAAGGTTTAGTGAGAGGAAGAGATAGAAGGATGGGACAATTGTGCTTATCCATAATCAATTAGAAATTAGAGGGTGTGCCCTGGCTGGTGTAGCTCAGTGAATTGAGCAGAAGCCTCTGTCTGAACCAAAGGGTCACCAGTTCAATTCCCAGTCAGGGCACATGCCTGGGTTATGGGCCAGATCCCCAGTAGGGGGGCATGGGAGAGGCAATCAGACATTGATGTTTCTCTCCCTCTCTTTCTACCTCCCTTCCCCTCTCTCTAAAAATAAATAAAATAAAATCTTAAAAAAAAAAAAAGAAAGAAAGAAAGTAGGGGCATAAATCAGATGGAGAGCATGGTAGAACCAGAATGGAAAAATGGAAATGCAGCAGCCCGTAAGAAAGTCACTTTAGGGTTCAGATAAGAAAAGTTGGTAAGAGAAATGGATGGATTTAAGAAACACAATGAGATAAAAATCTAAAAAAGTAACTCATAAATTGGATGTTGGAAGATAAGGAAGCACAAGGAATCAAGGATAATCCTGAGGTTTCTTACCTGACCCATTAGGTTATAAAATTCACTGATAAACTCCAGAACATGGTTTCATTGACTTTTGAGTTACATTTTGGGCACTCTCTCCAGCAGAGAGAGTACTATATGTTTAACTTTATTATGTACTTTTTCTTAAGCATGCTATTACACCAAACATCTATTAATTTCGGTTAATCATATGACTGGTTATGCAGGCTAGGAGTGAGAAAAGAAAGCTGAGATGTAGATACTAACTTGAGAATCAACTGTAAATCATTGTTGAGGTCTTGGAA
This sequence comes from Micronycteris hirsuta, assembly GCA_004026765.1. NCBI lineage: Eukaryota > Metazoa > Chordata > Mammalia > Chiroptera > Phyllostomidae > Micronycteris > Micronycteris hirsuta. The sequence goes on from PVJI01000194.1 coordinate 227,509, forward strand.
GACAAATATAGAAAGGATACTATGAAAAACAATTTTCATGGAAAACTGGGAAAAACACGTTTTTCAGTCACTATATTCTTCTAACCTACTTCTTCCCCTTTTGTTATGAGTACCTACCTGCATCTTTCTTTTTCACCCATTTCAATAAAAACTTCTATTTTCCTTTAATTTCCCTTCATTTTATTTTTAAAAGTTGTTTAGATAATCAATTTTATAATATATATCCCTATAGTTACTCTAGATTTTGTAAACTGAAAAGAGAGAGAGGATCAATCACTAACCTTTAGAACAACCAGATGCAACTTCAATAGTCAAATTATCCTGACAGCTAAAAACACAGCAAGCAACAGGTTAACTTCACGCATTAATAGTGCATTCAAACGAACTGCCTTTGAGACTTCAAGAAGATTCTTGATGCTTTCATATCATGAATGCCAACATGTTTGAAAGCAGTAGACCCAGAATGTGATGCCTAAAGGAATCTTCAATGTTCATTTTCAGGATGGATTAAATTCACCACGGCTAACGGGAAGCTTCAAAGATGTTAGGACACACTAGCTATCAGGGCCATTTTTCTCATCTTCAAGCTTACTGCTTGATGGATTCAGCTCAAACTGATAGGCAGTTATGGAAACGTAAAGATGAAGCTGTCCCAGATGGCAGTAACTCCTAGAGACATGTAAATACAATACATGTACCAAGTAATGAGTTTAATTACTCAATTATTAGATACTAGGCACTCAAATTTAACCAACACCTGTTTCTTCAAGGAAGGAAATCATTTCATTTCATTGCTCTCATAGCCCTCTCTTTTACCTTCCATGTTATCTTAAAGCTCGGTTTTCCATATTTTTCTAATGCTAAGCTATAACCATTCTGAGGCACAGGATAGCAGTGTCATTTTTAAAAAACCCCTCTGGTCTTGCACAGTGTCTGGCACACAACAAATGTATTAATGCAACCACTTGAGCAATTCTTCTCAATACACAACAGAATCACTTTACAAAATAATTCATTAGATTTGATTTTTAAGTAATGCCATGTCCTATTAAAAGGCTTTTTAAATATTTAAAATGTTTAATTGAAGCAGCCCTGACCACATCTAAAACAAAAGGGACTAAATCATTCAATCTTCTTCCTAAAAGGCAACCTATGTAGTGAAATAGTTTATAAGGTTATTATAATAGTCAGCCTTCTGTTTCTGAGCAAAAATGCCATTAACTAGAGCTAGGCCTCCTGGAAAATACTTAATGTCACCTGTCACCATGCCACCCCCCGCCCCACTTTTTATTTTAAAAAATTTTATTTATTTATTTTTAGAGAGAGGGGAAGGGAAGAAGAAAGAGAGGGAGAGAAACATTGATGTGTGAGAGTCATCAACTGGTTGCTCTCGCACAATTCCAACTGGGGACCTGGTAGGCAGCCCAAGCATGAGCCCTGATAGGGGATCGAACTGGCGACCTTTCAGTTTGTGGGATGATGCCCAACCCACTGAGCCACACCAGTCAGCACCCCTCCCACACCACTTTTTAAAAGAGCAACTTCATTCAGGTTTACTCAAATCCAAAAGAAAGCATGATCTATTTACAGTAAACCAATACTCTCCAGGAGAACCTTAATTTATTTCAGCTAATTCTAAGTGTCAGTCCAAAGTTCTGGAAATCAGAAAGCCTGAGGAAAGAAATAAGACATGCATGTAATTGGAAGGGGAGACTGTTAAGGAAAGATAAATTATTATTGTCCTAAGCAAAAAGATGCCTAATGACTTACTAAATGAGAGAATTTGTTGACTACAAGGTTATAAAGCTTTCTTTCTCTTCATTGTTAAAAAGGTTTTTGAATGTGAAGGACATCTTTTCTAGCCTTGGAAGGAAACTAATAGAAAATGGGGACAATTTTCTTACCACAATTTCATTTTCTGTGAAAGCTTTATTTAAATATTAACTTCCAACTTACAGTAATTCGAGTACGAACATGATATGTGCAGCAAAGATCACAATAAAAAATAATTGAACTAGATCCATCCATTTTTCTAATATACATTACGCATGTATTTTACATTCTGCATAGGACTCAGTGCCATGGATATTCATTTGTAACAAGCCAGACATGGCAGGGAAAGCGAAAAAGCATCGGTAGTATTAGAAGTTTTCTGGTTTTAGTTTGAGTGAAAACTCTCAAATCTCATGCAAATTCAAAATCCCAGTCTACATTCTATGGGTTAACTAGAATGAGTACAATTAGTATGATTAGTTCCCTAAATTACCAACTTCTTTTTTTTTTTGAGAGAGAGAGAGAAATACCTAATCTTTGTTGAGTGTACTTACCATATTTCAAGTGCCCATGTACCATGTAAGAAACTATCATATCTATAATCTCATCTCTTCCTAAAAATTAAGTAACTGAAGCTCAGAAAAATGAAATTTTTCCCCCCAAATTATTCAGTGACTAAGTGGTGGAACCCCAGTTCCAAAGACAGGTCTATTAGACTCCAAGATGAGTTTTCTATCCATAAAGCTATACTACAAATTGGGGAATATGGCTCATTTTTAAAATATCTTCTGAAGACATAAATGAATGAAATTATCACAGGAACACAATCAAATTAAGACAACGTGATTTAAAATGTTGGATGTGAATTGGTAAACAGATGCGTGCCACTAAACGGTCACATTTTTCATCATAATAGTTTGCTGTCTGTTGGCAAGGACCCCAGTAAAGTTGTTTTAATACAACAGAACCACAGCTGGTTAAAAAAGGGAAAAATCTGGTCAACCAACTAAGATTTTTCAATTCACTTAATGCCAAGTATCTGCATGGAATGGTTTTTTACGTAAAGCAATACAGAAGTAGGATGACCCATAATAATTTGTTATTTTGTATTTAATAACTTTAATTTCTTGCTCAAGCTCTTACTAACAGTATGTAAATTCATGATAAAAACTAAAAATTATTATACTAAACCTGGTTTTAGACTCTGGAAAGTTTATTGGGCACAATGGCATGAAGAACACTTGAAATTAGCCTAAAATTTGGGTGTGTTTCAGGTATGTCATGCCATTCAGGTCCACGTGTTCAACTCTTTATGAACAACAGGCTTCCATTAACTCATTACTTTTGTACAATAGATATTAGCTGACAAAGTATGTTCACAACCATTACCCTTTATGATGGGAATTTAACTAATTTCCAGAGTGTAGCACAAAACTAAGAGTTTATACCTCACATGCAAAGTTAGTTACTTAAGATTTTTTTTCTAGGATTTGATCAACTAGAACAAAAGTCTCTGTCATGTTTGTGTGTTATTTATAAAATGCCCACCAAAACCCACAAAATAAGTTGTACAAGATAAACAGCAGTGCTCAAATACTGAACATTTTGGAAAAAACAAGAGAGGATGAACATCTCTACCTATTACCAGTTAAAAGGGTCTTGAGTTTAGAATTCTGAATTTTGGTATTTATAAAATTAATCACATAATTCTGGACATAAATCAATTTCAGAGTGCATAAGCAGAAAAAATTACATTGTGTATGTATAATTATTCAGTGTTATTATTTTTTAAAACCCTATATATCATACCAAAACAAATCAATATAATGCCACCAATGTGAATATCATTAGGCTCAGCATTTTAAACTTAGCATGAAATCTACCAGACCATAAATTGATAGGAAGAAATTCAACATCAGTCCCATAAATCAAATTAATATTAGAATAAAATCTATTAGAGGGAAAAGTCTTATTCAGGGCCTTCTGATATTCTCAAGGAGGGGAAAGAAAGTTTATGACTGTTCTATTAACTTCAAATCTTAGGAAATATCTACCATATTTTTCAGACCATAAGATGCACCTAGGTTTTAGAGGAAGAAAACAGGGAAAAAAATTTTGAAGCAAAAAATGTGGTAAAATATTTAATAACATAAATAACATAATATTTCACCAATGTAAATGTAAACAGAACATTTGGACTATAGGACGCACCCCCATTTTCCTCCCAAATTTGGGGGGAAAAAGTGTGTCTTACAGTCCGAAGAATACGGTAGTTATGGGAAGGTTTTAAGGCAAGTAAATCAGAGTTAGCAAAACAATGCTTGTATTATGACAAATAAATAATGTGCTTTTTTTTCTTGTTCATAGTTTATTATTTCACTTGAACAACATGGGTGGGAAAATGGAGATAACATGCATTTTTATTAAACATTACTGCCTAAATTTGCAAGGCTTTAAATTGTCTAGAAGAACACAGCACGAAATACAATATAGGAATATGGGTGTCTATAGGAAATATAGGCTCTATTAAGAAGATATAGCTGACAAATACATATGCATATATATGAGAAGATATATAATTACATACTAAATCTCTCAGAGCTACAGGAGTGTCTTCCTGCTTGTTTTATACATTTACTGTAAGAGAATATTATCTAACACATGACAGTAATTTTGTTTAACTTAAATTATTTTATTTCTTGCAGAATTGCATCCTCTCATAGCTAGAAAATGAAATCTCTTGGTAACATCACATGCTCAAAGATCTTGCATTAACATATCCATTAGTGACCAAATATCTCCACCCTCAACAAGAGAGAGGGGTGGCCCTTTGCGATGCTAACCTGGCACTGGGGTTTAGGCTCACTCGACAAAGACAGTACCTTTAAGGGATTCTTACTTAAAAGGCAGTTTTAAAGGGGATTAAATAAGTTCAACTTCCAGCCCACACAATACCCATGACTATAGCTTAATTTATATTCAAAGCTATCTACAATTATTAAAAATAATTTTATCTACCAATAAAAGTAGGCTATCAGAGAAGCAGTCAAATCAGCTTCTAATTTCCTCCTTCCTGCTCTGACAACAGGGATGATCAAGCTAGAAACTGCAAATCGAACTGGCTGCTGAGAGAACAGATGGCCCAGACGGGCTGGGAAGTGAGACTGCAAGTGAACATGTCTGTTTGAAGCCTTTCTAGATGGGACGAATGGGAAGAACTTGCAGATAAAACTGTTGAGCTGATGTGAGGGACTCTGAGGCAGTATTGCCATAGGCAAAGGTGTCCATATACAGAGAACCCTGGAACTTACAGGTAAAATGACAGAACTGCTCTTGGGAGCCCGTGAAGAATCACCGTCATTGGCTGAGGTATCCACACAGGGACGGCTGTCATACTCAGCCTCCTGTTGGGCAAATAGGAAGATGACAGCCAGGGAGGAAAGCAGCCCTTCCTTGATTCCCATACATGGGACTCACAATGGAAGCCGGACTGGATCACATTCTCGCTTCCCCTTTGGCTAGGATCTTTCATGAAGGATATAACCTGTGCAACACATATATGGCTTTTCCTAATCTAAATATAGTGCAAGAATAAATGCCCCTTTATCAAAAGAAATAACTATACCTTAACAAAAGTAGGGTAAACATGTAAAACAAAATTTAAAAAAAATATCAGTGATAATTTGGCAAAGACATTCACTGAGTCAACAAGGTTCCCAAATGCACCCCAGTTTCTATGTTTGCAGGATAAGTGTGGTAGTTCCAAGAAATACTACAATATACAATGTAGGTATTTAGAGTTACCATAATTCTCTTTCAGGGAAGGACAGAGAAGAAAAGTCTCAATGAAAAAAATAAATGAGAGGGGAAATCAGAAAAAGAAGAAGGAAGGAGGAAAACACTCAGAAGGAAAATAAAGAAATGAGAATAGATTAAATAAGATATGTTAGAAAACCAAAAGGGAAGGAAGAAGAAAGATCAGAGAAACAATCCGTATATCTACAGTCTCTCACAAGGGCCTTGGGAAGCACATACTTCCATCCAGCAGAGCACAGCACAAGCAACAATACAAGACTATTCCAAATGAGCAGGGGTAAGCGAGCCCCTTACATGCAAGAGGGACACTGATTCAAGGGAAAATACCATCTCTCTTTCTAGGAAGGCATTTTTAATGTATAAGCCAGGACTGTGGAAGGCAAACTTGCTTTTTAGGCTGTACCCACTGCTAACTTCAACTGTGTTCTTTCCTACACAGGTTATCAGGTATTCAGGACTCAACTACAGGAGATGAGATCATAGAGTTTCAATGTGATTTTACAATATAAATTGAGGATTTTTGATAAAATGAAGACCAGAGCAGGGAGCTATGTGAACATGAAGCAGTTCAGAAAGCCCACACCTATTTAACATATATTTAAGACCACAGGTGGCAAACACAAGGCCCTCGGGCCGAACCCGGTCCTTCACCTTGTTTTATCCGGCCTGGCACCTTGTTTCTACCTGGCGGCAGTGCTGAACTCTCGCTTAACTATTAAGGAGTAGTTACATTTATACAGTCCTAAAATTACATTTGGCCCTTTGAAGGCAACCACGAGGCTGATGTGGCCCCTGGTGAAAATGAGTTTGACACCCTGTTTTAGTCTAAGGGTAGTGTGCTACTGCAAAACAACATAGCAACAAACACAGCTAGACCTTCTAGATATCCGTTGGGTGAAGGCTATTACACCAGAAAGAATCTTTTGTGTCCTGATTCCAAAGACAAGGTACCAGCATATCATATGCCTCCAGCTTTATGGTTTTATATTAAGTTCTCTTTGCCCCAACAGACCCACAGCAAAGGTATCTCAGCATGTCAGTCCATTAGACACCATATAGGTCACTGTCTGGCAAAGTGTGTTTCAAAAAAATCATAATGCAAGATGGGAAAATGTTCTGTAAAGAGAAATGCTTGCTGTCCAATAAGTTTGAGAAATGCTGGGGTTAAACAAAGCTAAAGTCATTTACTGCTTGAATTCTCAGAACCTTTCAGATGCTGGCTAGGCCTGTGAATGTCTAAGAAAAAGAAAAACAAAACGAAACAAGAATGCACCATTTTCAAAAGGTCCTTACCAGGGTATCTTAACCTTTTAATTTTGCTCAGCATCGTGGCAGGCAAGAGTTCTATCGAACACATTCTGGGAAACAGGTAGACAAAGAATAGTTCTGCTAGGTAGTACAAAAACTCCATGCGCCACGTATTATTTGTACATGGAACTTTTTGCACAAATTCATTATACTCCTTTGTGGGAAGGGCTTGAGGGGTGGAGAGATGGAGAAAAAAAGAAAAAGAACTCATGGACACAGACAACAGTGCGGTGATTGCACAGAGAGATGGAAAACATTATATGGGGGACAAATGGCAATGGGAAAAATATAAGATTGAACTATTAAAAAATGCATTATATTTGGTGTAATCATCCCCCACTTATACGAACAACTACAAAAAGTTTTCTGTACCTAAATCCACAGGGATGTTACCTGCTCTATGTATATTTTTTGTGTTGCTGGAGAATGTCTAATATTTTTGTTTTCTTAACCCAATCTTTATTCCATTATTAAAAAAAATAATCACAAGCCATGTGGCTCTTCCGTTTCCTTCATTTACATGTGGGGGCAGTCTTCAAGTGAAAGTCCTTAAGAGTGTTTCTCAAAGAAAGCTTTGCTCAGACAAAAGAGTGCCCAAACCTCTATATTTGGGGAATCATATGAGTTAAATATGGGGTTTAATCTAGGCTATAGGGGGCTGAATCACCTGGGTGATTTGATGTTTCACCAAAAAACTCTGCACAAGATGTGATTCATGAGGGGGCACATTGTTGTGATGAAGCTGCAATCACCAGTTTCCCAAAGCTGTGGCCTTCTGAATCATCCAAATAGTTTCCATGGAGGGAATGTTCAAGCTTAACGCAAAATATGATGCAGTTCATTGTTCTACTCACTCGGTCATTTTGAATGCAGCGGCCACACAGTGCACACGCTCACTCAACAGTGTCTACCACCCCCACTGACTAGAAAAGTGAAGTTGTCATTGTTCACACATGTGCATTCCAGTCCACTCTCCTTGGCTGCCATGTCACATCGATGCTGCACAGACCATTATCGTTATATTAACGATGGCTAGACTTGGTCTGGACAGACCTTGTACATTAGTTAAGCTGCATCTCTGACACTAATATTTCCAGCAGCTCCCTCAAAAGCAAGATATTTTCTTAAAAGTAAAATGAAATATGCTGCAGGCCAGACACTGCAGATACCACTTAGTGATCTGCAGTAAACCCAGCAAAGGCGTCATTGACGTTTACCAGCCTTGGGAAGTTCAGGTGTAATACTGCTCTTCGGTAAAACCTTTTCCCCGAAGCTGTCATTTTAACACACATCTCCCTCCAGCAAACTCTGCCTTCTTCCCTTCTCACCCCCATTGTACTAGCGACCCACCTTCCCTCGGGCTGTTTTGCGTTGCATAGGTTTTCCTTTAACCATAGCCCTTGCTCTTACCATGGTTCCCCAGGCTTACCTCTGGGAGGACAAAAAGGACAGTTTTTATTTATGAGCAGATGGTATTTTCAAGGAAAAGTAGTTACATTTAAATACAGATAAATGTACTGTAAATAATGGCCTTAAAAGAATTCAGGTCTTTAGGGGGAAAAATACAAGAACACAAGATACTGTTTGTTAATTACATGAGTTTTTTTCTTCCCTCAAAGACAAAACCAATTTCTAATGAAGCATAATGAATCGTAAAGAGGCACCAATGTTCATTCCAACAGATGTTTATTGATTAGTGTTGACTGAACACAAACACAGCCAAGTGTCGCTCCCTACTCTGGGTAAGTGGTGGGAAGCACACCGGCTTCCCCCTCGTTATTTTACCTTCAAAGACAAGCTGACAAATTTATTTCGTTGTGAGCAGCTGTGTTCTTATTTTAAAGGGCTGGCTTACAACTAAGAAAGCAAGCGGGAGGTGGTGGGGAACAGCCTTTTGGTGTCCAATGTGTTATCTGGCAAGGACAGATTGTTTTAGGGTGCAATGGAAAAGATTTTTAATGAAACTACATTTCAAACGTGCAGCATATGCTTGATTTTCCCTTCTGCTACTTATTCTGCCATTTGTTAATTTTTGTTATTGTTGTTCTTCGGGACTCTGAAATTTTCATGCAAGCTGTCTCATCCAGCACTAACACAGCTTGAGGTAAATTATCACTTGGGATGCAAAAACCTCTACCTCCCACTTCAGCCTTTTTATTTCTTCCCGATTCTTTTTTTTTTTTTTTTTTAACATTTAACCAGGGTTCACTGGTATATCAGTTAACTTAACAACCAGGGAAGAAAAATAAATACATTGTCTCTACATTAGTCTGCAAAGCCCAAGAGCCTGAACTTGTGGCTTTCAGATGTGTGTGGGCGTCTCGGTTGCACACAATCCTGGGGTCACCACAGAATGGAGGTCTTGAGAAATTTTGAAATTGGGAATTAGAGTGAAAGTTTTTCCCATTAGCACCATAATGCCTCATATTAATTTAAATGATTCACTCAAAATGATTCTGTGGCCCAGTTAAATAAAGTTCAAGGAAATGTCTTTGGTAATCTGAGTGTGATTTGAAAGCAGTCAGCTTTACAAGATAAAAAAGAGAGAGAGAAAATGGGAAATATTCGGATAGCAGGCGCTTTGGTAGACTTAAGTGTAGTTTTCTTAAAAATGTGAACACAACTGGGAGAGGGGAAAAACTATTATTATCTTTGCTGGAAATGCCTTAAAATGAGAATTACCCTAAGTGTTGAAACTAAAGACATAAACAGTTGTATCTGAGGGGTACCAGTTCAAGGGGGTGATTTCAGTAAACACCATCAATGGAACCTCTGTTGGACGAGTTTGTAAATTCTGGTGGGGGCTAATTCTGGTGATCAGCTGAGGAACCTGGAAAGATTCACTCCTTACATTAAAATCCTTCAGGAAACAAGCTGAGGCAGAGTTGGCCAAGAAAGAAAGAGAATGCCCAACATTTTTCTATAACATGTTTATCAACCAATGGCAGAAAAGGGTCTTGGAAGCCAGCACAGGGTCCTTGCTTAGCAGTGGCTCAGGTGAACTTCTCAAGTCCAGGTTCTCCCATTTTCTAGTTGTATGACTCTGGGCAAGCTAAGCAAACTCGTTAACGTTAAGTTTCCTTATCAGTATTATAAGCATGACTATGTCCATTTCAAAGGTCACGGTGCAAATGAAATGAGTTATCACATGGCCTTGTATAGAGTAAGGACACATTAAATGGGAAGAAAATATAATTACAAATAGCACCAATATTAATTCCTCACTCTATCTCATTTCTCCCATTCAGTTCAGTCTCTAAAGGGTTCACCCTCTTTGTGGTCAGCCCTGAGCACATGTGACAAGCCGTGTTGCTCATCAGCTTTAGGTGGACGGCAATGTACACAGCTTGGTCACTGATAAAAAGCTGCATATATGAAGCTATTACTATGCAACTGTGGACAGTGTGTCAGTGTGACATAGAAAGATGCTATTAGTGTGCCAGTAAGAATGGGTACTCAGAACCAAGATGTCAGAGCCAGATGTGGGCCTTGCTGAATTTGCCTGTGACGCACATATAAGGAGAATACTATGGCATTTCAGATTTACTTGGTAGCTTATTTAAGAGGCTTGATAAGTCCCAAATTGGGCCTTGTGAGACCTTGGACCACTTACCCCTGGGCAATATCATTGTCATGTGAACTCAAGCATGTCCCCATGAAGAACTGGGGAGACTTCAGAAGCTTGCTTCACCATTTTCAGCCTCATTTCCTGGTGTGGTTGGCTGGGAATCCATCTTTGGCATCCACGTCAGTGAGCTTCTATAAGTTTTATGGGTAAGGGCGCTCATTTTTAACAAGCCTGCAACCTAAACCTCAGAGGGTGACTGTCTTTCATTCCTCTTATGTCACCAGTCTTCTCTCATGGTTAGGCTGGTCCACTGTTCTCTGCAGGGTCCACCTTGCCCCAGATTCTGACTCTCTGACCAGTGGAAAGCAGGCCCTGTGAACCCGTAACTCCAGGTTTCACCATAAGCCAGGCCTGGGGCCAGGCCCCACCCTGCTTATAGCACAGGTGAGGTCACTCATTCCTGTTCCTTTCCTCCGCCCAGGTCTCTGGGAGCATGCCCAGTACTCCTATTCTTAAGGATTAGGTACTGCCTTGTCTCCTTGAGATTCTCTAGGGAGCAGAAGATACCAGTATTTGTAGGATCTGCCTGGTCCTTCCAATCACAATGACACTTGTTTGTGCACTTGGTCACCATCCAGGCTCTCTCATTTTCATATTTTAGTTCCTAACTTCTCTTTCCTTCAATGCCATCCCCACCCCCAACTCCTTAACCAATGAAATCCCACCTGGTTGAATCTAACTCTTCCATGAATCCCAGCCAGACATGGTGTAGCTCTCTTGTCTAATTCTTAAAGTACTTGATCCTCACTTCTGGTGCTTCTTACTGCTTCCCATAATGCTAATTAGTGGTATGTCCTGTTTTACTTTGTTCAAACACCTCCTTCTGTGTTCCCTCAGAGCCTCTCCCATCTGATTTCCATTCAAAAGTGACCTCTTTGAAACACAAATCGGATTCATTCTGCCTCAGCCTGTCAGTGGTCTTCCACTGTTCTTGCGATGAAGACCAAGATCCTAAACACAACCCAGAAGACATTAGATGGCTCTGATGACCCTTACAGTCTCCTTCGGCATCTTCGGTCTTCTCCAGTCTGTGCTCCCACCATGTGAACCTCTGTCCCTTGCCACAGGTCCTTTCCACTTACTCCTCTCCCCCAGGTGTCTCCCCATCTCTGCCTTTATGTAGTTACCTCTCTACCCATTACAACTGAACTCAGTCATCAATTTCTAAACAAGATCTATTGTGGTCTTCCCAACTAGGCCAATTCTCTTTGATTGTTCCAGCATTGACATGGCTTCTTTATAGTACATATGAAAGACGTGACTTTTTTACATTATATTTTTTACATTATACTGGATACCCTAGTAGACCATAAACTTCATGAGTATAATTACCATGTTAGCTTTTGTCCAACATTTCATCCCTAGAGATTTGCATAATATGTATAATAGTTGTTCAGTTAATATTTGCTGATTGAAGTTATCTGGGCCAAGGACCAAGTTTCATTTTTCTTCTCACTTCTCCAATTTCTGGCACATAGAATAGGCTCTATCTTCCCTCCAAAAACAAAAATATAGATGTAATGTCTAAATATATCTGCCCAGTACTACTAATTTCTCTTAGTACTACTAATAAGCAAACAACAGCAGCAATACTTCACAGGCACTGTGGAGGCTTCAAGTACAAAGTTCTGGAAAAAAATAAAATACTGCTCTGTGTCATATGTAAGCAAGAATATGGTCCTCTTGGGCCACAGTGGCATTTTTCAACAACTGATAGAGAATGGCTTATAACTGCTACAGCCACAGCAATCTGTGCTGGCTATAAAGGCAGGCTAAAGGGAATAGCTAGGATCCCTGAGTATTACCATTGCCTTCTTGTACCCCAACCCTGAAATAATAGATGATTTTCTACAAAGTGTCCAAGAAAAGAAAGAAGAATACCAGAAAAGTCTTGCCTCCATTTGTGTAGGAAGTCTAGGAGCCACATTCTCCAAAGATAAAAACAGTGAACTTTGCCTCTTAAACTTTGTTCCTGAATGTGATGGGTAGACACTTCACTTTTTCCATTTTACCCCTACCTAATGGCTTTCGTGTCAGGTGTTTAGGCCATTCTGGATCACTTCTCTGACTACTCCAGTGCATATAAAATGCCTCCACCCAGCATGAGAAACAAATACAGACTATTTTCTACCTCATCTACTTTGCATTTTCTCATGCGTAGCACGTCACATTTTAAGTCACACTGACACAATCAGCAACCTAGCAAAGGATGGGTGTGAGTAAAGCCAGCAATGTTTACATGTAGACAGTTTCAACTTTACACACATCTAAATGATGGCATTGTACACAGCTGCCAAGCCCAATAAATTTTATATCACAAAACTCACATAAAAGCTGTATGCATATGACTTTAAGTGGGTGAAGTCCAAGTTCTTGTTCTGAAGCTGCCTGACAGTCAATGGATGAGGAGAGTGTGACAATAGAGTCCAAAGTAGAGAGAAAAGTACTACACTGGCTCCAGATCTTACCAGTTAGTATGCTAATGTGACAAGAGCATATTTCACCTCCATCATGACTATTCACAAATGACGATTCTCATTAAACCTAACAGCAACCTCCAGCATTCGCTAGTCTCTGTTCTGGCTTTATTTTCCTCCATTTCACTTATCATCACACAGCACATACATTTTATTTTTGGGATGCCCCCACACCTCAAGTGGAATGTAAATTGTATAAAGACAAGAACTTCATTAGTTTTATTCACTGCTATATCCCCAGATGCTCTATGATTATTCATTGAAAGAGTGAACGAGGTTCTTACCATTTACAATGCAGTATGCCTATTGCTTCATATAAGTTAGAGATGGCACCCTAAACAAAGAGCTAAGAGCTTGGGTTACAGGATCACACAACCTGGGATCCAAAATTTACTAAATTCTGATCTTGGGCAAGTCATTTCATCTCTCTGCCTCCCAAGTGGTTGCCTGAAATGGAGATGATGATAAAGATACCATCTCAAAGGGGTGGTACCAGAGGTAATGAGATAATAAGTATAAGGAACTTCATACAGTTCCTGGGCACACAGTAATTGTACAACAAAACTTAGCAATTATTCTTACATTCTTATTGATAATATTTTTATAATTATTAATACTCCACAATTCACAATTAATCTTAAAATGTAGGTACTACTACTATTAACTATTATTAACATTCTCTAGTAGACACTTTGAACAAAAGAATGCTCTTGCATAAAGTAATAAAACAGTGATAAATATGGGAAAATGTTAGAAAAAAAGGGTAGGAGAGAGAAATAAGAAAAATAGAAGTATTATGACAAGGCATCACAAGCCATTAGCCTAGAAATGAGAGGATTCATCTTGGAGAAGTTGACAAAGTTCAGTCCTGTGAGTGCCTGGGAGTCAGGAAGGTTCAGAGTTGACACCTGGCAGGTCTGGGGCTGTTGATGACATGGAGCAAGCCAAAAGGTGAGGTGGGGACTGGCAGGTTGGGATAGAAACAGGTTTAGAACGCTGATTTCCTGGCTCCATTTCCTTTATTCTCAAAGTGAGTAACAGCTTCAGCTCCCCACCCCCATCCCCCAAATGCTCTAGGACAACCCAGGGTCTTACTGAAAGTATGAGCTCTGTATTCAGTGGGACTTGGGTTCAAGCACAACTCAATCGCTTACAAGCTGAGTGGCCTTGGTAAATTACTTACCCCCTCTGGGCCTCATTTTTTTTTCATTTACAAAATGGAAGTACTAACTGTATCTACCCCAAAGGGTTGGCACGAGGATAAATTGAGATGGTTCCTGAAAAGTGTTTGATGCGGTGTGTGGGCAAACAAAACTTTTAATAATCATGTAAGTATAAATAGGATTTCATTTCACTGAGCAAACACTTTTCATAAAATCAGCATGTTTTCCCCTCCAATACATGGTATAGACAAATACAAAACCACCCTCAAGAATGTATTAACAATTACCAACTAGCATTCTTAATGTTTTGGGCAAACAAGTACAGTTTTCAAATACAAAAAAATTCTCAAAGAATTGGGTACTTTACAAATACAAGTCAGAAAGGTTTTAGGAACTTTGTCTTTGGAACTACAAAGGCAAACACACCATTTATGTCATGCTGGTGGTCATGAGGAAAGAGAATGGGAAAAGAAGAAAGGGAGGTGTGTTGAGTCCTAGTATTTGCTATCCCGAAGTACACAACCCTCCTCCTGTACAAACCAGTCCCACGGCAATCAACCCAAAATTTGAAGCTTGAAATCTACCTAAACCAAATCTCTATGTGCTTTAGCACTTTCTAAATGTCTTCCTTTCTGAGATAGCTCTGGAAATGTTGACAAGGGAGAGTGAATTTCAGTTTAGACTCCAAAACCAGTCATTTCAAAATGTCAAATGAAATAATATCCCGAGTCTTCCACTCGGTGGATAAACTTGGACACAGAAAGACATCCTAACCCACACAGGTCAACCCTCTGAGCAAGAGAACACATATGCAAAACATTTCCCTGAGTACTAGGGGAGATATTTTGAAGCCAGACATGGCTTGCACATCTTATCAGGCACATCTTATCAGGGGCTCTTAATTAAAGCTCTGTACACCACCAGGCAATCTCTGAGTGGGCTGGGGTGCAGAGAATTGAGAACCTGGTGAAATTGTCCAGAATATGCTCCTCCCCACCCCCCACCCCCCAACAGAGCAGGGGCATAGCTTCCATCAGCTGATCAGGGACCTCAAGAACCAAAGAGGGCAAGGACCTAGAGTGCATTTTCAACTCTCTCATTTTGTAGATAGCACAGCTGAGTCCCAGATACAACAGGAGTGTTTTTCTCAAGGTCATATATCTGCCAATGGTCTTGGCTTTGCCACTGGGCAAGTACCCCCCAGAGTCCAGCCTTCTGTTTCTTCATCTATCAAGGCTTCTTTTCAAGCTACTTGGAGGGCTCTCCTTGCTGAGATGACTATAATGTATGCTCCCTTCCCAACATTTTGATTCATTTTTAGTGAAAGAATGGGCATCTCTGAAGCACTTATTAAAATCAGCCTACCAAACCAGCTCTGAGGTACGGTCCTAGCAGAAATATCCACCATCAGCCACAACAACAGCCAACAAAAATTGTTGTAGATGACAGTCGGGTCTTTTCTTTGCATCAGGGTTGAACAAACAGGATTTGACTTTACATTTTGATAGCAACAGCTGAGGTGCAGTCCTTGTGTTATTTAATAATTAAAAATTGAAATATGAAACCATTCCCTTCCATAGGCCCCCTTAACAAATCTAAAGCAAAGAGAATTTCTCATGCCAGGTATAAATTTATGAATATTTATCTGTAGCCCCAGGACAAAGGACTTATACATAGATACAAAGCCAAGTAGATAAAGAACGTTAACTTTTTCAGGCCAAATTTCTAATAGCTCTTGTTATTCTGACAATTAATTGATAGAGTCACAATGGTGGCGGGGGGGAAGAAAAAAGGAGGGAGGGGTAGGGAGAAGGAGAGAGGAAAAGGGGGAAGGGGAGGGAAAGAGAATGAAAATTGGAATATTTAGAAGTGGGTGGTCAATGGGCTATGTTCTGCTTTTTTAAGTTTTGTGTTTTTCACTCCTCACCCAAGGTGATTTGAGAGAGAGAGAGAAATATCAATGTGAGAAACATCGATTGGTTGCCTCCCATACACACCTCAGACAGGGATTGGGCCCCAAACCTAGGCATGTACCCTGACCCAGACTGGGAATTGAACCTGTGACCATTTGGTGTATGAGATGACACTCTATCCAACTGAGCTGTCTGGCCAGGGCAGGCCATGTTATGTTTTTAAGTATTACTCTTTTTCAGTATGACTTTTTTTTTTTGGCAGAAGAGTAGCCATGTTATTATGAGTTAAGAATGTCATCAGGCAAGTATATCATATTCTTAAAAACACTAAGTAAGCACTTACTATTGGTCAGACACTATGCTATGTGTGGGCTTTTCGTGTACCATCTCAGTTAACGTTCACAATAACCCTGGGGGTGAGTACAATTGATAATTCCAGTTTATAAGTGAGGAAACCAGGGCCCCGAAACAGGCTCAGCAAATTGCTCCAGTCACACAAAGTCTGTGTGGCACTCCTCACTACAGTCTGTGGTCTTGGCCAGCGAGTGTGGGGAAGCCCTGTCCTAAAGCTGTCCTACACACCAATTAGGACTTTATTGAAAATTTAAAGTACTTCATTTCTTCCTGAAAAGGACAATAAAATACAGAATACCTACAACATACTGTGCTCTGGTTAGAGCCCTAAAATCACTCCTGTATAATTAGCTATACACAGGATCTGAATATTTATAATACTCTTAAAAGCCTTACTATAAATATTAGAGACTAGAATAGTTAGACATCTAATTAACTAGCTTTGCTCTTCTTTTCACCTCTTAGAATTCGTACGTGGGTCTCTGAAACAACCCAAAGCACCATCTAAGTGCAAGCTTAGTATCAAGGGGTCCTTGTATGGACCCTGAGAGGTGGGGAAAAGAGGACTTTGCACTCTCTGAAATTAGGGGAAAGAACTATCAGATGGACATATGTATGTTTTTCTCAGGAGGAGTTTGAAAGTTTCTCTCAAAATGTCCTGAGACCTTAAAACAAACAAACAATCAATGAAAATTCAGAGGTCTGGGTATTTCACCCAGTACTCCGCAGGCTGTTACCCCAAAATACATGTGTCAAGTTTCAAAACTATGGTAGACGAGAGCGTGGTGAGAAGCAAATAAACGCTAATGCTCAGACAACTAACTGCAGAGTTCCCTCTGTATTTGGAGGCTTAGGAATTTAGCAGATGGATGCATCCTAACCATCTGCAGAGCCCTCGGAGCGCTGCTCTTTCTGACATTGTTTCGGTTTCCCATTTTAAGCATCTGACTACTGTGTTGACATATGTGGCTAAAAATGTCACATCAAGGCTACGATGCCCCACAGCCAGGACTCGCCTTCCCCCACCACCAGGAAAGACCTGGCCTTTGTCTTATGAATTTGAAGAACTACGGAAGTCAGGCGGCATTTCTGTCTCCCAGGTTGTTGTGTGGTTAATGCATTAACACCTAACTCATCCAAGCCAGAGACACCTTTTATGTTACTGTTTCCCACATATTTTGCACATGTTCCTATTTCCAAGATTCAGAGAAAACAAGATGTTTAGTTGAAAATGTTTACAGTGGAGGCCTTACAGATGACTTGATAGTCTTAGGAAATTATTTTGCAAAGTACCAGCTATGGGAATAAACTATTTTAGAGAATCCCTAGGGATCATTTTGTTCCTAAATAGAAACATCTCAGTGGGGGTCAGAAAGTGCTAATGATGCCCATTTAGGATCTGCATGTCCTCATAGAACATTTTGGGTCAATAGGGCACCTTCACACTCTAGACCAAGATGAGATAGGGCTGCTTTGTGTGCTTGATCACAGAGCTGAAGAATGGCTGGGCCACTCCCAACCTGCCTATAGGTAAGGGAGTCTGGTGACAGGAGTAGATACTTTCACAAGAAACTGTGAAAATTATCGTCACTGTCCTCCCAGCAAATAAGAGCTGAATGCAGCGCCTTCTTACTGAGGGAGCTGGTAACTCTGGGGCGTGAGCAGCAGCTCCTCTCCTGTCCTTCCCAGCACACGAGGGCCGGCTGACAGCACTGCTCAGCAAAGAGGCCTTCGTGTGTCTGGCAGATGGCAATAGACCATATTGACTTTTTTTAAAATTTACCAAATTTGAGTCTTTTGTCAGTTTTCTTTCTCTAGTGAGAAGATACTCTACAGCACCACTCAAGCTTACGTTGCCCTTTTCCCCAATTCTCCTTCTTACACAGCACGTTTGACACTGCCTGGTGAAACCAAAGCCAACTTACTAAACTAGTTCATCATCCCAGACACAGACAATCATCCCAAACTCTGACAGTGACCAGAGTGCCAATTCCCCATTTCTGCTGACAGCAAGGAAGCTTCAGCTCAAGCCAGCGATAGTTAACCAAATGGACAACAGAGGATGCTTGGATCCCTATAAATAACACATAAAAGCATGCATTTGTGTTTTTCACTTGAAGAAAAGAAAGGGGCCCTTGCTTTACCAGATGCCCAAAGACTTGGTGTGTGTGCTTTAGTTAAACTGACAATCTGCCTTAGGAGCATCAGTGTTACTCAAGTTCAGAATGGACAAGTCATGGCCAACGGTATCCAGCTGCCACAAGGCTCAAGGGCCTTCCACTACAGCTGAGAACCTTCACAAGGCTTTTGGAGAAGGGCTTCAAATAGGAATGGGAGCAACATGGATGGATTGTGGGATCAGACTAGGAGTCTAGATTTAGCAGACGCTTCATTTTGGCTTTCTGAAACAGGGGGAATTACATCCTACAGAGGTGCCTCTAATTTAGATCTTTCCTTCAAAGAGCAGCTCCTGATTCTCATCATTGTGACATCTTTCTTCATTCTTACTTCGTCACATGCTCTCATGCTGGGGATGGAAACAAAGTCTCTGAACTCAGACAGTTTATACCCTGGGCTGTGAGTGTGTGGAGTGGAAGGTAGAGAGGGGTGAAATAATAAACAAAAGGAAATGTCCTGAGAGCAAGAGCTGCTCTGCAGAAAAGAATAAAATAGAGGAACAGATTGGACAGATAATCAGCTCGGGGGCCAAGAGAAGCTCCAAGGAGGAAGAGACAGCCCCATGTGAAACTCTGGGGCAACAGAAATATGGGTGGAGGGAAGCCCCCAGTGCTAAGAAGAAGGGGATAACTTGTGTGTTTAAGGAATAGAGAAGACATCAGTGTGGGTGCAATGTAGTAAAACGGGAGACTGACGTGAGAGGGGAGAGAGAAGCAGCACTGAGCTGTGAGCCAGAAGGTGTGTTTATTCTAACAGACATGGGGAGCCAGCACAGAGTTATAAGCAGAGGGATGATGTAAATTGATTTTGTTTCTAAACTGGTAGTGATGGCTATTTATTGTGATTTTCCAATGTGTGCTAAGATTAAGTGTAATCCTAACTAGGAAACTAAGTGATGACATATACCACCCTTCTGATAATAACAGTAAGTTCTCCTGAAAATCTTTGTGATTATTTTACCAAAGATTATCTATAGACAAAGCATCTGCACAATTTTAGTTGTTATTCTTCATAAACAACAAAAACAAAACAACATTTCCATGGTAAAAATGAATGCGGAGAATGCTTAGTTGAGCCAAGTAAAATAGATTTCTTTAGTGCAAGTAAATAAAAATTATTAGTGCCTCTCATAAATAGAGCTTAGCTTGCTTCAGAGTATTCCTGAATCCAAATAAATGGTTTTTATTCCATCTAGAAGGATCAAACTTCCCATATGTGGAATGTGTCTATATTAAAAGAGGATTTAATGCTGTCCTGTCCTGAACATACTTCTAAATTTCCGGACAATTCCTCTGTTTCCAGTCGATTACTTGGTTAAGGCAACTTGAAAATGCCATTGTTATTGCAACAAATTCAAAATCCAAATTTTATTGTTTTCCTTGAACTGGAGTCTCTGATTTCCTGCTGCAAATAAATAGGCCATCAGCAGGGACCTGAAAAATCTCTTCATTATACAAAGATTCCCACAGTGGCTGTGCCTGGCTGGCGTTGCCTAACCCACAGATAACACTGCAGGGCCTGCCATTCCGCCCACGTCGCCTGTTTCACAGTGAGGAACATATCCCAACGCCCATACATTAGAGCAAAGTGATGCTCTCGATAATTAACCATTCTCATGGAGTTTCTAAAATAAATGGTCAAATAAAGAATTTAAAGGAACATAAAACATTTAATGTGAAAAGGCCTAAATATGACAAATTAACTTTACATGAACTCAGAAGACCTTTGGCTTTGGAATTGACATTAGTAATTTTGTGGAACACAAGGAAAACCTGATGTGGTTAATTTTAAATATATTTTATGATAGAAAGCAACACAATTCCATAGGATTCAAGTTTTCTATTAGTTTACATTCCTGCCAGGGTCAGCAAAAAAAAAAAAAAAAAAAAAACGATACTATTGATCTGCTATTAAAAATCAGTTGACTTCACTTCTTTCTGAGCAGGTTCTCTCTGATTGCTGAGCACTGGCTGGTTTTACCTCTCTCTACTGACAGCATGAAGAGATAAATAAACTATTCAAAGAGAGCTCTTCACATTACATTAGCTGAATAAATAGTGATATATGGGTTTCTTCTCTCAAGTGCTGCCTTAGCTTTTAAGGATGAGAGAGAGGAAGATGGGGCTTATAAACCCTCCTGGAATATTTAAACAAACACAAAATAACTTCACTGGAGATCATTGTTTAAAAGGAAAAAAAGACATGAATATTGTGTTTTTTAATTATAGCTTTGGAGCACCCAAAAGACCCACAATAAACTGTTGAGAGTCAGAGGTTAAGCGGAGCCACAGAAAAAATTAACGCACTGTTTTATGAGCAATACTCAGAAGACACAGGATGAGGGCCCTGCATGCAGCACTTCGGCAGGCTACAGAACTAGCACAAACCAATTCTGCTAAGGTGAGTATAATATTAATAACTCTGGGAACATTTCAGAATGAGATTTTGCCCACTCGAACATGTTTTGAAGGAATCAGTGCTTCATTTCCAGTGTGGACCATTCTTGCAGAATGGGAGGCACTGTGGAGCAGGCTGCCCTTCACACACCAAGATGAAACAAAGTTCATGCTGTACCGAACTGTCGTCCCAGTCATAGTGCGAGATAAACTGAACTTCTCACCCTTGCTCCTTATTCCTCTACTATTAGTCTTAGACTGGGTTTTCCACAGCAGACACCAAGACAAGAACTTGAGTGTAAATGGATTTGAAAGATGCTCTCAGAAAGCCTCATTAGGTGAGGGGGAAGTAAAACAGGGAAGGGCAGAAAGCTACAAGGTATATTCTTAAGCAGGATATTGTGTCGAGCAACCAGGCTCAATCCACCAGGGAGTCTAAACATGGAACGTGCCTCAGTTTTCCATGCAAAGGCAGAGAAACTGGAAGACTTATCCTTCAACTCCCATTTGTTATTGCCTGAGGGCCACTCCTGGAGAGGCATTAACTCCCCAGAACCCTAGGCCTGTTCCCCACACTAGTAAGAAATCCCCTAAGTGGGGAGGGTTAGGCACTTGTATTAGACTGGCCTCTGGATGTACAAGGGTGAGCTCCAGAGGATATGGTCAAGGCACAGCTTTAGCTACCACCAGTAATACACATTTATAAAAATATGGATTCAACTATGCAGCAATTACTTATAAGCTCTAGTATATGTGGGTACTCTTCCAGGTGCTGGGAATAGAGAGGGAGAGAATAAAGATTACAGTCTTATTTAATACCCAGCACAACTACACTTGGCAGAGGCAGATTCCATTCTATGGGCTACACACATACCATAGTCTTGTTCTCAACACCAGCTTTAAGTGTGGTTCCTAATGGTGGTCCCTAATTTTAATAGCAGGGTCATCAGTGTTGGGCTGCCCCATCACCAATACAGGTATGCTGAGGTCTGTGATCTAGTAATAAACTTGGATCAGGAACTGGGGCAAGCAGATATGTATTAGAAGGAAGTGCAGTATCCATTATAGGACAGTGAAATAAATTTCGCTTTCAAAAATCTTGTGGGGCATCCTCCCCACGGTGGCTTGCGCCCAGAGGCCCTGCAGAGTTGCCTGCTCCAGCTCTGCCAGCCGAGCAGGGTGCGAGGGTTCTGGACATGGGAAGGAGTAATGTTGATTTGACCATCCGGGGATTAAACTCACACTGGTGACTTCAAATGTGCCCTGCAGAAACTAACTGATCTCCATTTCAAACACGACGAACTATGACTTACAAACAGTACAGAATTCCATTTTATCTGCATTGACCAGGTACAGTATTTGCTAAAACTCTAGACATGGGGAGTTGCTTGTAAAACCTTAGAGAATCACAAATGTTGCTTTCAATAAGCCATTACACTTATATAGAAAGTAATACTCTGCCAGTTTAAGGAGAAAATAAGTTATGCTTATCCTGAATGAAAGCATAAAAGAGTAGAGTAATTTTGTATTGTACCCCGAACAATTACATACATAATTTAGAATATGTTTAAAGGCAATTTCAGTTGTTCTGATTACCTCTACCATTTGATGACATTTCCCATTTCAGGCAATGAGTCTGAACTCACAAGTATTCCTTAGCTGTGAGGATTCTACTTGTTTAAAGACTATTATAATAAATAGTCATAAAATAAAGCATCTATGGGAACTGAGACAAGGCTAGAGTGGCCTACAGCAGGATGAGCAAATGTATGTGGCACATGTCCTTGACAGACATCATTAATGGAACACAGTTCTGTCTCTCATTGAGCATAGACTGAACCTCAAAATCCTTCATGACACAGTTCCCCAGACAGCCATGAAGGGTCTTTCAGAGTGGACACTCAAGATGAAACCTATCTGATACCTGAAATAAAGGTACAGAACCTGGCACCCTTAACATCACATCACTCCCTCACAGAAAGGGAGAGGAAGAGAGAAAGAAGGAGAAGGAGGAAGAGGAGGAGGAAGAAGTCAGGTGGAGGAGGGAGGAGAGAAAGAGGGACAGGGAGGGAAGGCAAGGTAAAGGAAATTAACTTTTAACACAAATACCTCTTCCTCTGGTCCCTGCAAACACCACCATCAGGGGTTCACAGTGAAGGGGATGAGAACATGCCATGGCAAAACATGCCACTTCGGCACACTGATTTTCTTTTTTTTAGCTAAAAGCAATAAAAAAAATTGTAGATGCAGGAAGTTCTCTATGATACCCTTCCTTTTACCTAAAAGCAGGGTTTCCTATAAGAAAAGTGCCCTCCCTATACCAGGAAGTAGAGAGCATTTTCATAACCAGAGATTGGGAGCTGATGCTAGACTGAATGAGGACAAACAATCCGACAAAAATAACATATCTCCCACTAGTTTCCACCCATATTTCCTCGTCTCTTCCCCACAATTTGGCACAATTTATCATTCTTTGTTAGAATGGTGGATAAGCATTCAGGCCTATCTGTTTCTTTGAGTCTTCATTTTTTATGGATATGGAAGACTTTGTATAATGTAAAACTACAAAAATCAAATAAAATTTGTATACTTTTCTCCTGTTTGTCTTTTGTCAGTTTAATTCTCAGGCACAGACATAGTACTTAGGGGGTAGAAGAAAACTGTTCCCTCCCCTGGGACAGTTTATGACTGCCCACTTTGAAACTGTATCAAGCTACCTTTCCTGAGAAAACTCAGACAGAATCATTCTTTCCAGAAGCAAAGGAAAAGGACCCAAAATGCCCACATCCTTAAGATAACTGAATGGTTCCCAGCAGGAAGAAATTGTCTAAAGAAAACTCAAGGGCATTCTACCCATAAAAGGATGGTTAAGAAAGACTAGAAATACAACAAAGGATTAAAATTCAAAAGATTGTCTTCTCTCCAACCCTCCTCATTTTTCCTTCTACTCGTTACTTTATGAAGAGTCATTCCCTTTGCCATAGAACACAGATGGCTGTCCATGGATCCTCCTTGGAGCTCAAGGGACTCTGGGTAGGAGAGAAGAGTCTAATGCATATATATATTTTTTAATTCTGTAAAAGTTTTCACCATACCAGCTACTGGTGGCAGCCCAGATCATCATTTACCTGGTACAAATGAGCCTGGCTGTGAACAAGGTTGAGAATTAGAGCTGAGAATGATCTATTAGTTCATCTTGCTTGTCTCATGGGGCAAAAGCAAAGTCATTTCTCTGGAGAGTTTTCTTGAATGGTGTTCCCAGTCTAACTTGAAATCACACTTAAAATCTCGTGACTTTCCCCTTCCTTGCAGCACACCAGTAATTAGCTGTTTTAACATTTCCACTGCAATGATATCCAACATGAATGCAAACACAGTTTCATACTGCTAACTCATTTCCAAGCATTATTTATTTTCATAAACTTGAGCTAGGATGACTCTTTCTTCAGTGCCTTTAATTAATAAGGAAAGCTTTATATGCACTTTCCCCCCCATCAATCTGGCACTAAAAATGCTGAATTGCTTTTGTAGTAATTTAAAAGAAGAGTTTGGGGCTATTAGAAGAAATTCACATCAGGCATTTCTCTCCATGGCCTACTTATATATTTCAAAGTGAAGAAATATTTCAAGGAAAATAAAAAACTTGGGGTATTAAAGAAGCCTGCCCCATCTAAAGTCCTATTTTTTGATTTTCTACACAAAGACACCATATGGTGCATTTTAATAATGTAACTTGAAATATATTTTGAAAGAGAGAACAAGTTGTAATCTGACCCACGACAGAACAATGCCTCGTGTAGATTCTTGAACGAATATCTGACTGTAGGAGCCCTGCTCTTTTGTCTCCTGAGTAATTATTTCATGCATTTGGGAGGTTTATAGGGAATGTATATGAGCTGTTCAAATAAAAAGGTGTAAGGTTCTGACTCTCTCCGGAAATCTGGAAGGAAAGGAGAATATGAAATTAACAGGTACCTCTAATACTGAACCAGAGAGCCTGCAGGTCACCTTCAGAGCTGAATATTCCAAAGCTCCCTTTGTTAAAAATGCAGAAGCAGCTTGAGAACATGTCTAACTTTACCTTTTAAAAGTAGGATTAAAAATTTAAGAAGCTTCATGAATTTCTCTCCCACTTTCCTATTCCTTGGTATTTTTTTAAGTCTCTTATGCCCTGATAGAATCTATTGTTGGTTTATATAAATAACACAATCAAATAAAGCAAAAATGTGAAGTGTTCTTTTTCAAATAGACTCTAATCTGAATATTACAATCACAACATCTCTCGTTCACTTGGGTGTTTTCTAAGCTCATTCTATGTGCCATGTACTCGACTGAGTGGTGGGGATACATATGGCCGCTGGCTCCTGAGTTACAGTCAACTGGAGAAGATGAAATTTAATCAGATGATCACATTTGCCTTACAGTATCAAACTGACGTAAGGATCATGAAATAAAGGAGCAAACACCTGTGAAATGAGGACAGACTTCCTTGAGGAGGTGGTACTTAAATTTAGCAGAGGTCTTCAACACTAAGTGGAGGCTGAGGAAGGAGGAGTACAAGCAGAGGCCAGGTGGTGTTTGAGGGGTTACTTTGACACAGGTCTTCCTACCTACATTGGCAGCATGCACTATTTCAGGCTGATTACTGTGAACGAATGCAGTAAGCATTCTCTAGATTGCCCCCATGGAGGAGCAGTGTGGCTTGGGGGCGACAGAGAGAGTCTCCCCTCAGGCTTTAGACTTAGGCTTTACAAGCGCTCTGGGCAAGTGAGTGAATCTAAAGTACCTAGGAATGCAGGAAAACAAATAAATGGTCATTTTCACTGCCCTCAGCAGCTTCCATTTAGGAAAGACCGACATTCCCCATAGGACAGGCCCATTCTACTCCCCATCTAGCAGATGGTGTTATTGCAGGAGGGTGACCCTGTACACCTTCGAGAATATGGTAGACTGCCTTCTTACTCGCTCAGTTTAGCTGCAGAGGCATGAAATGGCTGAATTTCCATGTAAAAGACTTTGATTCCAAGCATTGACCAGCACCTGGGAAATGAAGCAAGGCCATACTTTGGTTCTTAGATCAAGACGCTGATGTTTCATATTCAGGCTAACTTTTACTACATCAACAAATAGTTTCAGAAGTGACTATAAGAGAAACGAATCACTCCCAATGGCAACATCACCATGGCATTGTAGGATTTCTGAGGACTAGGACTGTTGGGGGTCTGAGACATCAAAATATGGTGTAAAGAAGCTTCAATTTTGCAAAAAAAAAAAAAAAAGATATTCCACAATCTATAGATAAATAACAAGGGATAGCTCACTATGATGGTTCAGCAAAAAGAACATTGCACTGATGTTGGAGTCTTCATACAGAGCCATTCTCAGGGGAGATGGAACTTCCACCTGCTTTCTCCCCCCTTCTTTTTCTCCTAATTTTCACAAGGCTTTATTTTTAACAAATTATGTTCAATTTCCAAGATACCTTTATATCAAAATGACATGCCCCTCTTCACAAACATCAGAGGCTGAGACAGAGAAACAAATAGATGGTGTTAGCTGATTTTCCCTGGGTTGAACTTCCATATCTCAAGAACAATGGAGAGGAAGGGTCAGAAAGTGAATGGGTAGGACAATCTTTGCAAAGCTTTGTTTATATGCTATTATTGTTTTTAAACTTTACTGACAAATAATAATAAGTCCTCATATTTTATGAAGGTTTTTTTGGTGGTAGTTTTAAAAAAGACATTAGCCAAAATATAAAATTAACCATGGCTGAATTCAATGTCCTGCTTTGTATTTTTCTGTGTTTTCCAAAATACCTACAATGAACAAGTGTTTGCTTTGCAAACAGAAAAGGAACTCTCAAAATCGTTCAAATGAGATCTCTGTTTGCTCTCAGGGAGCTGTTTGGTATTATGCGAGACGGGGATGATATGAATGCTCGTGGTGCCAAGTCCCTTGGGTACTTTAGTCAAAATGATTTCTAATTTTATTTTCCTGTGAATTTTCATCAGTTACTAGTTCATTTAAATCAGCTACTAAATGAATAGATGTGAAATCTTAAAAAGCATTTAGAGAAACTGTATTGTTCCATATTAAGCAAGCAGTCAGTGTTTCAAATTACACGCACACACACGAGGGGAACCAGTCTCAATTGTGAGATCACAGTTCACTTTAAAAACTGCTTACCTCTAAACTTTCCTCCCTAATTAAAGCATTCTATCCTTGTGAATCTTTACCATGACTGCATCGTGATAACTCTTGGCTAATACTCTAGGAAGAAATAATTAATAATGATCTACACCAGCCGAAGGCAGATAGAGCAACATGGGTAAAGAACTGGGGGTGGGGCGATGCTAGGCGGCTCAGTGGCCACTCGGGGAAAACAATGAAAGGGTTTATATTGACCAAAGTGGTTTAACAAATTACACTTAAGAGACCTATTGGCATATTACAACAGTGTTAAGACTACTGGCTTATTAAGTCATTTTGAAGATATTCATATAAAGCTTTTTCCATAAATCAAGAGCAAAAGTTTCCAGGAAATAATTTTTTATGAAAAAAAAAAGTTTAATATATATCAATGTAGAAAAAAGGTGTTTGGAATGGAATTGGGTTGTTGCTTACATTTTCAGTTATTTTTCCTAGAAGTAATCCTATGAGTGCAATCCTTAAGAATCAAGATGAACTACATTAGGTAAACTTGGGGTTGGCAGGCTGTCAGACTGTCGGCTCCATGAAGTTAGGGCCCGCATCTGTTTCATTTCAGTGCATACAAATACCAGGCTGTGACAGTGGGTCTCACTCCGCAGGCGTCCAGTAAATACTGAGTCAACAGATGAATGAAATTTCATAGATTTGCCTGATTTTGCAAACAGAGAATCATGTCCTTTCTGAATTTAAACTACAGAGTAAAACCCAGTACTACAGAATGATAATGATATTTAGAAAAAGAACCAAGGTCTTTCTTCAGGTAGAAAGATGTTTCACCAGTACTTGCTCTCTGTCTTTGACCAGATTTGGTCTACAACGTAAATGATCCTGATAGAAATCTAGGTTCTGTTAGGTTCTACCATGGTCTAGCTAATGGGATCTTGCGTTTAACTCATATTTATCACTATCTTATACATTCATTTGCCTCACCCTGGCTCTTATTATTGGGTTGGCCAAAAAATCTGTTTGTTTGTTTTTTCTGTAAGATGGGTCTTGTAATGTTTAGTTGTATTTAACGTCATTCAAAAGAATTTTGTTAGTTTGTATTGTGACAGCTGTCATATCAGCATGCATTTAAAAAAACATAAAAATTAGTAAGTTTTTGTGTAGCCGCTTTAATATTGAAGGTGGAAGAAAATACTCAGTATTTTCAGCATATAATGCTTTAGTATTTCAAGAAAGGTAAAAAGGCAATGGATACACAAAAAAAGATTTGTGCAGTGTATGGAGAAGGTGCTGCAACCAATTGAACGTGTCAAAAGTGGTTTGCGAAGTTTCATGCTAGAGATTTCTTGCTGGATGATGCTCCACAGTTGGGTAGACTAGTTGAAGTTGACAGCAATCTAATCGAGACATTAATTGAGATACCACACAGGAGATAGCCAAAGTACTCAAAATATCCAAATCAATATAGTTATTGGTTAAAATGAAAAATGTGTCTTTTATTTTATTGAAAGAAAACATAGGGACTTTTTGGCCAACCCAATACAACCTCAAGCAAGTATCTTGTTATTCTCTTTCATCCCAGGCTTTTCCTCATTCCTTCAGTGTGTCCTGCATGCTTTCTGAATTAATTTCAGACAGGACACCCTGCCTCTTGAGTCTTCATGAATAGACTCCAAACCTCATGAGGAACTCATGTCCCTCCTGCTCTTTTCTTGGCGATGTGTATCAGCCAAGATGCCCAACTCACTACTGCCATCTCCATACCTAAGCTAATGTCTGTCCCTTCACTTTATATCCAATGCAGAGAAAGAGGAGCACAGAGAGAGGGAAGAAGGAAGGAGACACTGGGTCCTGAGGGCATTAAGTTTCCGATCAAGCCATACCTGAAATCAGAAACTTCGCTTATACTCTATTGATATGACTCACTATATTCTCCATTGACTTTAGCCTAAATGGATTTTCTGTCACTCACAACTGGAAAAGTTCTAACACGTGTAGGGAAAGGGAGATGAGAAAAGGGGATAAAATGGAAAGGAAGTGAAAGGGAGAAGAACGAAAGAACAATGAAAGATTTGTCCCAGGTCTTAGGACTAGCCAGTATGGGATAAGAATACAGAGCAGGAAGTCCAGAGTTGATTGTTCTTTTCCCTGCTACTGGCCTCCAGAAAGTAGTACTATTATTCATTTTTACGCAAAGTTACTTTGAAGCTAAACAAATGAGATCTGGCCTGCCATCAATACCCCACAAATAAAGGCATACATCCGCCTGGAGTGACATATGTTCTGTTTTCTTGGTGTTGCACATTTAAGAATTGCTTTTATAATTAAGCTTCCCAAGGGGATATAGAAGTCAGTTTTAATTTAAAGAAATACTAAGACTAAAATCAATTTGTATTATAAAATATTTCCACTGGATCAATGGATATAGTCTCCACTAAAACCAAAGTATCTCCCCTCTACTGTGTCATTATAAGCATGTACCAACACCAAACAGGATTTTCAGAGAACTGCTACAAAGCCATTATTCAAAGACACTGGATCAAACAGCCAGGACCAAAACATAAGGCAAAAACTAGTATTCATCCTCGAACTCTGAGTTTCATCAAACACTCATTAGAGCTTTTACCCAGAAGAAGCTGCTTTGTGCATCCTAATTTTTTTGTCTTCCACAGGGTTTCGTAACACTTTTGTGTGGTACAGCAGAAAGAAGGCACCAGGCACCAACAACAGCCACTATCTATGTGGCAGACCCTGATGTGCAGCTCCGTCACAGAGGAGAAAGAACACGTGAAATCCACCACAGCTTCGCAACAGTGTCAGCAGTAAAGATAACTATGCCTGGTGTCCGACGGGTACTGGATGTACAGTGATCGCTTTGCAAGGTATGTTGTATACCTGAAACTAACACATTATATGTCAACTGTAATTGAAAAAAAAAAAAAAAAGACCCAGGCCCCAAATATGACAACAATATGGAGACCGTCTCAATGATGGTGCAATGATGATTAATCTAGCACATGATTACCAACTTTATTCAAGCAGATGCGATTTTTTCTTCAAAGACTGGATTTAATGATTGTACCCACAAGAAATCCAAGTTATAAATAAAATGATAACTGGCTAAAAACAGAAAAAAGACCTGTTTTAATCCTACTAATGCTTCCTGCTGCTAATGTTTCACGCAATTAATCATCCACCCTTTTTCTCGTAAAATAGCTTCACTGAAAGAAAGTTCTCCCTGGACATCCTTAAGCATCTGAATCCATGTTTACTTTTCACCTTGCACTCGCTGCTCAGGCTTCACTGCACACTGCCTCCTGTTTGGGGTAATTTAGGTATATTTCCTGTCCTTCAGAGAGAATTGGAAACACCTGTGAAACTTCTAAATCCATGGCTTAGAACAAAACCCTACAAAGTAAGCGACCAATAAAGTTCACTAGTGTCCATCATAAGCTCTTTTAGGCCAGTGATTGAGAATTTTTTAAAAGATACAACTGGTTAGATGTGCACTGTATTAAAAGTGGTGTGAATACTCTAAAATAGCATTGTTGTGAGCATGGAATGCAGTTTTAATATCCGAGCGCTGTTTTTGCAGCCCAAGAGTCGGGGAACTGACGACACCACAAACACCAGTTTGCAAGAGGATTTTCTACCTTCCCAGTTTAGAACACTCTGCCCGTAAGTCTTCTCTGCAAATAAAGCCTCCAGACTCCATGCTCCTCCGCCACAGACAGCGAAATGTTCAGGGGTGAAATCTGTTGCTAGGAGCTGAACTTATTAGCCATAATTCTGATGAGGCTGGAGCTACAGAAACCAGGCAGCGTGAGCAGATTCACTCGGATTCTGCCAACATTTTCTCAGTAAATGAGATGTCATGGGTCTGAGTGTCTGTTCTTTTGTGCCTCAGACCGGGTTCCAGCTTCCAGAGCACACGTCACTTCTTCCTTTTGAGCTTCAGTCCCCTCACCTTCTAAATGAGGATAAAATTCCTGGTGACATACCAACTTCCCATGATGGTGGGAACATTAATAGTAATATTGATAGTGTGAATAATTATATGGTAATAGCTAACATTTACTCAGGCATGCCATATGCTAGGCACTATGATAGAAATCCTACACTTTCCTTAACTCATACAGTCTGCAGCTCTAAGAAGCCGGGCACCACGGTTATCCGCCTTCTACAGGTGAGTGACTGACGACGTGTTAACAACATGCGCAAGGCCGCGCGGCTGGTCAGGGCGAACGGCCGGAGTTTTAATCCGGGCATCTGGTTCCACAGTCCTGCCCTCTGTGCTCTTCGGCCCCACACGTCACAGCATTTAAAGCATGTGACATGAAGCACTTTACAAACTGTAAATTAATTTACAAATGTAATGTATTATTACTATTACTAATACGAGGAGATGCTCATTACTGTTACCGATTAGGTAACCATCAATTCCTTTAGTAAAAGGACATGTCCATCTCTCAGTACACAGCTCACTGTCAGAGAGTCAACGAGGACTGTGTTAGCACAGCATCACCACAGTTCTGGCACCATTTGAAAAAAGAGCTAACTCTCTCTTGGAGTTTAAAAAGGGGTGGGGGGGGTGGAATTCCAGGCCTTACCTGACAAGAGAAGCATTCTTCTTGTAGCGTCGGCAACACAACGTCTCCAAAACACCTAGTTAAAGAGGGGCTTCCAGTAACAAGTCCAAACCAGTTACTTGCAAACCAGTAACAAGTCCAGCGTGAATCTCACAGAAGGAATCACAGCACCATCAACACCTGTTTCCGTCTATATGTCAAATGCCAGCCCCAAGCATCTTTCCATAAAGCTGTCTGATAACAACTCAGAGCCCAAACTGGGTACAGAAGGCCAGTGCTAATGAACATGGCCATCCAGGCTCGATGGGCCAAGGGCGAGTAATGTTCGTAAGGCAATGCACTAGTTTGCAATTGTCCCCCCACTTGTCTGCTCACTAGGTTTTTGACAGCACACCTGTTGGGGTTCTAGCCAGGAAGCCTCCAGGCCACAGCCAATGGCAGAGTGTTTCTGTGACAAATGTTCTCCAGGGTCAGTCCGAGGAGGCAGAGGGTGGGGGGCTGCTGCAGGTGGGACAGCAGGGAGCCTGGGGCTCTCTCCTGGGGAAGCAGTCAGGCTTCAATCCCCAACTTTGTTGGGGAAACTTCCACTTGTGAGGGCCCAGATATATCTGAGCTCCGAATGTCCCAGCTTACTCCTCCTCTGACAATCATGCCCAGAATAACAAAACCAGCTGGTGCACCAGGAAGCCACATGTGAAATCTAGTGGGCCATTAACAAAGGAAAAAAAAAAAAAAAAAACTCAGTTCTAGCTAAACTTCCAACCTTGCTTTCTTAAATTTAACTTGAGATTTAACTTGCTTTATTCTAAACGTTTTAATTCTCAAATCTCAACCCCTAACTCTCAACTCTTAGGTTTCTTATTTCTAACTTAGGCTCAAGAGGAGGGAAGTAAAATTTAACAGCTGATTGGAATGAGTTCCAGGGAATTGTGAGCCTGTTTTAAGGCTTCACCTCATCTTTAGAGGTTAAGAAAATCCCCACCTTCTGTTATGAAAATTTAACATCAGAATAATGTTCCATTTTTGGATAGCATATGGAGGAAATAATTTTTTTTATCATGAAATTGTCCATTTTGTTGGGAATCCATGATACAAGGAACGTAACATAAGGCTCCCTACTGGAGCACAGGCCCATCTTTGGGCCATCTTTGCAGATAACCTGTATGTCTGAAGTGAGTGTCTACTCCTCCCTCTCCCCCAGGACCACGTGGTAGACTTCATTCAGTGTTTTCAACATGAAGAACAAGCTCTGTACATTCAGTTCCATTTGACTCACTTGCTTAGACTGCTTGGAAACCAATCTGCTTACCATCAGTAAGAATTCTGGGCCCATGCCCAGACTGGTGTGGCTCAGCAGGGGGGCTGGGCACCATCCTGGAAACCGAAATGTTGCAGGCTCAATTTCCCATCAGGGAACATTGTGGGCCAGGTCCCCCCTTGGGAGCATGCAAGAGGCAACTGATTGATGCTTCTCTTGCACATCGATGTTTCTCTCCCTCTCTGTCTCCCTACCTCCCTCTAAAAATAAATAAATATTGGGTTGGCCAAAATATCCATCTGTTTTTTTCTGAAAAATAAAAGACACATTTTTCATTTTCACCAATAACTTTATTGATTTGGAAATTTTGAGTATGTCAGCTATCTCCCGCTATTGGCTACTAGTGGGCAGAGACCAGGGGTGCTGCTAAACATCTTCCAATGCATAAGACAGCCCCACAGCAAAGAATTGTTTGGCCAAAATGTCAATAGTACCAAGAAACTTTACAAAACACTTTTGACACATTTGATCAATCACACCACCTTCTCCATACACTGCGCAGATCTTTTTTGTGTGTTCCAGTTGCATTTTTACTTTTCTTGAAATAACAAAGCATAATATGCCAAAAATGTTGCTTATCTTCTTCCATCTTCAGTATATTAAAATGGTCACACAAAAATTCTCTAATTTTTATAAGTTTTTTGAATGTACACTGATATGACAGCTATCACGATACAATTTAACAAAATTGTTTCGAATGAAGTTAAAGACAACTAAGCACTACTAAAGCCATCATACAAAAAAAAAATGTAACAGGCTTTTTGGCCAACACAATAAATAAAAATCTTTGAAAAGAAATTCTGGCCCATTAACAGGGTGACTCAAGGGGACTGAAAGTAACTGCACCCACTTTAACTCCTCTCCAGGACTTCGCTCTGGGTTTCTGATCAGCCTTCCTCACGCGAGGGTTAGGACAGAGCTATTGGGGGGTGGGGGCAGCGGATAATGATGCTCTTTGAGGGCAGGGACCTTACCTGCCTTATTCCCTGCTGTCACCACAGAAGCTGGCAAGCAGTAGGATCTCAATAAATAACTGGTGAATAAAAACAGTTTGCCACGCGCCATGTAGAAAGTGTCCCATTCATGGTCTCAGGTAATACTCATGAAACCCTATGCAGGAGGCAGTATTCTTACTCCAGTTTCGTGGGCAAGGAGGCAAAGACAGAGTTAGACCACTTGCCTAAATGTGTGCAGCTACCAGCGATGGGGCCAGACTTTGAACCCTGACAAGAAACTATTTGTATGAGTAAGGGAGACACTTTACAAAGTAAAATCTCTCAGATGGGGAGGGCCTGCCTCAAGATTCATCTCATTGGTTTAGGCTGCTAACACTAACTGCCCCTGACTGCTGAGGTAGAAAAGAGTTCAGGAAAGTGCAGTTGAGCAGTCCACAGATGGGTGTCAGGGGACCTCTGAAATCAAACACCACACCTACATGTACCTGCATTGTTCCACAGAAAAAGCCCGAAACGTTCAAACGTGAAATATTCTATGATCCTTCCAACACCCCGAGTTTAAGGAGTTAGCCCCTTTCCACTAAATTATGCTTTTAATTATCACACCAGAGTCCAGAAGTTTCCAAAGGCCTTTTATATGCCAGCTACAAGGCAGGAAAGCTTGGTGGGTCTTAGCTATACGAACAGTCAGTCTCTGCAACCACACTAGGTGTGTAAAGAACCCCCTAGAACACCACTTAGTTAAGAATACCAGCTCAGAATCCACCCCATGGTCAGTATACGTCCACAGTGAGGTCACAGAGCAGCTCTATAGATGACCAATTGGTCTTGAGGAGAGTGACATCACAAGATGCAGTATCACTGACTAGATTTGGTGGTCTTCAAAGTGCCAC
The DNA here is from genome assembly GCA_004026765.1 of Micronycteris hirsuta. NCBI lineage: Eukaryota > Metazoa > Chordata > Mammalia > Chiroptera > Phyllostomidae > Micronycteris > Micronycteris hirsuta. Next base: position 262,430 of record PVJI01000194.1, read on the forward strand.
CAAGGAGAAAACAAATTCCACCTTATAGCAGTGCCTGTCAACAAGATCTTCTTTACCACTTCATTTTCTGCAGTCTTTATTTGCAGCAAGAATATTCAGGCCCAATAAACATATATTAAGAGCCTACTATGTTGCCAAATCTGCAGTGAAGTGTTTGCTCCTGCGCCATCTGGATGCCTCCATGTGATCCAGGCAACATGTTCTAAGCAGAAGGGTCACCAGACAAAGAACACGCAGATGTGGGGAACAGTTAAAGGCACTGATGATTCCTCGGGGAAGAATAGCACACTTCTTCCAACTCCTGCAAGGTTTCTTGGAAGGGGAAGTACAGAATTAATCTAGATTGCCCAGATTCCAGAGAGAAGGAGAGACTCAACATCAAAAGTTCCAATCTTGCGACTGTAAGTTCACAGTGGGATGAAGGGGAAGAGGAAGAAAATGAAAAGGAAAATAATAAAATTTTTCTAACTGGAGTTATCTAAAAATGGAATAAGAGAAGTGGTAAAAATTTAGCTAGCCATCACTAGAGAAATTTTCCACTGATTTATTCACTGGATGAGCTAACACTAAGACTATAAAAACATGAAAGATGCATTAGTAGAAGATGATTGTACTAAAATACAAAGAAAAAAATTTACTCATTTACTCATTCTGTGACCTTTTAAAGCTAGCATGTTGGTTAGGCTGTTTACAGAGAGGAATGTGATGTTCACAAATCAAATTATCACAAATTACACGCTTACTGTGTCTATTAATGTAATGACCTTGGCAGTTGATGCATAGTCTTCTTTAACCTAATGAGCATACTGGGTATAATCAATTGGGTTTGCAATTAAAATGATAATTTATTGAATACATTCCCCCTACCCTACCCCAATCTCTCACTCAGGAAACTGTTGAATGATAAATGTGAGCACTTCTGCTTGTAGCCCTCTCTCTCTCTCTTTCTCTCAGCATTTATATTATGTATAATTTATTAAATCTTAAATTTCTCTCCTATTTGTAAGTTTCAGCAAAATTTAGTCAGGTTTCAATAGAGTGTCAAGGGATAATTAGGACGGTTAGCAGTAATTTATCATTTCTCAGCTGGGTTTTCAAGCATTTGCTGAGTGTCTGGAGAAATCCGTTAGCCAGTTCTGCACAGATAGCTATGAAATCTCCTTTATCTTTGTGCAAATTGCTTTTCTATTTTCCCGAAGTGAGCTGAAAGATGAGCCAATCCATTCCTGAAAATCGAGCCACCTGTGTGCTCGTCACCCGAGTGCAGCTGCGGCCAGGCTTCCGATGAGGGGCTATAATGGCTAATGGATGATATGATGCCACAAGCGGCATTTTTCCAACTGCTGTAGGTTAGAAATTTAAACCAGGCAATCTGACTTTAGGTTAGATCTTCAGAAAATATGCACAGGAATCTATAAACATGACAATATACATTTTGCACAGTGCATATTGCCTAAGTGTTTCACCAAGGATGAAAAACCTTGAAAAGACAACAGTTCTCCACTATCTCCATGTAAGAGAAGGATTTTATTAAGCCTCAGTTGAAAAGGGAGGATCTCGTGTTCTTTAGAGAGACTCATTTACTAGATGGTGAAAAATGAATGCTCTGGGTAATTTCATTTGAATTGATTTATTTCTAAATGGGGAAAAATTGACACATTTAGTGAAGAAAGTAAGAAAGTAAGTCTCTGGGAAGAGCCAGCTAGAATCAGGTAACCCAATTACTTGAACATGGGAAATAAGAACACAGAAGGCAAGACAGCAGGTGACCCAGGAAAGTCAGTCCTGACAATGAATACCATCTTCTCTCCTTCCCGACAGACTCTCAGAAAAGTATAAAGTAACCTGTATTTCCAGTTTATTTTTGAACTGAAACCAAATCAAAGTTCACTTTTTAGAAATCCAATAGTTATGCTCAATTAGATTGCAAGGAAAATTAAATCATAAATTTCTCAATCCTAGCCCTAGTTTTCACATTCCTGAAATACAACTTTCCTTCTCTGGCAGTTTATTTAAAATCTCTTACGCCAGGCTCCGAAGAGAGTTATAGATTTGATAATTTGCTAATGTAGCCACAGTAATTGTTTTGAGCCATATTTATGATTTTATTGGATCTTGCAACAATCAATAATAATCCATTGATGTCTCTGACTCTGGGGTTTTCTCACAGTCAACAAATGGGACGGTGGATTCATTTTTAATGTACTCACTTAGCACTCCCTCCCTGAGAGAGTCTTGCATATATTAATAAAAGCCAAGAAATGAATGGCATTGGTACACATAACTTACCCTGAAGAATTAGCTGCAAGGTTAGATTTAGTGCTAAAAAGAAGGGGAAGAATAGATTAACAGGGCCCATTTTGCACAGCACCACTATCATTAAAGTTAATGGAATTACCCTGTGGTCGTGCATCAAAGGGAGGCTGTTGGAAGTAAAGTTCTTCTCTGGCCACTGATTCACGGACTTTCCCTCTAAGATACCTATTGGCATGTGATGAGTATTGCAGATATACAGAAGCACTTGAGAAATGGTTACTCAAACTGCCACTTAAGTATATTATGAAATAACAATAACTGAATATTTCAGAGTAGATGATCTATTTGGGGATGCTTTCCATTGGAAGTAGCAGAAAATTCAACTCTGCCTGGCTTAAATAATAGAAGAAATTATGGGATCACCTACCCAAACGGTCCAGAGGCTTCAAGGACTGGTTAATTCAGCAACCCAATCATGTCACCAAGGATCCAACTTCTCTCTAATCTCTGCCTTTCCAGCCTCATCTTCTGTATCATTCTAAGGGAGGTTTCCCTAGGAATCATTAGATGGCTGCCGGGGGCAGTACTAGAAAACAAAGCACCCCATCCCACCACTGATGGGTACAAGTCCTCCATGATGCTGGGAACAAGCCAAGGGAGTCCTACACTCCAAGTGGCTTAGGTCAGAATTAATTAAAGTCATGACTGTGGCAGAGAACATTGGCTTAGTCCAGGGCTACATAAACTATAGTCCCTGGGCCAAATCTAGCTCACTGTCTATTTTATAAATAAAGTTTTATTGGAATACAGTCACACCCATTGGTGTAAATTCATTTACATGTTTTCTATGGGTGATATTCTGCTCTAATCGGCAGTTGTATAATTGCAACAGAGGCCACCTGTTCCTCAAAGCCTAAAATGTTTCCTATCTAGCTTTCTATGAGAAGCTTGCCAATCACTGGATTAGACCAAAAAAAGGTTCACACCTGGAGGTAGAGATGGACTCCTCCATATCATAACTTCTTGGCTGCTAAATAATGGGGGAGTGAGAGGTATGCTGGGGAGAAATCTATAAGTGCCTGTAATAGATACGAGATAAAACTATTCAAGTTCTAGAAAGTGGGCTAAGAAACTTAAAAACGACAAATCAATGAAGGCAACCCATCATATTAGGCACATATGAAATACCCTCTGCCTTTAGAATACATTCTAAACACCAAATACATACAATTAAAAGTCCTCACAGGTATACAAGACCCAGTACAATGGCTCTACTGTCCACCTCTTCCAACTTATTGCCCATCACCTCTCTCACCCAAACTTTCTGCCACCTGGCCCTCCATAATCTAGAATGTGCCAAGCTCACCAGCACAGCTACTTCCTCTGCCCAGAGTCCACTGCTCTTTCAACCCCAGCTCTTCACTTGGCTGAATCCTGTCATTCCTCGAGTCTCATTCCTCTCCAGTGAGCCTTTCCTGACCACCCTATCTAGAGCAACTATACCACCCCTATTCCACACCCCACCCCATCTTATCTCCTTTCACAGCCCCCTAAAACCACTCAAAAGCTGTAATTATTTTATTTGTTCATTTGGGATAAAGGAAGCTGAAAAACAAGCTGAGATTGCCTGCCTCCCCTTTCACTGCACCCCAGTGTCCAGCAGCATCTGACACATAGTAGGCAACAAACACTAGCACAGGAATTAGTATGAACTACACAACTTGTAAACCTCCCCAGTCTTCCCTATCACAGCATTTATTTCAAAGACTTTCCTTAAAGACAGGAGCTGCATCTCATTCTCCTTGCTCTGACAGGACCTGTGACAATACCTGGTACATAGTAGGCAATGGAATAACAAATTAAAGACTGAATACTAGAGAGTAAAACACGAGTAGGAAGGATGCTCGTTTCCTGGAGGCAGGAACAGGACACGTTTGACAGTGAGGAAACTGTCATCATCAACCACAGATCAGAGCTGCTCAGAAATGGAAGCAGCTAAGGCATCTCCTGGGTCTCCAGGTATAAAGACAGATGACAGGCTGATCTGAAGGCTACAGAGAGAGGTCATTTGCACACTCAGTCATACTACATGACTTCCAAGGTCACTTGCCCCTCTGGGATTCTCTAAGTTATCTAGGGCTCTGAGTTTCTTCCTTAAGAGTGAGTTTCATATCTGGTCATCTGATGGTAGAGCTGAGCTTGGAATCATATTTATTCCTTCCATGGCTCAAGAGTTTCATCAAAATTATACTGCTAGAACCTGATTACATCTGGAAATGTATAGCATTGATAACCAACAGATGAATTGAAACACAAATAAAAGGCCCTGTTGGGCTGCTCCTCAGGGCACCAATACAGAAAGAATGGTAACAATTTTTTTTAGGGAACAGGTAGTGATATTTGCATGTGAACAGTAAGGTAAATGGTTTGCACCATAAAGTATGTCTGGTGAGCTCACTTTGTTCACTCAATGTTGTTTATTCTTCTAAGCCACTTTAGGCAAGCTCAACATCCTAAACAACTTCATGTTTATTTTTCATATAAGATCAGGGAAAGCTTATTTAAAAGAAGAAACTACCAGGGGAAGAAATGGTTTCCGTTACCAGAGTGCAATACTATTATCTGTATGTTGAATGAGTCCAGAATGATATCAGACCACCATTTTGTCCCTTCCCACTGAGGGCTGGAATTAATCCCATTTAGAAGGCCTCCAGCCAGGGACGCTTTTATTTCTTTGATCATGGTGGATGAGATGCTTCTCCAGAGAGGGGATCTGCTGTGAGACTGCAGGTGTAGAATTGATGCCTCATGACATGTGAAGCTAAAATTTTAAAGTTGCCCTTTCCCAGCACTAACATAATTCACAGAGAAGGCAGGAAAGAATTTCCAATTTCTCACTGTTTGGCCTGAGGGCCATTGCAGATTCTCACCAACCCAATATTTTTCACTCAAATGTCTGTCATTAGGAAGGTCATTATTCTAATTCTTTCATGTCTGTGGCTCTGCAGGTTGCCATATCTATTCTTCATTAAGCTGGTTTCCATCTGACCCAGGCTCAGTCATCAAATCCTTACATTTTTAGCTGCTATTTGGGGCTTGAGAATTACTTTGTTAATGGCTTTGGCAAAAGGAACAAAGAGAGCCCCTGAAAGGGACTGAATAATTCGAGATGAACGTGGGAGTAAAAATCAAGTGCAGGTCACCCAGATCAAGAATCAGGATGTATTTATATAAACAGCAGGCCATAAAGCGGAGAAACCATTAGAATCAACTGTGGGCTTTTCAAAAATCAGGTTCATGGGCCCCACGGTCAGCCATCTGAAGACAGGAGGTGTGAGAACTTGCTATATACTGAAGATGAAAGGCAAAAGGAATGAATTCTAACAGTTATTCTTAATGAGAAATTCTTCCAATGAGGCCCCCCTGAAGTAAAAATTATAGAGATAGCTACATATTTTAAAATGCATTTATAATATCAAGAGAGTAAATATATAAATAGGTTAATGATACCCATGAATTCTAAAAATAAAACATTATCTACGGTGTTGAAGGCCCCTGGGCACCATTACATCCAATGGTGGGCTCCTTCTCATTCCCGCCTCCCTTGGAGCACCCTGGCCCTATTTGTGTCCATATCTCTAAGTGATGTATTTTGCTTCTTTTAAATTTATATCTATAGCCTCTAAGTAACCACCTTTTATATTGTGTTATTTCTGCTGTTAATAACTCCCGAAGCAACGTTTGTAACATCATCTGGATTTGTTTCAGCTGCAATATCCAACTTCCACCAAAGCACACATTATTTTATGGCAGTTAAATCCCCATTCTGTATTTAAGGTGTGTGGTGTGGTTTAGAACAGATGGCTCATCTACAGAGCCCAAATCGAGCTTTTATATTTAATCAAAAGTATAGAATCCTTGTTGCATGATTAATTGGCCTGAGTTAATTTTACCTTTTCTTTCTTTTTCTTTTACAAAACTGACATTTTAGAGAAGCCAATTACTTAGATGTCACAGATTTAAAGCTCTGAACCTACAATGAGCTAGATACATGGAATTAGAGAATTTTACTAATTATTTCCCATGCCAAAACACACAGAGAAAAATCACTATTTTTTGTTTACTGAGCACCTAGTGTCCCGTAGCAAAATGACACCAGTGAGTAACTGCCCTTACCGCATCAATACAATTAAGAAGGTGATTCTGAATAATAACACCTTACATTTATGTAGCTTTTTAGGGTCTCTAAAGCACTTTGCCTTTCACGGGATATTTGATTTGATAGTGCTTAAATAAAACCCCTGACCCCTGAGCAGCACGTGTGAAAGGCCGTCTGTGGAAACCCGTGAAGCGTGGTCATTAACAATGCATCTGCAGTATCGGCTGCATTTCTGTGTTACAAATCTCAAAATTAAGTTAACAGCCGAATATCCACTTTGCTATGTCAGAGCCTCTAATTACTAAGGGAATTTGTTTGGTAGCAGTAATAAAAAAAAAAACTAAACATCCAAAACATAATTCTGCTATAAATTGACATACAGCAATAAAGCAGCATTTAGGTTAGTTAACCTTCACCTGCGTAATAAATTAAACAAGGACAGTCCTCTGGGTATTTTTTATTATTCCAAGCAGAGCCAAATAGCGCAGATGAATTTGTGTTCAGAGTGACAACATATTCACAAAACCTCTCCTGCAGATATTTGACTGTGCTTGCTGGGTGCAAGGTGTTTGTAGCAACAGCTGGCCGACAGATATCCCAGAGAGCTGGGCTTTTGGACAGGCCTGGGTTTGAATCCCATCCCTCTGTTCAACTGTGTGTGTTTTTTCCTGAGTCATTTTACCTCTATAAAACTTGCTTTACCCTAGTGTAAACTATTAATGCCCACTCTTGAGGGCTGTGAGGATTAAGTGAAAGTTCTAAAACTAATAGCAAGCATTTTTTGAGATGTCCCTACATGCCAACGACTATTTTAAAGGCATTTATTTGCATCCACCAGTTCATTTGGTCTTCACAACACCCCTAGGAGGTTGGGGGCCATCAAAACCCCTGGTTCTATAAATCTATAAATGGATGATGGAACTAGGAAAGGTTGACTCTTGCTGGGTCATACAAATTGTAGACCATGTCTCTGGGACCAGGGTCTACAATTGAAACCAGGCCCTCTGCCACCAGGGCCTTCCCTCTTCATGAGTATGCTTTAATCCTGATGACATTTCTCCTCCACCCTCACTCCATCTTTAACATCCCCCATGTCACCCACCTAAGATGCCTGTGAGTTTGAAACAAGAGAATACCAAGGGGCTTGGCTAATTTGTCTTTCAGGGCTTTGACCCAAATGGCATCATGAAAATCAAAATTAACCAATTAGAAATGGAAAAATGCAATGATTTGATACCTATGTAGAAGAGGACTTGAGGGTTTGGTAGGGGAGAGAAAGTTTCGCATAGGAGACAGGAAGGCTCATGATGCCGTCTACTGCCTAGAGAGCCAGGGACCAGGGTTTTGACCCCAAATCACCAGAGGGAGAGTCTGAGACATGTACATATCAGAGGGGAAGGGGGGATTAGAGGCACCCACTCCCACATGTACACCCAAACCCCCAAGCACTGAAATTGTTTTTGGTTTACTGAACTCAGGCAAATCGGATTCATTGGAGAGCAGAGGTGTAAATTGTAAGGCAATTCCACAAGATAAAAGTTACTTCATCCTGAAGACACTAATTCTTCCAGCAGTAAATACATGCATTAGGTATAAACATAGGCAAGGCACTTTTCATCACAGCTTTAATAAAGTATAAAGTTTCCTGGAAAATTACTGTTCTCGTGAAATTTTTCTAGATGAAATTAATAAGTCAAGAAAAATGACTTTCATTTTTAAAGTGTTGATTTCTCCTTTCTGTGCACACCAAATTTTAGGAATTCATTTAGGTTGAAAGCAAGCATCTATGTGGAGATTCCCCCACATCCTGTCACTTCTTTGGCAAGTGGCTTTGCACTGAAGTGAAGTGTGCATGGGAACCAAACACAGTGTCTCTTAAAATTCAGAGTCCTGGCTCCTACACCAGACCTACTGAATAAGCATAGGAAGCAGGCAGGTTTCTGCTCTGTGCAAACGGACTTCAGGTAATTGTGAAGTGCACTGTTGGCTCCAAACCATATCTTACTCATTACCAGAAACTAAAAATATCAGGATAGAGATTCCCCCCTGAGCCAATTAATAAGACAGATTTCTAAATGTTCAAGTGGTCTCTTTTATAACAAGTTCAAACTAGATATTCAAATAGCACAATTCATGTGATCAGGAGAAAGATTTCTTAAGAACTGAAGCTAAAAGGTAATAATAGTTAATAGTGAGAGAATTCAGTGTATAATAATTAAGTGAACTCATCAGGCCACAGACAATCTCAATGTCAGGTAAGTTCCCTAAAGCCCAGCCATAGCCTATTCTATAGATAAGAAAACTGAGGCTAAGATTAAGATTAAGAAGCGTGCATGACGTCTCAGGGACAATCTGTGATGGTCTGGACTATCTATTCACACTGGTTTCTCCTCACCATCACCCAGTACAATAGATGGAGTTTCTCTGCTCCAGAAATGTGGAAATGGATGTTCCAAGAGGTTACGAGGCCGGCCCAGAGGCACACAGCTAGTAATTTAGTAGAACTAATATTGCTATGGATCTCTGATTGACACACTATAGTAACGCCTGGACTTTTTGAAGAGCTAAAATGCCCTCTTTGTTCAGGAACTAAAATGATTCCCAAATCTCCATTAGAAAATCTGTTCTAGGACCACAGAAACTCCTCAGTGAATGGAAAGTTTACATTGTTGTTGTTATTGTTTTTAATCACATGTCTTTAAAAGGATCTTTCCATTGTTCTTCTTTCAGCAATCTGAAAAGTTAATTGCTGATATCTCAACAGTTATTAAAAAACACTTACCACTGCATTAATACTCTAAAATTAAATATCTAAGTAGAGGTTTCAAGCACTATAAACACAGGAGAGTATAAGATAGCATATTCTATAAATAGCTCTTTTGAGATTCTAGATTATCTTCCTACCATACATTTGTCTCTTTAATATACCTAAAACACCCTCCCACTCCAAGATGCACACACAGTAATTGCTCTGAAAGAGAGCTCACATCAAACTCATTAAGGAGCACCCATTTTATTATTTTTATTTTACTTTATTATTATTATTTTTTTTTTTTACCCTCACCCAAGGACATTTTTCCCATTGCTGTTAGAGAGAGAAGAAGGGAGAGAGAGGAAAACATTGATGTGAGAGAGGAGCATCAGTTGGTTGCCTTCTGCATGTGCCCGGACTGGGAATCAAACCTGCAACCTTTTTGTTATGGGTTGATGCTACAACAAACTAAGCCACCGACCAGGGTGCAGCATCCCTTTTAAAAGGCTAAACACTGCCTTAATGATTTTGCTAGCTGAAACCACATTTTGGAGCATAATTTTGGTGCTTGAGTAGTGGGAATTTTGTTCTTTGTCAGCAACAGCTGAAATATGAGATATCCTTGATGGAAATTCCAGGAAACCCAGTCCCCTGACTACAAAATGGAGTACAAGTACATATCATCTGCTACTTCATGTCAACTGAACTTAGAAACTCAGGAGCAGAGATTTATTCTACCAAGCGAAGTCCCATTGTCATCCCCATTCTCCTTCCCACTCCACCCAGGAGATCTGAAGCAAAGAGTGACAAAATGCAAGTCCTCATGAAGCTCACATTACAGAGACAACACAGGTACAGGAACAAAAACAGACAGAAATAAAAGTCAGTGAAGAATGCCTCAAAGGGAATCAAATAAGGCAACAGGGCAGAGAGTAAAGAACTTAGGAGGGCGACTTCAGATGGGGTGGAGCGTCAGGGAAGGCTGATAAACACAGCGATCTACAGCTATGCATGTATCAGGTGATATGGACACACATATGCTGATATGTGGCTGAGACCAGCAGAAAGAGATTGTTTCTCAACTCTGCGGGACTTCCAAATCATTGCAATGATTACCTGGTGGAGAGCAGTGCTCTACTATTTTTAAACTCAAAAGGAGAATTCATAATCAAGAAATAAGAGTTCATCTTTTTTTACTTCAATATTTCCCTTTCTTGCTACAACCTTGTTTCTTCACAAAGCAAAATGTAAAGCCCTTGAAATAAAAAAACCCCCAAGTGGCACCACGTTCATGAGGCAAACTCAGTGGTACATAGTCACTGACCGTAACAGCAGTTGCTTTGGGGACGAGATCATTGCTAGGCCTATGGCTCTTACCACCCCACACGAGACAAAAATGTTTAGAACCTGGGCATCATGCAGAACACCAAGAGTCAGACACAGAGGCAAAGATGAAGAGAACAGCCACTGTATTCTCCATGGCGGGCTAGCAGGTGCTGCCTCGAGGTGTGCGACTGTGTGGATTTCAAAACAGAAAGTGCTCAGTCTTCAAGTGTCATTTCTGAACCAGACAGCTGACAATTGAAGATGCTGCTTTGCTTCCTGGGGGGCTGCCTACCACAAGACTGACTTCATGGGTCAAGTTTATATGGCCATTGCCACCTACATGTTATTACCATAAAATAGAAAGGTCAGTAAATACCTACAATCTGAAAAGAATTATGGTCTGTGTTTGTTAACAATGAAGATCCCCAAGCCCCACCCACAAAGATTCTAAATAAGGACCGAATGTAATTTCAACCCCTTAACAGTTAAGGAGTAGTTACATTTATAAAGTCCTAAAATTATTCTGGCCCTTTGAAGGCAACCGCGAGGCTGATGTGGCCCCTGGTGAAAATGAGTTTGACACCCCTGATTTAGAACAAGGGCTGAGAACCAACTTTTTTAAAAAAACTAACACTAAAATCAATTTTCATATAGGTAGTATAAGAATTATACTTGGAAAGACATAGATTAGATTAGACAACTTTAAATATTCAGACTTGGACTAAAAGGACGGTTTTCAAAACTTTGTCATCCACTGAGGTTTTTATGTGTATGATTGTTTATTTTTAACCATTTTATATCCCACAGAAAATTAGAGATGGTCCTGCTAATTCATATAGAAGAAATTCTGTGATTAGGTTGGAAACAATGGAAATATCTCAAAGACAAGATAATCTTTTTTTAAAAGTAGAACCGTAAAAAAATTAAGCTAAATAATAATGGTAGTGATAATAACCATATTCCTCATTTCATGTGTAAATACTATATGCCAAGAATTACTGTATCCTTACTGTGAAAGAAAACAAAACCTTAAAAAAACGGGCCAGATATTTGGGACATCAAAGAGTGGTCGCTATGGTCGTTAGAGGATCTACAGCCCTGGTGCTCAGCCCTGCTAGGCTTGGTTTTGTTTATTTTTTAATATGTGTTTTATTTTATTATTCTTAATAGAGATATAACCCAAATACCATAAACTCTACCATATTAAAGTATGCAATTCATTAGTTTTTAGACTATTCACAAAGTTGCACAATCATTGCCAATATTTAATTCCATGGCATCTCTATCACTCCATAAAGAAACCCTGACCCAAACGCAGTCACTCCCCAGACCCCTCAGTCTCCAGCCCCCGCTAACCACTCAACTACTTTCTGTCTGTATGCAAAGCCTGCTTGTATAGAAATGATTTTCATGTCATCTTCAGAATTCTGAAATGAAATTTCAAGATCCTATAAACTATGTATTCATACAAATATTAGCTATGTGCAATATGTGCATATTATCAATCTGTGCATTCCACTTGCTTTGGTTTGTGCATCCTGCCATGTCACTAGCCATGCCTGGGTGGTGTTACTGTCAAGGGCTGAAGAAATTTGATCAGATAGATGTTGCATGATGTGTCTAACTAATCTGGTATTACTAGAATTTACATTTGAATATTGAGTTTTGAAAAAACTAGTAACCAGGTTTAAACATTTCTGTTTTGCATGTTAAAAGGCAGTTTCAAAAAGAAGCTATTTCCGTTGTACTCTTTTTAGCATTTGCGTACTTAGAAGCCTGGAGTAGGGGTGGAGTGGACTGGGGTAAAGCCCTGTGTGTGTCCCCTCTGCCCTATCACATCATAGGTCTGTAACAATCTTTTTATCATTTAAAATTTGTTGACAGTCCCTATAGGACATTCCCTGCTCAAAAGTACTTCCTAAATATTCTATTTTAAAAGTTCCACTGCAGCTAAGTTAAACTTTAAAGCCAGATGCAAACTGAGATCAAAAGAGAACTATGTTTATTTGACACTGTTTGATACCAAGCATTACCACATTATTTTCTACACTTACAACCAGGGCCAGAGCCATAAAACTTCACTCCACAAAGTATAACATTAACACCCCAGCCTGACTTGCTTCTGATTTCTAGCACCAGAAGAAAAAAAAAAAGCCTTTTCTGTAATCTAGGCATGGGACCTAACTGCATACGAATTCAGGGGGCTGAAACGCAGCTTTCAGAATTAAACAGGATTTTAGTTTTTTACTTTATTGGGGAAACGGGGACTGTCTGAATAAATCTCCTCTCCTTTCCTAGCACACTCAAAATCCATCTTTGAGCTCCACTGACTCCATTAGGTTAGAATTTAGTACTAAGTACAAAGGGAGGAAAAGGTCTGTGGGTGGAGAGGACAGAGAGAAAAGCAGGGCGGAGGGGGAGAGGGGCAATCTGGGGCACCCACATCCGGGAGCCCTTCACTCCAGAATGAAGAGGTAAAACACTGTGCCGAGAGCCCAGAGCCGTGTCCAAGATGCCCAAGCTGGAATGGGACCCACAAATCCAAGCCCAGTATGTGTGCTCTTTCCTAGACATTGCTTCACATGAAGTCCCTTGACTTCAGTTTTTGTTTTAGGACTCCTTGATTTAGATTCTGTTTTAGCATTTGCACAATAATAATTTTATTACAAAAGGTAAAGGTCTTGTAAACTAATGGGAAACATATTGCTTGATATAGTTTATAATGTCAGGATTTATGTCTCTAATACTGAGGGTCTCTCTGACCTCAAAGATAACATAATGAAGCAGCAATGTGCTGTAAATGACTCAGTGTGAGTTTTTATTAGTGCTCATAATTGCCCTTTATTAACTTGTATGCACATAATAAGCACTCACCTTCACAGTCTGTCCAGCTTCGGGGCCATCCTAGAAGGAAGAAGAAAAATACAGGTGTGAGAACAGAGAGCTGGTATCTCCTGCTTATTCAGAAATATTGCCTGTTAATAATTTAGATCCAATTTCATTTTGTGTTAATTTATAGTATTCTCTGGGAACCATTTGCTTCAACTATGTGGGGCCAGACAGTTCTCCATTTCTGCATGAAAGTGAGAAGCTGTGTATAAAAATGATATAAATTATCCAGGGAGCCAACCCCCTTGCAACTGTACATGCTCTTTGCTCGCAGCTATGGTTTCAACTGCATTAAAGGAAACCTGAAAATGTTCAAAGAGGTGAAGTATCACACCTTTTGATTACCTTTAAATCAGATGTAGTTTAATTAATGTCTGATTACTTTAAATCTCTACTCAGGAAATCTGCTATACATATAATTCATTAATCAAGATGGGCTGTCTCTCCTGGGACAAACACTCCAGAGCCTGCCCTCGCTGGCTGTCTGACCCTAGGGGAGAAAGACCGGAGAGTTCATTGCAGCTGGGCTCTTGCCCCATTCTGGTTCCTCCTCTCAGCTTTCTGAAGCCCAACAAAATCATCTTTTCGGTTGAAGATGAGCAACCTTGTTACAGTCACCAAACACAATGCCCAGTTAAAGGGGCTCAGCAGGTTTGAGATAGCAGAACAAGACATGTCTCTACAATCAGAAATCCCAAAATTGAATCAGGACATTGTAACTTCAGGCAAGTCTTTCTACCTCTATGACCTAGACTTAGGGGATGAGAAATCTCGCCCTGGAGTGAGGAGGAGAGAAAGGGGGCAGCGCAGAGCAGGAATAAGGAGAACTGTATAACTAGAGGTTTTCAGACTTGGATGCACAGCCCATTAGTAGGTAAGGAAGTCAACTTAATGGCTTGTGATAAGTAGTAAAACAAAACAAATAAGATAACAGAATAAAAATTATTAGAGTGTATAGAATGGGTAAACATTGTCTTGTGAAATCCTGTTTTCCTATATCTACATATGTGTATGTGGGGGTATACATGTTTGTGAAATAAATATATATCTTTTACTGTGGGTTAATGTTAAAAGAAGTTTGAGCTCGCAAAGATAGCAGCTGAATAAATGGAAGCTGAGCCCACTTGCTTGTGCCCCAGCACTGATTTCCAGCTGATCTTACAAGTGATCTGAACAATCAATGAAATATCAGCTGATAAGAATTTTTGAAGTCAAGGAGTTCAGAATGTGCTTTGCACTGTTTTGTAAGAGATTTTATAAGTTGAAGGGGAAATACCTTATGCAGGATACCTGGAGCAGAGGAGAGACCAGACAGAAAATGCAGCTTAGTAGCTCCCTCCCCTTCCCCAGGAGGGGTTTCAGTCCCGCACAGAGTACCCAATCCTGATAGAGAGAGACTGGGGAGGACAGAAGGAGTCAGGGAGGCTCAGGCCGCACACACACACTGAGCAGCATGTTCATAGCTACAGAGCAAACGGGGAGAGTTCCAGAGAGAAATTCCATCTCCTAAAACTGTCAGAGGCACTGGCAGGATGCAGTAAGTACTGACCAAGAGAGAATTTTTGCTTTTTGGGGAAGGGGTGTTCACAGAGAACTGGTCAGGGACTTGGTGCTTTGGTGTGGGCGCCACACGGAAAGTTTTTAAAAGGGAAGCTGAAGCGTGCCTGGGTAGGGTCCCTGCATGTGCATGCAACTGCCCAGCCAGCAAAGAAACCAGATTGAAAGTGCAATTTGTTCCCACTGAATCCAGCTGCGCAGGACAATCAGAAAACTGCACAGCAAAAGGACTTCAGGGCCTCACCAAGCGCAGCTGTTGAGCAGGGGATACACACAAAATGGAAAGTTGGGGTCTGAGTCTCCTGCAAGAGCAGTGGGCTGGAAGTTAGACGGGCAAGAGCTGAGTGCCTGAGATTCTTTGCAGCCAGGCAGGTTCCCTCACACCACAGAGTACAAACCTCTGGAAGAATAAAGTGTGCCCAACCCCCACCTTCAGGACTGCAAACTCTGCAGAACAGTAAGGCCAAGCTCAAGAACCCCCTGCCAGGTACGGATCTGCAGGGGGAAAAAAGAGAATCTCCAAAAGAACCCTTTATGAACTTTTTATCAGATGCAGAAAGCTATGCTGGTTCCTCACTGAAACTAGCAGAGCAGAGATATTAGAAATTGGCACAGCAAGGGGTTTCAGGGCCCTGCACAGCCTCAGCTCTTACACAGAGCTGCTATCAGCACCGAGCAGGAAAGAGCTCACCCCTTTATACAGATTGGCCCCTCACATGAAGCAGACAGCTAATTCATCAGAAACTACATTATTGTACATAATCTGGGACAGACCAAGATGTGTGGCACAGGGGCAGTGGAACACACCTGCCATGTTCCCTGAAGACCGAACAGTGACTCCCAGGGGAGAATCATCATTCCACCCTCCCTATCACACTAGAAGTCCCCTCTAGGGGCAGGTGAAGGTGATACATGAGGTGCTGTTGGACATTAGATGAACCATCCCTGGGCCTTGTGCTGATAAAAAAGCCAGTAGAGCAGAAGAGCAAGGACCAGCCAAACCTACGGAGACAGCCACAGACTGTGGATTGCTCGTAGCCTCAAACAGGCTGCCAAAGGCTAGATTGGGATGCCAGCTAACATTACCAGAGATGGATCCAGAAGGAGAAGGCAGTAGACAAAACTGAACTCTGTTGAGATGAATGCTACCTCATTCTTTATCATTATTTGCATTATGTTTTCTCCTGCGTAGCTTTTTAACATTTCTTTTTTCTTTTTCTTCAATTTTGGTCCTATTATTTCACTATTTTTTATTTTAATTTCAAATCCCATATTTTACTATTCCCTTCTCTTACTCCATTTTGCCTTCTTCCTTCCCTTTCTTATTTTCATTTTAAATTTTATTTTTTCCCTTTCTATGCCTTGTTTCTATTCCTCACTCTTAGAATTTCTTCTCTCTCCATCCATCCACTCAAAACCATTTTTCTTTCCATTAGTCATCTCACATTCTTTTCCCTCTTCTATGATATCTTTATCCTCTTTCCACCTTTATTTCTCTTTGATCAATTGCTGTGGATATTGCAGTGGTGGTCGTTTTCCAATTTTTTCCCGATTTTTTCACTATTTTTTTATATCACACCTCACATTATACTCCTCACTTTTCTTACTCCATTTTGCCTTATTCCCTACCTTTTTAATGTATATTTTAAATTTTATTTTCTCCCTTCTCTTTGCCTTGTTTCTATTCTCTATTCTTATTATTCCTCCCCTCTCTACACTCTCCAAATCACTTTTGTTTTTGTTAGTCATCTCATATTCTTTTTCCTTTCTTATAAAATTAGTATTCTATTTCCACTTGTATTGATATTTGCTCATTTGTTGTTGATATTGTGATTGTGGTTGTGGTTGAAGGGTATTTGTGCTGGTGTGGTTTTTATTTGCTAGGCTGGTTTCTTTTGTTCTGGCAGCACCTGTGTAACAGCATACAAGATGCGGTGGGGATTGTAACTCTCAGTTAGCAAGCCAGAGGGGAGAACCAATCAGCAAACAAGCCAACAACAACCAAAACCCAATTGTAACAAGAGAGCCCACATAACCTGCATAAAGGTTATGCATCCAGCTCAGGAGAGCATCCAGCTCAGGAGATCACCACTGGGTGACTCCTGAGGAGACTGAACCACTGTGTCCCAGCTAGTCTTCTGCCACAGAAGCCCACCCCACAGACAGGGAGTCAAAGCAGATCAATCTAATATGCAGAGACAAACAAAAAGAGTCACCTAAAATGGGGAGACAAAGTAACAAATACCAATTGAAAGGAAAGGAAGAATCCTTGGAAAAAGTGCTAAATGAAATTGAGGCAAGCAATTTATCAGACATCGAGTTCAAAATAATGGCTATAAGGATACTCAAGGTACTCAGTGAGAACTACAGGAAACTATATGGTATCTATAAGGAACTTAGTGGGAACTACATCAATGTGAAAAAGTACATAGAAACCATGAATAAGAAGCAGGAGGAAATGAAGAACATAGTATCTGAAATGAAGAATACACTAGAAGAAATTAAAACCAGTCTAGATGAAGCAGAGGATTGAATCAGTGAGTTGGAAGACAAGGTAGAAAAAAACACCCAGTCAGAGCAACAAAATGAAAAAAGACTCAAAAAGAGTGAAGATAGTTTAAGGGAGCTGCAAGACAACATGAAACATAACAATATTCACATCATAGGAATATCCAGAAGGAGAAGAAAAGGAGCAAGGGATAGAAAACCTGTTTGAAAAAAATAATGACAGAAAAACTTCCCTAACTTGGTGAGGGAAAAAGTCATGCAAGTTCAGGAAGCACAGAGGGTCCCAATCAATATGAAACCAAAGAGGCCCACTCTAAGACATCATAATTAAAACACCAAAATTCAAAGACAAAGACAGAATCTTAAAGACAGCAAGGGAGAAACAGGAAGTAACATATAAGGGAGCTCTGATAAGGCTGGCAGCTGACTTCTCAACAGAAACACACACAACAGGAGGGGATGGCATGAAATATTCCAAGTAATGAAAAGCAAAGGCCTGCAACCAAGACTACTCTACCCAGCAAGGCTCTGATTTAAAATGGAAGGCCAGATAAGGAGTTTCCCAGACAATAAATAAATAAATAAATAAATAAAAGACCAAAAAGTACATCTCCACTAAACCAGTATTGCAATAGATAGTAAAGGGACTGCTTTAGGAAGATGAAGAAATAGAGAGAGAGAGAGAGAGGAGCACAGGTACAAAGGGAAAATATGGTAATGAATAAATACTTATCAATAATAACCTAAATGTAAATGGATTAAATGCTCCAATCAAAATACATAGGGTAGCTGAATGGATAAGAAAACATGAACCATATATATGCTGTCTACAAGAGACCCACCTCAGAACAAAAGATCTACACAGGCTGAAAGTGAAAGAATGGGGGGGGGAGGGAATCCCAAGCAAATGGACGTGAAAAAAAAAAAAAACCCGGGATAGCAATACATCTAAAAGACAAAATAGACTTCCACAAAAAGGCCATAATAAGAGACAAAGAATATCATCATGTAATACTTAAGGAAGTCATCCAAAAAGAGGATATAATCCTTGTAAATATAAATGCACTCAATATAGGAGCACCTAAATATATAAGGAAAATCTTGGAGGACTTTAAGAAGAGATAGACAGCAATATAGTCATCATAGGGAATTTTAACACAACACTGTCAACAATGGGTAGATCGTCCATACCAAAAATCAACAAGGATATTGTGGCATTGAATAACACTCTATATCAAATGGACTTAATTGATTTTTATGGAGCATTTCACCCCAAAGAAGCAAAATACACACCCTTTTCAAATGCACATGGATCATTTTCAATGACAGACCACATGGTAGGACACAAAACCAGCCTCAAGAAATTCAAGAAAAATGAAATCATATCAAGCATCTTCTTGGATCACAATGGCTTGAAACTAGAAACCAACCTCAAGGAAAAAACTCAAAAACATTCAAATACATGGAGACTGAATTCCATGTTATTAAATAATGAATGAGTTAACAATGAGATCAAGGAAGAAATTAAAAAGTAACTGGAAATAAATGAAAATGAACTCACAACAACCCAAACCTATGGGACACAGTGAACACAGTCCTGAGAGGGAAGTTCATAGCAACACAGGCCTACCTAAAGAAGATAGGAAAATCTGATATAAACAATCTAACCTTACAACCTTACATCTACAAGAACTAGAGGAACAACAACAAACAAAGCCCAGAGTGAGTAGAAGGAAGGGAATAATCAAGATCAGAGCAGAATTAAATGATATAGAGACTGAAAAAACAATCCAAAGGGTAAACGAATCCAGGAACTCGTTCTTTGAAAAGGTAAACAAAATTGATTAACCTTTAATGAGACTGGTACATGCAAAAAATGAAACTAGACCATCAACTTACACCATACACCAGAGTAAGCTCAAAATGGGCAAAAGACTTAAATGTAAGTTGTGATACCATAAAAACCCTAGTGGAAAATATAGGAAATAAAATTTCAAATATTCTGTGTAGCAACATTTTTGCCGACGTATCTCCTAGAGCAAGGGAAACAAAGGAAAAAATAAACAAATGGAACTACATCAAATTAAAAAGCTTCTGCTGGGCTAAAGAAACCATTATCAAAATAAAAAGTGAACCGACTGTATGGGAGAACATATTTGCCAATGATACATCAGACAAAATATATAAAGAATTCATATGACTCAATACTAGGAAGACAAACAATCCAATTAAAAAATGGGCAAAGGATCTAAATAGACACTTCTCCAAGGAGGAGATACAGACAGTCCATACACACATTAAAAAATGCTCAGCATCACCAGACATAAAAGAGATGCAAATTAAAATCACAATGAGTTATGACCTCACGCCTATCAGAATGGCCATCATTAATAACAAACAACAAGGCTGTGGAGAAAAGGGAACCCTAGTATATTATTGGTGGGAATGCAGACTGGTGCATGCACAGTGGAAAACTGTGGAATTTCCTTAAAAAAATTAAAAATGGAACTGCCTTTTGACCTGGCAATTCCACTGCTGGGAATGGACCCTAAGAATCCTGAAACACCAATTCAAAAGAATCTATGCACTCCTATGTTCATAGCAGTGCTATTTACAATAGCCAACTGCTGGAAATAGGCTATGTGCCCATCAGTAGATGAGTGGATCAGTAGATGTAGGCTATGTGCCAACAACTGTGGTACATTTACACAATGGAATACTATGCAGCAGAGAGAAGGAACTCCTATCTTTTGCGACAACATGGTTGGAACTGGAGACTATCATACTCAGTGAAATAAGCCAGGTGGTGAAAGACAAATACTATGATCTCACTTATAAAAGGAATCTAATGAGCAAGATAAATTAACATGTAAAATAGAACCAGGAAACATGGAACAGGCTAACAGGGGCCAGGGGGAGGGAGAGGAGAGGAATGGAAAGAGGAGAAGGGACTGGTCAAAGAACATGTATGAATGGCCCACGGCCATGGACAATGGTGCGGGGATTGACTGTGGGAGTGGGGAGTGGGGCCAGCAGAGGAGGCAAAGGCAGAAAAATTGGGACAACTGTAATAGAATAAACAATAAAAAATGTTTGAAAAGACTGTATATGTGAAACTACTCAAAGCACAACTCAATTCCTATACTTATCAAATTAATTTTCTGGTGATTCATGTTAGAGAACCAGTAGTAGCCATTTTCTGTACATGCGATTTTTCCTTTAGTATTTCCTTAAACACTGACAGATGTCTTCCCCCACCTGCCTTCATTTGGTCCCTCTGAAAGCAAGATTTGCAGCACAAGCTTGATGGACCCACCCTGAGCCTAACGACCTGTTTGAAGGTGACTCAAATGGTTTGACATACCACCCACACTCACATACACATGTTTCCACATTTTACAGGGAAGTTTATATGCTATTAACATTGATATAGAGGCCAAGAAGTCTTTTTTGAGAAGCAGATGAGCATTTTTAGTCAGAGCCTTTCATAACCTGAAAGCAGTGCCTTTGTTTACCTGCTGCCTTTGTTAGAGAGCTCAGGAGCTGAATAGCTCCTCTGCTGTTCAGTTCAGCCAAAGCACAGGGCACAGGGTCATATGGGCACAGGGTCTCATATGAGGGGCGAGCCAGAAAACCCCAGGAATTGTCTTCTGGAGGGCAAGCTCGTTGTAGACTCCCCCGCTAGGTGAGTGTTCTGGGATCCCATCTGTAGCAGTGTTATAGCTGGTGTTGGTGTGAGAGGCTGTATTCAGCTTCAGTGATTTTTTAAGATGTTTTCAACACATTTGCCCATTTCATTACGGGTAATTTACAAGTTCACCTGCCAAAACCAGCATGACCCCACGCGCCACCCTCCCTATTCACCTGATCTCACCCCGAGCAACCTTTTTTGTTTCCTTGGGTGAAAACATTCCTTAAAGGGAAACATTTTGTCAACATGGAAGAGGTGAAACAAAAACCAGCAGAAGCACTAAAAGGCATCAAAATCAACAAGTTCAAAAACTGTTTTGAGCAGTGGGAAAAAATGTCTCAGTAGGTATATTACATCATGGAGAATACTTTGAAGGTGACTGAAGTTTAAACACGTAAGAATAAATATGCAATTTTTTATAAATAAATTCTGAATTTTTGGGTCCCCACCTCATATTATGAAATAATCCATTTGTTTTTGCAGAGTCACCAACTTTCAAGGCAACAAAGGACTTCAATGTGTATTGATACCCCAGCTCTTTCCCTGGGGCACCCTATGACAAGTGTTGACTCAGCCTGTGTCTAAAGATCTGCAGCGATTCGGGGACTCATTTCCTTACTAGGAGGCTGGTCACACCAAATATTCAATCCAGCTTCTGGCCAATCCAGAATCAATCACCGAAGCTTGGTTTTCAGGCAGAGAAAGGGGCCGCCCTCTGAGAGCAAGGCCCTGCCTAACTTGCACATCTGGACTCCACTGGAAGTCGAGCAGGGCTAAGCCCAGGCAGCGCTTAAAACACAGTTACCATTGAATCGAAATGACTTGTCCAGCCCTTGTTCTAGTAAAAGATCTGGAATGCTGTAATGCCCATTTAGTATGCATCCATTACTCCCACCTGTCTTGCAAACAGTGCGGTAGACGTTATGTCTGCTGATATTCCACAGTCCACGCGGGGCTAGTGGGTAGTAAGGTGGTCCTGGATTTGTTCTATCTTCTTCAGCTATTATATAAGGCACAAATAACCACAGTCGCCTTCCCCCTGAGATGGCCAGTTAAAAGGCGGACAAAACCCAATGCTAGAATTCGGAAAGGAAGAAAACTAATTTCTAAGTATCTGTACACTCACCTGCATAGAAAAGGTAAGAGAGGTCCCCTGGAAATGCTTTTCCACCACCGTGCCGACTTTCTGGGTTGCCTGAAACAAATCAGCCACTTCATCGGGACGCAGATCTCGGAAGCGCTCCACTGGCCGAAGGGGACACACGAGGACGTCTGCAGTGAAGTCTGTTAAGGTACACTTTGCTTGCTTTTGGTAGTATTTTTATAAGAACTTTATACCCACAGCATTGAATCCCCTTGACCCAGGCCTGAACTCTCAAAGACTAAATAAAATCCAACAAATTCTTGCCAACAAACGAACAAATACTTGCCAACAACCGGAATTCAAAGAAGACTTTCAAACATGGTTAATTATACTTTGAAGGAGAAGCTGTGCTGAGCTGAAGAAATTCTGTGAAGGGCAAGGGATATCAGTGTTTCAGAGAGACTCGAGTGCTGGCTGAGATAATCATGCCAAGAGGTAAGATCTATTCTGGACCATTATTTCCCGACCCCTATTTTAACGCGCTGGGAAAATAACTGGAACATCCAGCTGTTTTTTCTACCTAGAGCATCATGATTAAAGTTTTAATTTTAATATCTCTTTGGGGAAACATGTTATGAAAATGTAATAGTTTTATTTATTTTATTTGTGAAACTAGCGTAGACATTCTGAAAACATACAATGAACTTCCTCTATAATCTATAGATGCACACGTGGTTGAACAATTTATGGCAAGGGTTCCTCAAACCGATCATTAAGAATTAAAGAAGGCAGTTGAAGGTAAATCATTAAGTTAAGAAAAGGGTTGTCTGCTTTTGCAAACAAAAGTATTTCAATGCATTCTGTAAGTTAGACAAATCAACATACTTACATTTTTAGTCTAAACAAACAAGATCTAGAGAAAATGGATATATACACTTGATCCTTTGTTGATAGCAAATTATATTCAATGTTACATCATTAATAGCACTTCAGTTTCTGTTTGTATTTGAACTTGTATGTGTGTGGGTATAAACACATACACACACATGCATGCACACATGAGACATACTCACTTTTGTTAAGTTTTTAGATACCAGCAGGAGGAAAATCACTATAATGTTCTTTTCTGTTTTTCTCTTTTGTCCTTTTTTTCTGTTGTTTTAGGAGAACATGCTTCTGCCTGAAGCTAAGCAGCTAAGGGTCATAGTAAAACCACAATTCAACAATTGCTAGTCTCACCAGAATATCAAGCGTTTTAGCCCATCAGACCAAGGGCGGGACTCAGGCCCAGGGGGAAATGCACTGAGCTCCACTGGGTGCGCCTGATTTTCATAAGAGCAGGGGGAGGAGAGGGAACACTGATTAATTTTGCTTATAATCAGGAAATTCATGTCAACAGTAAACTAAGAAAAGGAGCATTTGTTTAATCTGAGTTCATTTTTCAAGAGAGGAGAAAGGAGAGGCCTTCACCCACAGGGCATTTGATACTTAAAAAGATAATTATCCCTTTTTTGGCAGGGCTGCTTTATTAACATGGGTCAATGAACTGTTTAGAAATGAAGAATTTCCTTTCATTTCCTTTTTAACAGATTGCCAGTCTCCACTCCCACTGAGTTGCATTTCTTTGTTCAAAGATACCTTTCCCCATCTTCCTCCTCCCAGCTTTAATTTACACCCACCCTTAGGCCCTGACTTCATCAAACCGCAGCAAGACCATGACTTTACAAGCTGCCAACAATACCCATAATAGCTGTGGTAGGCTATGTCTACACAGAAACTAGGTAGTGAAGAAACAGAATTTTATTTAAGCAATTGCTTACTGTGAAAACTGGTGGAATAAATCTGACAACCTTTATAATTTTAGTAATATCAGTGACATCTGCAAGCTCTCTTTTCAATGCCATATAAATATCTTATCACATATCTGTCCATTCTGTGAGTCCGATGCTAAGGATTGGCTAGGCCAAATGTTTAATGGTTTAAAATGTTTATGGAGTCAAAAATGTCTGAATTTGTCAGATGTTTTATCCTGTGTAGATATCCAACTGCAAGGTGACATACCACATACATTTATTATTTTAATTAGCATTAATAATAATAACACATGTCACAAAACAGTTAAACAGGTTAAACACATTCTCATTTAGGTGACTATTTTTCACCAGCCCATTTAGGCAACATTGTCCTGACACACACATTCTCTGCAATCCAAAGTTTTGTTAAGAAGTAATTTTATCTGCATTTGATGCACACACATTTCTATGAAAATAATAAGATAAATAAAGATAGATTTCAAGGGTGCTTACTTGGGCAGGTGTTCATCGTGGTGGTCATTTTCTTTGTCTTGCTGGGATTCAGTGGGTGGCCTAGCAGGCCTGTGAACCTGGGAGTGGCCACAAAGGCAGGCTCCATACAACCCTCCAGGGAGGTAGATGCATCTGGAGTTACACAGGGTGAACCTCTGGAGCTCTGGGTGTTGTGTGAGCAGTTGATCTGGCCCGTAGCAGGTCAACTATCCAACACACTCCCTGGGTCATTCTATGCACTGACTGAACATCAGAAAGTCAGGATCAACCAGTTTCCTTCAGCTCCCTTAAAGCCAGAGCAGAACAAAGCCTCTGCCTAAACCCCACAATGGGCTACAGCCTGCCTGACACCTCCCCACCTCCCAGACCTCCTCCTTCCCCACCCCTCCCTTGCACACTATGCAATCCACATGTGCTTTCCTTCTGTTCCTCAAACACGGTAAGCTCCTTCCCTGATTTGGAGCCTTTTTCCTGGCTCTTTGTTCTTCCTAGAATTAAATTGTCCATGATCTTCCTATGGTCACTTCTTTCTTATTATTCAGATTCTAATTCCAATGCCACTCTCTCAAAGGAATATTTCACTGCTAAGTGGTTTAAACTGCTACCTGCTTACTCACTCTTACATCCCCTGTTTTAATCTTCCCTGGCCCTTGCCACCAGCTGATGGTTTTCTTCTGTTGGTTACTACCTACCTGGATGAGAACGTAAACTCCACAACAGTGAAAACTTAGTTTTGTTCACTGATATTTCCCCATCACTTATGATATCTGAGACATTGAGTAAGTATTCTGGAATGAATGAATAAATAATACACCAGACCTCGTATCAGCCACCTCTGAGTCCTAAAACCCTGATGAAATTCATTTACTTTTCAATTACCTATACAAAACTGGGAGAGCCTGCAAGATTTTTTTTTTAATTCGAAGAGGTTTATGCTTAATGTCTAACACAGTTAGAACCAAGGTTGGATAAGAGCTGGAGAAATGTAAACTCATTTGTAATGTAAACTAATTTTCATATAAGCCCAAAGGAAGTATAATTATGAAGGTAAAATCCTTTTTAAAAATCCTTTTATAATTAGAAAGAAGTGGTTTCTAGAATATTCAAAGTCTCAGATAAACTACATATAGAAAAGTGCAACTTTGTACTATGACTAGGAAATGTAATTCAATTGTTTGTTCAATGAACAGTGAGCACTAGGTAAGTGTAGACATGGTGCTAGACTCTGGGAATCGTAAAGGAGAGGGAGAAATTGCTCTCGTCCTTCCAGTCCAGGAAACCGGGATTGAGACAGAGAGTGACAGTACTGTGGGAGGCACAGCAAAGAACAGAGGGCTATAGAGGCAGAGAAACCTGGGGCACCTTAATAAGGTAAGGGTTCCAGAATAACCATGAATAAACTCTGAATTTGGATAGATTATCCCATGGCTAACTGGAAATATAAGTGTGTTCATAAAGGATTTAGAGCAAGTAAGCAAGCTTTTTCTGCAAAGGACCAAATATGTAAATATTAATATTTTAGGCTGGTGGGCCGTAAGCCCAAGGAGTCATACATAAACACTAATAAGTGTGGCCACATTCCAGTAAAAAGGAGGAGGTTGGCCAGATTTGCCCATAGGTCTTAAGGTGTCAATCCTGGTATAGAGGAATCACATTAGAAAGAGGTAACTAAAGGAAACAAAAAGCATTGGATGTCTACTCTTCCTTCCCTAAGCTGAGGACTACAATGCTACCTTACTAGCATACTGGATAAAAGTATTTTCTCAAAATAAGGGCATCAGTCTTGGAAGAAAACACCATATTGCTTAAAGATGGTAGGTTTGTGCTACATGTTTCTCCTGGACACACAAGTCAGGGAAAGCAAATTAATTCTGAAGGAGAGTAGAGAGCTCTTGTAATTGTACTGCCACTGTTTATATGGCAATCATTTTAAGGTGATATCACAGATGCAGCATAATTTAATATGGAGACTCTTAGGCTTTGTTAATGGACAAATCCCATGTTACACGTAGACAATAGGAACACACTTCTCCTGCATCTGCTTTGCTTGAGGTTGACATCTCTGCAGAGACTTGTTAGCCAGCATGCAAAGCTAACCCTCGAGGAAGTTAATCTGCTCAACTGAATTTAATGCATGTTGATCCAGTACATATCACACATGAAAAGCTGTGAAAGAAGATTATCAAATGCAATCTGGTCTCTCTCTACAATATAAGTAGACACATCTATTTAGTAATAACATTTTTTCAAAAGAAAGGAAGGCCAATAATTACAATTTAGTGTCTGTGATTGACAAAGACATTCCTCATAGCAGAGGAAAACCAAAGAAGGCTTCGTACCGCAGATGAGATTTAAAGTGGGCTTTACAAATCGGGGAGTAACTCAAACAATGGGTCTGCTGGCAAACCGCTCACCCATCCACTTCACAACTAAAGCCTTCTCTCAGCCCAAGGCTTGTATCACAGTTTAGGATGCCAAGATGAATACAACAGAGTAACTGACCTTGCAGAGTTCACACTCTAATATCCCAAACTGTCATGCAGTGTAAACAGATCATTACAACACAGAGAGATGAGTGCTATTGATAGAAATCAGCGCAAATTGTTGTGGGAGCACAGAGGAGGCCAAACCTAACTCTGCCTAGGGGCTGGATAAACTTTTCAGTGTGGGCTTGCATTTCAATTCTCTAAAACCAGCAAGCATTTCTCCAAATTCAGACCAAATCAGTCCTTGAAAATGGCCTTGGAACTTATGGTTAGCTTCAAATAAAGTTGTCAGGCATTCCCCCTTTGGCTAAAAATCACTGTTTCATTTATATACGTACTCACATGTACTTAATCTTTTCAACTAACCCATAAAATACTTTTATAATTCCTATTTTTTGGATGAGGAAATTTCAGCTTATGGAAAATAAGAAACTTGTGCAAGACAGCACACCCCCGATGGGAGACTAAACTAGACTTCAACTCAAGCCTGTCTGATTCCAAAGTCCATGTTACTAAGCACAGCTCTGTGATGCTGTGCTTTTTATAACTTTCACGATCAGTCTGTTTACCCTCTTACTAAAAGTGTGCACTGCGTTCCCAGATTTCCTCTGTTCATGTAAGAGAACTGTGGGTTTCATGAAATTCAAAGATATTGTGCAAAACTGCTAAAGTCCTGAGAAACACCTAGCCTTGAAGGAAGAAAGCAGAGGAGACGTAAAGTGTCATGGTGGAAGGGGCCTCAGTGCTGGACGGAGGAGGTTGTAAAAATGCCCCTCGTCCTAACACAGAACTGTGAGTAAGGACATCAACATCAGAGAACTATCTTGCACCAGGGGGTCAGAAGGAGCAAGTAATGTGAGATGCAGAGCCTGCATTTCCTCTCTTTTCCATCTTTAAGCTTGGATTGCTTCAAGGTAACTTTGACTCCACCGGACTGCCAGACTCCAGAGTAAGATTAGATATTCCGATCAATGTCAATGGATTACACTGTCAGACACACTGAAAAATCCCTTTGCTTTTGGACAGCCTAATTATTGGGAGCCATTGACTTCCTCATAGCACCATTTATATCACCAAGACCTGCTAAAAACCTGGTAATGTCTTCCCCCTCCTTTTTCTCTCCACCTTCACCACCAACTCAAAAGTGACTGTCTCACATTGGATGTAAACACAGTGTGTGTTTGTCACATTACAGAGGTGTGACAGCATGCCAGGCCCTGTGGTAAACTCTCACTGTTACACAGCTAACCCAGAATACACACAATTACAGAAAGAAATCAGATGAATCTTTACACTAGTCAAGTACCTAAAATTGTTGTGGTAAATTATTTACAAATGTTACTACAAGAATCCTTCCCATCCTGCATGTCCCTCTGCAAAGTGACTTTTCTCCTCTTCCCATCAAGACTTGGAAGCTATGTCCCCTCCCTTTGGATCTGCACTGGCCTCGTGACTTGCTTTGATCAGTGGAATGTGACAGAAGTGTTGCTATGTGACTTTCTATGTTCAGGCATTGACAGAATTTGCATCTTCTGCTTTTTTTTTTCTTTTTTGTCTTCCTGGAATCCTGATAAGCATGCTGTGAAAAAGCCCAGCTAGCAGGTTGGAGAACAAGAGTTACATGGAAGAGAGCTGAGATCCCTCTGCAGATAGCCAGCACCCACTGTTAGTCCTTTTAGATCTAGGAGAGCTACTGCCTGACTTCCACGCTTCTGTCCCAGTTATCTATTGCTGCATAATGAACTACCCTAAAAACACAGGTACATAATGAAACATTGACTTGTTTTCTTATCATAATTCTGTGGGTACTTTTGCTGCTGGTCTCACCTGAGCTTACTCATGCAACTGCTTCCAGATGTTGCACTGGGCCCCTAATCTCCGTGCTCTTAAATTCCGTCTCCTGATAGGAGGAGTGGAAAGGCCACATTGAAAAGAAGCATGGGCACTGGAAGTCACAGAGTGTTGTCAACGGGCACTATTGTAACAGTCTACCAAAGTTGGTGACTCTGAAAAAAGTTCTGGGGGGTTTGCAAAAATGAGCAGGTGCCCAAGGTATCTCGGATGTTCTAGTGACTTGTATACACCCGTGTTATTTTAGAGCTGGGATGGATTCTAAACATTATCTACTCCAATATCTTCCTTGTTGGAAAAAAATTGGGGGTTAGAAAAGTCAACTGATTTGTTCAAAGACACAGTTAAGGACACAATTGGAATTGAAATTCAGCTGTTTGGCTTCCCAAACCAAAGTTCTTTCTGTTATACATGAGATGACAAAATGCTACACCTCAGCTATGTATTCTAATGCTAAACCTATGGCAGACATTAACAATTGACTACAAAATTGTCTTTGTACCACAGAGACTCAGAATCCTTGTCAATCCTGACCTCTAAGCAGTCACCAGCAATGAGAGTGGGCATGGGACATGAGAACAGCTATGAACCACAGCAACAACTGCAAAGGCCTGGTGGAGTCGAGAACAAAGCGAGATTCTGTCAAAGTGAGAATCTGCCCAACTACATTAGATGTTCATTGTGTTACTACATTATTATTCAGAATAAATTTAATAAGTTCAAAATTTGTTCATCAAGGATAATAATTGATGATTAAAATAATTTTATGAGCATTTCCATGACAAATATGAAATATTTAAATATGGGGTCATGACAGAAAAATGGAAATGTACTAATTTAGATGATTAATTCAAGGAGACAGCAGAATATTATACTCCGACTTGCTCAGACTTGCTCCTATCTATTTTTCTATATTTGATCTATTCTAGGGATTCAAAATACAAAAGCACTAAAATAAATGAAACCATCAAAAATATCATTGATTTTGATGAGGCTGATCAGCATGTGTATATATGAATATGGAGTGAGTCTGTATCAAATGATATGACAAAGAATTAGTCATTCTTCTAAACTAATAATAAAGAAGAGTCTCGATTCATCTGTACTGCAAATCAGTATGAGGTTCGGTGACAAGCAAGGAACCTTCCCGCCTGCACTGCAGAGTTCTGCAGACCCTTGTAATGAATCACTTTCTCTAATAAATAATCCTAGACCTTGCAAAAACCGTAAGCACAAATGGCATGAACGCAATTTCAGAATGCGGTAAGTTCCAGGACAGTGTGATTGAGATAATGATAGTACTCTGGTCATACCTGGATCTCAAGGCAAGCATCTCACAAACATCTACAAGAATTCTCATGTTCTGTCCTGGAGAATGCCTTGGGCCAAAGATACAGTGTGAGCGAGTCTTCAGTTACCTAGGGGCAGAGAAGCCAGGTATCATTCTCTAGGCACAGCTCTGGCTCCTCAGAGATGAGAATCAAATTCATAGGGAGAAGCAGACGGGCAGCTTTCAAAGAAAGTAAAAGGAAAGAGAAGCCTGCAGCCTAGAGGCTAATTCTTTGGTCTAAATTTCACACATTGCTCTGTGATTTTTTAAGGCAAAGGAATCTTGTGTTGATTATACTAGGAGAATCAGAATTGGCAACAGTTATGCCTATATGAAACTAAATATGTGGGAAAAATGAATAATAACAGAAGGGGAAGGAAAGAATACATAACATTTGGTTGCTGCCTACTGTGTCCTTTGAGGTAGAGTATCACCCACTCCTGTTTCTCCACATTCAGAAGTTGAAACTGAACAAGTTAAGCTGCATAACCAATGTCACAGTGATATAAGGTAAAAGCCCTGGAGAGGGCCATGTAGTATCTAAAATTGTATACACTGTTTCGATTCCTCCCAAGTCCATAAAAGTCTCCAAGTATTATTGTAGTGTTCACTAGAGTGATTCACGAGAACACTGGGCCCATGAGATGTTCTTAGATACTATACAAAAAAAATCTTGTGGTCAAAAAGATTAAGAAACACTGAATGAGATTATGTAAAATAGGCTTTTTCTACAACACTACTCATCAGTATACTTAATGTGCTAATGTTCATTCTGACTTCCCCAGAAGTAGAGACACTCTGCAGCATTTCTCATATTTGCTTACAAATAAAACTATTATTATTTTACTTTTTTTCTTTCTTTGTAGAACATTACATAGGATAAATATTCCAGGGGATGTTTACTGGAAATACTGAATATCATTCACATAAACATAGAGCTATCAAAAGATTTCTGCTTTTTAATTAAAAAGTAGCCCTGGCTGGTGTGGCTCAGTGGATTGAGCACAGGCCTGTGAACCAAAAGGCTGTCAGTTCAATTCCCAGTCAGGGCACATGCCTGGGTTGCGGGCCAGGTTCCCGGTTGCGGGTGCACGAGAGGCAACTACACATTGATGTTTCTCTCCCTTTCTTTCACCCTCCCTTCCCCTAAAGATAAATAAAATCTTTTAAAGAATAAACAAAAGTAAACATCCTATTATTCATATGAGGAAAGCAAGAGGACATTCTGGTAAATGAACTGTACTGAAAAATCAAGCATTAAAATACATCAAATGGGATATGGCAGTCATTAGTGCTATTTGCCAACTACTTGAGGTTCTCGCCATGTCCAGGTACATGGCTTATGCATCATGGATCTTTGTGGTTTGTGAAGCTGAAGAAATTCCGACCAAAGATTTGTGAACAAAGGGCACTTCACTGCTAGTGTGAGACCCCAAAGCCCTCTTTCCTCCTCCACAGCAACCAGCCACATTGGTGGTACGGTGGGTTCCAGACCACCATTGCAGGTTTCCTCATCATCTGTTCTTACAGTGACAAGAGCAGGTTTGTTAAATAGGCTTCATCTCTTCTGCTAACTCTAATTTGTAGTAGTTGCTTAGAGCAGTATGTTAAAGAAGATTCAGAGGCCTTGATAGAGATCAGGAGAGAAGACAGAGGGGTATATTAGCGTGCACAGCCATGAGGTTGGAAGAATATCAGCATGCATACTAAGTATCTGCCATTCTTCAATTAAAAAGCAATAACAATATTTTGCTCAGGCTCCCTTTCCCTCTTTCTTAATGACATAGAAGTCATGTCCAGGTCTTGAAATGTATGAGTAACCATGATAAAAATCTAGTATTATTGGTATGCCCTGGAGATATACAGATGTATTTGTATTTTAAATAATTCTAGTTAGAAAAGCATTGCAAAAGAAAGTTACTGTCACGCATAAAGGGAAAGCACGGGAGTGGGGGCACACCAAGATGACAATGCTGTAGAACTGCTCTTAAGTGTTCACAATGGAGAAGTATTGCAATAGAATAGAAATAAAGTACACTTCACAGATGAAATATTTAAGGATCATTCCCAAAGAAGGATTAAAAAAAAAAAAACTACATATGTACTCTATAAGAATCACCTCAAAAATTCTGTGAAAAGATTTTAGTGTAGAGTCAATCAGAAAGTGATGCTGATGATCTGCAATTTACTGGAGATCTGCTGGAAAACCACTAGCAAGATTAATAGTTTACACCCAATACACACTTATACTCTACTAGCCTGTGAATGAGGATAGAGCATCCTGAGTGTCTACTTCCACAGGGCAGCCAGGCTGAATAGAGTCCTCCCAGGACAAGTTCCATCAGGTTCCGAAAAGTATAGATTCCAACTGTAGGTTTGTTTGTGCCACTCAACAGCCAGTGAAAATTCCAGTTTCCGTCCAATCATCAGTACAGTGGGACAGCCAATGAAGCCACCCACACTTCAGAGATACAACATGAGCAACTGCATGTGGAACAGAGAGATTCTTTAATGAGAGAAAATTAATAGAGAGGACATGGGAGGTAAAAAGGACGGAGAAAGACATAAAAAGGGAATACTTAGCAGGAAAAACATTCTTCGAAGATCAGAAATATTCCCTTTTAGACAGGTTTAGCTGGCATTCCTGGTACCATGCATGGTGTTTTATGCAGAGCAGGCCTCCGATGAGTATTTGGGGAAAGAGTAAATGGCACATATGCCTATTCCTTGCTTAATCTGAGAAATAGTTCTTTTTTGTAAGTTAGTCTTCAAATGTTTCAGAAGATGTCGTTTCTAAGAAACCACTGAACCAGACAAGACTGAACTTACATATATAAAAATAATTGAAGGAAATGCACTTAACACTAAAAATCAAACAAGCAAACAAAAAATCTACCTGAGTCCCTGGTCTAAAACAGACCCGGATAAAGACATAGAAAAACAAATATAAGGTGCTGTCCTTTCACACACCAATGGCAGTGCTCTCATTTCAGATGAAAAGCTTGTAGATCACTAACTTATTAGAGCTTGGAAAGACTTGAGAATAACATTGTTCTATGGTCTTTTAATAACAATGAGAAATCTCTTTGGTGACAATACAAATGTTGATGGAAAAGTATTTCAAAAAACAGAAAGAAAACTTTAATTATTCTAATTTGGATTCTCAGTGATTCTGAATTAATCCAAACCCTGCCCCCTCAAATTTAGTCTTCCATGAGTGAGCAATCTAAAAGACATAATGTAAGAATATTTTATAATGAAAAGTGTTCAAGTGATTAATGAATAAACTTCTTGATAAATTACTAAAGGAAGATCATAAGGCCAGATTTGGGAGGAAAGGGTAAAGGCAAAACACTTTTTAGCACTGTGTATGTTTTTCATTTATTTGTTAAGTATGTGTTAAGTAAGAGCTTCCTACCTGGTAGGTATTATGTAATACACTGAAGGTATAGCACACACCAGCCACATGCATCCTCTCCCTTCCGAAGGTAAACATTCTAGAGAGTTAACAGACAAAAGGCAAGAAATAGATCATAATGTAGCCTCTACTATAGAGCAGATGAGGTTGAAATAAGAAAGCAAGATGCAATGGTACAAGGCGAAGAACATTCCAAGCCAATTGCTAAATTGGGAATGAGCTTGGCCTGTTTAGCTGGGATACCAGGAAAAAGCACAGGCTCTCCACAACCTTGGCTGGAAGTCTGGATTTATTCCATGGGCACGGGGAAGCCTCTGAGGCATTTCAGCCCATGGGGAGTTGAGGCATATGACAGAACGTGAGTTCTCTTTTAGAAATATCACTCTCATTGCTGTGTAAAAAAAAAAAAAAAAGTAATGAAAGCAAGGATGGAAGCGGAGGACCACTGAGGATGTCTTTACCAGAGACTAACTGAGAGATTCAAAACAGGCCTGGACTATGGTGGTGGCAGTAGAGATGCAGAGAATTCAAGATACATCTCTGAGCAAGGAGCAGCAGGACTTAGTGCTGCATAGGGGTCAAAGAAGGAGGGTGATCCCAGAGGACTCCAGGGCTCTGGCCTGAGTAGGTGGGTGGAAAGTGATGTAATTTAGGAGATAAGGGGGCAGGGGAGCAATGCCATGTGGCTCACCATTTAGAGACCTTTCCTTCTTGAATTTACGTATTTCCTAGAGCCAACTAAATCAGACTGGCCTAAACTGGTGTACGGGTGGACTCAAGTTGAGTCGCCTGAAATTGTTTGCAAAACAGAGGATGTGTGTGTGTGTGTGTCTGTACTGTTCTCTTGTGGTCTTCAGCTTGCAAAAAGAACACTTAGTCTCCTGAACCCAACTAAAATAACAATCAGTGATTTAAAAGAGCAGAATTATTTGAAATTAGTCCCCAAGAGAATGCTTTAAAAAGGCTCTCACTTTTATGCAATTTAGCTTAGAATCCAATAAACCTTTTCCTAAAGAATGAAAAAAAAAGTTTACTCTGTGTCTGAGCAATGTGAATGAACCCTCCATAAAAGACAAACGA
Source organism: Micronycteris hirsuta (assembly GCA_004026765.1). Lineage (NCBI taxonomy): Eukaryota > Metazoa > Chordata > Mammalia > Chiroptera > Phyllostomidae > Micronycteris > Micronycteris hirsuta. Next base: position 297,123 of record PVJI01000194.1, read on the forward strand.
AGTTTTTTTCTGTTTTTCTTTTTAATGGCATAACACTAAAGTCATTTTAATCTGATTCAGCAGTGAACAATTTAAAACGTGTCTCTTCCAACAAAAGACAGCTGGACACACAAAGATGATTGTGTGATCCATTCAAAATTAAAGAATAGGCTAAATCATTTGTAACAATAAAAAAGCAGAAAATCCTGCTGAAAAAAATAAAAGGAAAATTCTAAGTAGCAAATGATTTCCAAATGTTTCCAAAACAGGAAGCAAAAGACATTGTCATGTCATCCTGGAATCTTCCAGAATAGATAAGTTAATCAGGCAGCCTTTAATAACAAAGAAGCAATTCATTTTTAAAAAATTAACTTAAAAAACCTCAGAAACTTTTGCAGTGAACTACATTGTCAGAATGTCAAGAAAACAGACTTTTTCAAGACAATGCTTTGTATACAAATATAGCTCAGCATTCATCATTAAACCTCCAAAGCCTGTAAAAGAAAAAGTTTTCTTCTTTCCATCTGCTTAAACTCTTCTCTTAATAAAGAGACCGCCAATGACAGAAGAGGCTCTGACATCTTTAAAACAATAATAATTTTTAAAAACACAGTCACAAATACAGGAACTCCTCTAAGTCGCTGCTCTTTCTTCCTCAGCTCTCTTAGCCCAGTGTCTTTGTTAATACTGGGTATTTATACCTCCTTCACTGGGATGTATAAGGTTTTTTGGTTTTTTTTTTTTTAAATAATAGCATTTTTCATACCATAAAGTAAAAGCTAAACATACGGTTGTTTTTTAAACAAATCAATACACGTGAATTTCTTAAAGGTCCCCCTCTTCCCAGGATCCTAGTCTTGGCAACCATAATGTGAATATGCGATTGAAACACTGTCACTCACTAACTAACTCCAGTGTTATTATTTACAAGATTAAACTTCACTCATTCCACATGTAAGTTTTCACCCCTATTTTTCCATGTTCCATTCATCTACCCACCTCCATTCCCTCATACTGCTTCTGTCTGTATTTTCCTTCCCCACCAAACCTAACATCCCTGGAGGCAGGGTCTAGTTATAAGTTATCTTATAATTTCTTCTTCCTCTCTGGCTTCAACTGCATGAATTTTTAAAAACATAATTGGTAACAATAAGAAAAACCAAAACATAAAAAGAAATAGTGTAAAAATATTTAGACTAAGTGCATTTAAAATTTACAACTCTTTTCAGCCTTCCCTTTTCTAAATTTTGTTTAGACAGCACAGCACATGATTCAGTTTGCCTAATGTTTAAATTATGATGCCCAATAATTTAAAAGGATCTATAAAAAAACATCTTTAACACATTTTGTACATATTTGAATTTCATTTTATATGTAATTGAAAAAATATTTAAGGATGCGCAAGGAAAGCAAAAGTTGTGGAAACAGATGTTCTGGCAATTTCATAACAGTTTTATATTTATATATTATCATTCTTCTTGAAGGATCCTAAAACTCAGATATTTATATGCTCAGATATTAAAAGCATACCTTTGCTACCCATCAGTCTCTGGCGTGGAGAATCAGATATTGGCCCCAATTGCTCTCATTACCAACATCACCATCCTCGCCACCATCTTTCCATCATTATTTAAAACAAGGTAGGAATTGTCTGAATCACAATTGTTGGTAAAATAAGTGTCTCAAATTTCTGATTGATGACTAAATATCCCTTTAGTAAACTACAACCTCAAATATGCCAGAGTAGAGAGATTCCAGCAACATTAACGTTTCTACATGGAAAAAACACAAGCCTGCGCCTGAAAAAATACTCTTATTCATAATCTCATGTGGTTCGTCTTAATCTATGAAAAGGAATACATAAACAAGAATAATTCAAATTGAGAGAGGTTAGTAATATGGATTTTCAATGTTATTGATATCCCTATAGCTATCATAACTTACCTAATGCAGATCATTGTCTACGGAGCAGCACTACACAATGGAACTTTTGCAATGATGGAAATGTTCTATATTCTACGCTATCCAATATGGTAGCCACTGGCCACAGGTGGCTACTAAGTACTTAAGATGTGATTTGTGTGACAGAAGCACTGAATTTTAATAGTATTTAATTCTAATTTTACTTTAATTTAAAAATTAACAATTAAATTTAAACTTTAAATTTTAATTTAAATAGCTACCTGTACCTAGTAGCCTTCTGCAGTTAGCGGCAACTACACTGGATCGTGCGTGATAGAGGCTGTGAGTGTTTGGCAGCAGGAAATGATGGGAACTGGGGCAAGCTGGAAAACACATGTCCTAAGGTGGGCAGTCACTACACAAATGTTTATTCTAGGAGAAACTGGAAATTTGAATGCTGCATGTAATTCTCTTATATTTAGCATCTGGCAACTACAGGCAGCCCTCACCTCACATGATTCCAAATTTCACTGTCCACAGTTTAGTTAAATAACATCAGTTCCCCAGTAATATAGCTGAAATTTCAGTCACAGCGGTTTATTACTTCGGAATCCATGCACAAATCCACTATGCGGTCTCCGGTCCACAAATCACTATGTTTAATAACAGATGCACATAGTGATCAGTGGCCAACCCTGTCACTCCTTCCAAGTCTGCCAGCGATTGGTCACTGTGCACTGTCACTGGGTCGCATACAGTCTGCAAAGCATGTAGTTGTGTTGCCTCCTGGCCTGCCACTGATAAATCCCAGTGACATTTTACCAAAATGGATAGTCAGAAGAGGGAACTGGCCAACAAATATGAAAGTGCAGCAAAGAAACAAAGAGTGGTGATGCTGGACTAGAAATGCAAATTGAATGCAAATGAAGTTATAGAAGAAATAGCTGACTATGGCACACTGGCCATGTAGCTGCTCAGGAAACTCTAGATGTGCAGACAGAGAAACTTCGTGAAGGCAAACTTATTCACACAAATGCAAGTGGTTATGATGAAAAGGAGGAAGATGTACCAGAGGCAGTGATGCCAGCAAAAATATTCACATTTTCAAAAACTTCAAGTTTCACCACATTGAAAGCACAAAGGATAAAACATCAAAAATTGGAACCGATCCAAACTCAGACAGGAGTATGACATTTTGCCAATGCATAGAAAAGATGCTCTCTCTGTGTTTTAAATTGTGCAACCACAAAAAGCAGGCAAGCTCTGTTTAAACTATTGTTGATAAATGTTGTCCAAAAGAAAAAAAATACTTTAATTCTCAATGTTTCTAATGTTTAAAATTACAGTGCACCAAATAAGTTTTAGTCATAATATTTCTATTTCCTAATATACTTTTAACAAACAATAGAGTTTTAAGTGTTTTAACAAAAAGATGTTAAAGGTCATGGAACAATCATAATTTTCCCCATTGATTATTAAAATTGCCTTGCATGGTTTCAGGTACATGGTCACTTTTCATTCCTACACCAATGTACACAGTGAACACTGTCTGTACTTAAGTTCATGGAAAACACTGGACAGGACAAATAGAAGGTACGGCTAATGGACTACAAATGGAAGATCCGTGACAGGAATCAGTGTCACACCCTACCTGCATCCTGACAACAGCAGGAGAGAATGTGTTGAAGAAATCAAAGACATTCTCTTCACAAAATGCCTTTAGAAAGTCATTTTAGTAAATGTCTTTAGAAAGTTGTATTTTGGCTCTTCCTGTATACCACCGGTGCCTTTCAAGCTGCTACCCTGGTACTGGAGCTCAGAGGGAATGAGTCTGAGTAGACAGTTCCACAGCACAGCAAAGAGGGTTGTCCTGCCCTGGCAAATACCTAAGGTTCCATCCTTTACAACATAATAGATGCGCCAAGACAAAGAAATAAGGTGAAAATGAAAGAACAGATCAAAACTCCAGAGAAAGAGCTAAGCGATGAGGAGATAGACAACCAATTTGATGTAGAGTTCAAAACACTGGTAATCAGGATGCTCATAGAATTGACTGAGCTCGGTCACAAAATGAAGGAAGAAATGAAGGCTATACAAAGTGAAATAAAGGAAAATATACAGGGAACCAACAGTGAAGGGAAGAAAACCAGGACTCAAATCAATGCTTTGGAATTAAAGGAAGAAATAAACAACCACCTGGAACAGAATGAAGAAACAAGAATTAAAAAAAATGAGGAGAAGCCTAGAAACCTCTGGGACAAATTTAAACATTCCAACATCTGAATCACAGGGGTGCCAAAGGGAGAAGAGGAAGAACAAGAAATCAAAAACTTATTTGAACAAATAATGAAGGAGAACTTCCCCAATCTGGCAAAGGAAATAAACTTCAAGAAAGTCCAAGAAGCTCAGACAATCCCAAAGAAATTAGACCCAAGGAGGAATACTACATGGCACATCATAATTACATTATCCAAGATGAAAGATAAGCAAGAGGAGTTACCTACAAAGGAGTTCCCATAAGGCTATCAGCTGATTCCTCAAAAGAAACCTTGCAGTCAGGGAGGGGCTGGAAAGAAGTATTTGAAGTCATGAAAGGCAAGGACCTACATCCAAGATTAATCTATCCAGCAAAGCTATCATTTGCAACATAAAGGCAGATAAAGTGCTTCCCAGATAAGGTCAAGTTAAAGGAGTTCATCATCACCAAGCCCTTATTATATGAAATGTTAAAGGGACTTATCTAAGAAACAAAAGAAGATAAAAAAAATATGAATAGTAAAATGACAACAAATTCACAACTATCAACAACTAAACCTAAAAAATAAAAACAAAAACTAAGCAAACAACCAGAACAGGAACAGAATCACAGAGAGGGAGATCATATGGAGGACTATCAGCTGGGAGGGGGAGGTTAGTAGTCTTCATGCTTAATAATTGGTAGGCATGAAATAGACAGGGGGAGGTTAAGAACAGTATAGAAATAGAGAAACCAGAGAACTTATATGCATAACCCATGGACATGAACTAAGGTGGGGGAGGTGCTAGAGGTTGGTGGTACAGGGCAGAGGGCCTATAAAGGGGAGAAAAAAAAGGGATAACTGTAATAGCACAATCAATAAAATATACTTATTAAAAAAAAGATATATTTCTCCAAAACTCTGTCCAGGAAGGTATGTGGTTTTAAATTCTCCCAACAGACTGTCTGGCAAAAATAAAGTTTAGGATTTATTTTTTCTATTACAAATAGCTTAGTTGACAATTGCATGTTACAAAACCACCTGACCTCTGAATCCATTACTAAATTGGGATGTTAAGCATTAAGTTTTCGCAACCAAATGTTTCCTTGTACATAACAATATGAAGGGAGCTAAATTGTGTAATGGGTAACACCAACACCATGCATGTCTTCTATTTCATATGGATATTGAATAAGGGAAATTCCTGCCAAAATCCTTGTTTTGAGGCAACAAAAGGGATGTAGATGTAGCTGGTTGTCCCACACATGATGTTCTACCATAGGTACCTTCTATAGTGTATCACCTGCCTACCAGTCTGTTACCAGAGGGAAAGTGTTGGGGGAGGTCGAGGAGTATAAAGAAGATCAAATATGCCCTGGCTGGTGTAGCTCAGTGGATTGAGCGCGGGCTGGGAACCAGACGGTCCCGGTTTGATTCCCGGTCAAGGGCACATGCCTGGGTTGCGGGCCAGGTCACCTGTGAGGGCCATGTGAGAGGCAACCATACATTGCTGTTTCTCTCCCTCTCTTTCTCCCTCCCTTCTCCTATCTCTAAAAATAAATAAATAAAATCTTTAAAAAAAAAAAGAAGATCAAATATATATGGTGATGGAAGGGGACTAGACTTCATGTGGTGAGCACACAGTGGAATACATAGATGTTGTACTATACAGTTGTATATCTGAAATATATGTGATGTTATTAACCAATGCTACCACAATAAGTTCAATTTTTTTTTTAAAAGACCCTCTCATTTAGCCTTTAATTCAAAGGTTTTCTCTTGAACCCCTTGCTAAGTTTCAGATCAAATGTCATGTCTTAGGGGACTTGTCTGCTCCATCTGAGGTACCCTTTCTTCCATAACTACCCATATATTTATATTCTTCAGAACGTCTTTCAAATTCTGGAACTGTAGTAGTCACTTATGTTTACTTATTTCCTAACCAGTATGTAAACTGAAATGAGAATAGAATTCACAAATGTGTGGTGTCCAGATGAATTCTAGTGCCTGGTATAGTTCCTGAATGTAAAGAACTTTGTAAAACTCTGAATAAATGGGTAGGTGCGTGGTTTGAATAAATATCTATTTGTGTAAATGACTATTTGAATAAATCACTATTGAAATGATGACTGATTAGTTAATAAATCAGACTGACCTATTACCTTATTTTAGTAAGTAGAAGGAGAAAAAAAACTATTTTCCTACTATATGCTTCATGACAACAAAGAATTATCTGCGTTGTCTTTCTTCTCCTAATTTTTACCCTTAGACAAATCTAAATTGAGAATTCTTACAGTTGGAGAGCTCCCCAGTTCCGGCTAGCATTTGCTCAACTGCAAGATGGAGGAGTCTCACTTCTCAGCAGTATGTGAGACAACAGCTTGGGAATTTTTGTTGAGAATATGCTCAAGATGAGTCGACAGAGAAATTTTGTTTCTACAAAAACACATTATATCTCAGTCTGTGAATGCAAGTCTTATGTTAAGTAAAGGGAGGTGATTTCTCACTCTGATCTTTGTTGGCAAGGCTACTTGCAGAGTTTTCTGTCAACATGGGAGCCACCAGGGAGAGCCTACTGCACATTCACAGAAGGCATACATGTAGATGAGGAGGATCAGAGAAAATAGAAATGAAAAAATAAGGGCCAACCTTTAAGCCATAGCGTTGGGAAGACTGTTGTGTTGGGGTGTGGAGAAAGATGTAAGCTAATCTGACTGGTAAATGATAACACAGAAACCGGCTAGCAAGCAGTAGAACAGAATTTGAGTGCAGCATGCGGGTTGGGGAGGAACCCAGATATATATTCATGTTCCATTTCTACCACCTTTTAGCTATTTGACTTTGGACTAACATTAACTTCATCTTCTTAGTGGGTATTATTTATTCTGTTCGAATTGTTTTCAAGGTAACCAAATAGCTCCACTGATAGAGTTTCAAAGTACTCCTGCTCTAAAAGTGAAAGAAAAAAACAGATTTACACAAAACCCCACTGAATCCCTAATGAAAGAACGTATCCGTGTGAAATGAATAGATTATTTAGGACTTAGATCATGGGTTCTCAACCTGGGTAAGGTGGGGGGAATGACGACCCATAAACAACTAGGGGAAGGTGCATGGAGAGAAGAGAGAGAATGCATGAAAATGCATAAATATATATATGGAAAACCAGCAGCAATTTGTTTTCACTAATGTCCTTTTTTTACTATACAATATTAATTAATTTATTTATTTTAATTATTTTAGAGAGAGAAAGAGACATCAATTTGTTGTTCCACTTATTTATGCATTCATGGGTTGATTCTTGTATGTGCCCTGACCTGGGATTGAACCCACAACCCAGACAATGCTCTAACCAACTGAGCTGCATAGCCAGGGCCTATGTTTTCACTAACTTCTAGCTGAAATTTCTCATCTCCTTAAATCACAAATGTATGTAGTACCAGCATTATTAACGTTAGCAACACTAGTTCCTATGCTTTTTATCATTGTACAAAACAGATATTTTTAAAAGTATATAAAGTGATAATTTGCCCAGGCTGGGTGGGTCAATTGGTTGGAGCATTGCCTGACACACCAAAAGTCTGCAGGTTCAAGTGCCGGTCAGGACACGCACCTAGGTTGGGTGTTAGATCCCCCGTTGGTTGTGTACGAGAGGGGACTACAAAAAAAAACCTAGAATTATCTTCTAGAGGGTGGGTCCTTTGTAGTACAGGCTTCTCCCACTAGGTGACTATTTCAGGAACCCATCTGTATCAGTGTACCAGCTGGAGTAATTGTCAGAAACTATGTTCAGATTTAGTGAATTTTTTTGAAGATTCCTTTTTTTAACTGTTATTCAAGTACAGTTGTCTCCATTTTCACCCCACTACAGCCCCCGACCCACCCATTCCTGCCTCCTACCCTCGATCCTATCCCCTTTGGCTTTGTCCATGTGCCCTTTTTCATGTTCCATGATGGACCTTCCCCTATGTTCCCCCATTATACCTCTCCCCACTCCCCTCTGGTTACTGTCAGTTTGTTCTTTATTTCAATGTTTCTGATTCTATTTTGCTTGCTTGTTTGTTTTGTTGATGATGTTCCACTTATAGGTGAGATCATATGGTATTTGTCTTTCACTGCCTGGCTTACTTCACTTAGCATAATGCTCTCCAGTTCCATCCATGCTGTCGCAAAGGGTAGGAGCTCCTTCTTTCTTTCTGCTATGTAGTATTCCATTGCATAAACGTACAATGGTTTTTTTATCCACTCATTTACTGGTGGGTATTTAGGTTGCTTCCTTTAATGTGTCTGCCCATTTCATGATGGGTGATTTAACGAGCACACCTACTACCGTGCTGATTATTCAGCAATTTTTGACCAAAAAGTGGCATGATCCCCATGCCTCACCCTTTGTATTCACCCAATCTCACCCAATCTTGCCCTGAGACACTTTTTTTGTTTCCCTGAATGAAAAAAGTACTCAAAGGGAAACATTTTGCTCTTATGGAAGAGGTGAAACAAAAAATGGCAGAAGCACTAAAAGGCATCAAAATCAATGAGTTCAAAAACTGTTTTGAGTAATGGAAAAAAATGTTGATAGTATTGCATCAAATGAAGACTACTTTGAAGGTGAGTAAAGTTTAAACATGTAAGAATAAATACACAATTTTTTATACATAAATTCTGGGGCTTTGGGGGGTTCCCCCTCATACAGGAGGCAACTGATTGATGATTTTCTATTTTTCTCCCCCCCTCTCTAAAATCAATAAACATATTATTGGGTGAGGATTATATATGTATACACACATACTATACACACACGCACACACATATATACAAGGTCCAGCAGAAGTAAGGCCTGTTTGAGTGTGGTTGGTAGGGTAATGATATGGATGTAATTATTTATAGTTTTAATTTGAACATTTCACCTAAATGTCATATGGTGTGCTTGAGTATAATATTGTTATGTTACTGAATTACATGTTTATGATTTTGTAATAAAAGATTCTGTAATAAAAAGGGGTGTTACTTGTGCTGGACACTATATATAAAGTGGTAACTTTATAGTTGTGGCAAATGTCTTGAAATATCATTTACTGTATAATTATTCATTAATTTTAATAGTACTACAAAATTACAGTAGTCATTATACCTGCCTTTAGTGCTTGTTATTTAATATGTAATAAAGTAGTGCATATTTCTCTATATTACAGATTTGCTTTTTAATATTGTAATGACTGTTATTCAGTGACATCGATTTCCTTTGTACTTGTATATACTTAATTTTCCTCATTTAAAAACATTTTTGGAAAAATAGATCTACAGGCTTCTCCATCTGCTAAAAGGGCACATCTAACAGAAAAGGATCAGAATCCTGCATTAGATGAAATGTTAGTGGGAACTTTATGGTGGAGGAATTAGGGTGTCGCTTGTCTAACTCTGCTGATTAACTTCAGAGCCCTAAGACTGGACATCCACACACTGTGCTTCCCTACAAAATGTCATTTGAAGTACACTGCATCACAGCAAATGCTTACACCCAGAAATAATTGATCCTTAGGCCACATTGTGTAATAAAACTTTCTGTGAAAATGCAAATGTGTTAATGCTTGTGCTACCCAATACTTCAACCCTGAAATGCACCTGAAATGTGGCCAGAGCAAGAGAGCAACTGCTTTTTAAGTTTTGTTCTATTGTAATTAATCTTTATTTAAATAGTCATAGGTAGCTACGGCAGTACCTACACTACCTGAAAACCATCATTAGAGCTTTTACAAAATATAAAAGCTAGAGAAATAAGCTAAATAATACCAAGGAAAAACAAACAGACCAATGCAGATTATAGAATGGTCTATAGGAAAACTGACCCAGTTAAAAAAAAAAATCAATGCCAAAAAATATTTTGTTAAAAGAGTACTAAAATAAATATCAAAATATAATGTGAAAACCTTGTTTGGATCCTGATTCAACTGGTTCATGACATGAAGACATTTTGAAACAATCACAGAAACTTGAATATTATGTTATATAAAGAAATTACTATTAATTTTGTTAGGTATGATGATGGTATTAGAAAATTTCTATAGTTTTTAAAGATGCATATCAAAGTATCTAGAGTTGAGATAAAACCAGTTCTAAGAACTGCCTTAAATTATCTTAGCAAAAACAGAAGTGTATAGGTGAAGCAAGTATAGGAAAATTCTAGCTAACCATTGAATCTGGCTGAAAGTATAAAATCTCTTATATTATTTTTACTGCTTTTGAGTATTTTGAAATAATAAAAATGATCTTTAAACATGATAAAGTGCTGGGTATAGTGACTGACACATAGTAAGCACTCAATAAATGTTAATTAGCAACTATTAACATCATCATTTTTCATAATCCGTAAAAGCCAAAATTAAGATTGATTAGTTAAAAGCACAAAAGTTAGCTTTGGGCTCAATATACAAACAAGCTTTTTAACAATGAGAGCTCTATGAAGATGGAAATACATGTCTCCTGAGGTGATGGTCTGAAAAATATCCCTAACAACACAAACAGCAGTGGGTTGCACTTACTGAGCACACATAATGTGTCAGACCTGGGTCTAAGCCCTTTCCACATACTCCCTCATTTCATCAGCACAACAACGCCGTAAGGTAGGTACTCTTACTATCCCGCTGTAGCTGTGCCTGCAGAGATTGATCAGAAGGTGAGGATGTTGCAGAGGCAGGTCAAGGTGAATAGGTTTGCTAGTTGCCCTTTGACATTCTTGACAACCCTGAACTCTTCTGATTCAATGAAAATGTCACTCACATGAATTGTGCAGGCTAGCCAGCTGGCTGGCTCTCACACTGCCAGTGAACAGAGAGCAATTCTCCATTTTATTTATTGAAAGGTCTTTAAACATCACCTTTCCCTTTCAAGTAGGAGACTAAAATCCCACAAGAACTTAATTATCTGTAGGCAAGAGGATGATATGATCAAGAAAATGCTATATATCAACTACTTCATTTATTCATTTTTAAATTTCCCATAAATTGGAGGGAAACATCTTCCCCAGGCTGCCATTAGACCAAGAAATGTCTGGGGTATATCTTTGTCAACAGGTTATAGAATATAAATCCAGATTATGAAAACTAAAGTCGATATATAGGCTGTTGTCATATATTCTATCATTTGGAAAGAAATATTGGCGACCTTATCCAGTATGACTGTTATAATAGTAATAAAATTGAATGTTAGAAGATTACATTTCTGGTCAAAGTAGTAAAATGTGACCTTATTCTATTCAACATTGATATTTATTATATTAATTCACATGTAAAAAACTGCATTAAAATGATATTAAATCCCTGGTTAGAAATAGAAATGTTTAAGAAGTTTAGAAATAAGATTTAACTATACCAGTTATTCATAGAATTGAGCCTGTTCGATGCAAATCAAACTAAATTTCCTTCACCAATCTCTGGTTCAATTCTATTTTATTATTATTACCATCTCGTTCATACAGAATATATTTTTTGCCCTGATGCCTCTTCAGACATTTTATAAACCTTAATTCATTTTCATCATGCTCTGGAGAAAAAGATAACACAGAAAAGTGAATATACAAACTTGACTCAGAGGATCAAGCCATCTGCTCATGGCAGAGACTTTTTTCATGCCAATAAAATCATGCTTAGTGCTGAGTTCATGTTGGTCTCTGTACGAGGCCCCATGAAGAATACTGAGGTCCAGTGGTGAAGAAGCAGAGTCAGATAGCAACACGGACTGCACAGAATGGCCACTATGCAGAGAAAAGGTATCATTTGAATATTAGACAAGCAAATGTTTTTTAATTTATTTTTCAGTTATAGTTTAGATTCAATATTATTCTATATTAGTTTCAGATATTCAATATAGTGGTTAAAAAATCACATACTTTACAGAGTGGTCCTCCCGATGTTCCAAGTACTCACCTGGTACTATACGTAGCTATCATGATATTACTGACTACATTTTCTACGCTGTAATCCACATCTCTCTGACTGTTTTATAACTGCCAATCTGTACTCCTTAATCCCTTCATCTTTTTCACCCAGTTCCCAAACCACCCCTTTTCCCAACAACTTTTAGTCTGTTCTCTTTATCTATGAGTCTGTTTCTATTTTGTTTGTTTGGTTTGCTCTACAAATTCCACATGTAAGTGGAATCATATGGTATTTGTCTTTTTCTGTCTGACTTATTTCATTTAGCATAATATCCTCTAGGTACATTCATGCTGTCACAAATGGTTAAGATTTCTTTCTTTTTTTTTTGCGGCCAATAGCATTCCATCGTGTAAATGTATCACAATTTCATATCCACTCATCTATTGATGGGCACTTGGATTGCTTCCATATCTTGGCTATTATAAATAATGCTGCAATGAACATAGGGATGCACACGTTCTTTCAAATCAGTGTTTCAAGTTTCTTTGAATACATTCCCTGAAGTGTAATTGCTGAGTCATATTTTTTGAGGAATCTCCACACTGTTTTCCACAGTGGTTGCACCAACCTGCATTCCCACCAACAGCACACAAGGGTTCCCTTTTCTCCACCTCCTTGGCAGTAATTTTTTTTTTAAAGACTGGTTAATTTTTTTGGAGGGGTGGTGGGAATACATAATTTTGTTTTTATCCTTGGGGTTCTCTCTGTTTTTTCATTTAATAAACAAGTGAGTAAAAATATTTTGTTTTGCAAAGAAACGACCTATCTTCCATCCCCAGATTTCATGGGTGTCCTGATGGCTGCTGGTGTGGCAGCAATGCCCACACCGCACTCCAGGTGTTTCCATGGACCACATCCCTACACACCACTTTTCCTTCTTAAATATGTTTTGTGTACTTGCAGTCTGGGGTAGAGCATGTAATAACACAGTGCATTAAGGGAGAGGCCAACACACACCACAAACAATTTCTTTTCAGTATCAGCTCAAAGTTCTAAGCTCACTATGGCAGGTCTCAACTTTTTCCAATATTGTTTCTGTCATTCTCACTAATGCTTTCCGGCTTCAACAAAAATTAAAATTTTACTATGCATTTGCTCATACCTTAGTTAATATTGTTTTCTAAATATCTTTCTCCTTTATATTATTAGATTAGGGTAAATAATGTTTAATAGCAAACTGCCCCCAAAATATCAGTGACTTGTAACAATAAAGGTTCATTTCTTAGTTGCTACTGGTTCATTCTAGGCCCACATCAGCTCTGTCTGCCTTTGGTACCCAGGCAGTCAGGCTGATGGGGAAACCAGCTGCTTAAAACAACATTGGCAAGAGCCATACTGGGGAAAAGAAAAGTCTGTAGGGTCTTGCACCAGAAGACTGAGGCTTAGTCCAAAAGTGACACAGTCAATGTGCCATAAATAGCCACATGGTTCCACCAAACCACAAGTGCAACTCTGCCATATGCCTGGATGGAAGGAGAACTGAAAATCTGTGGCCAGCACCATCATGACTCCTGATAGCATTATCTCCCAAGTCGTATCATTCTTTCAGATGTAGGTCAGATTCCACATTCTCAAAAAGACAGCCCTGTTGCCTCTTGCTGAAAGGACACTGTTCACATTTTTAATAGACACAATGTTATTCTACTTCCTAATGCCCTATGACTCTGTGAGAACAGTGCCTCCACTGGGATTCTGTTTCCCATAATGCCTTGCTAGACAGAAATTGCTTGAATGATTGAATGAGGTTGTGTACACAATCAGAGTTTCATTTCCAAAGACTGCAAATACCCTGGAGGCTAGTAATACTAATAGGTAATAAGCCTTTTTATTTTTTGTTCTTATTTATATCATAAAGATATTTAAAACAATATTAAAAAGATCATAAAGATGAAATAATTATGTGCCCATAACTCTACCACCCTAAACAACAATTGTTTTCATTTCTTTTCCTTCTAGTCCTTCTATTTAAAGAGTATGCATTGTCTTTGCATAGTTATATTCAGGTGGACACAGACGCAGGAAAAAGTTTAAATAAAAGATCAGTGACTACCCCATCAAATTGTTTTTTCCCTTTTCCAAGGCAAGAACACATTGGGTTATATATTTAGGCTCATTTGTGTTTTCTACAAGATGAGTGCCAGGAATTTAAAGGTCCCAAGCTATTCAATACAGTCACCACTATTCAGAAATAACAGTGTACCCTTCCCCACCACTTTCTCTTCTTCACCTACTCTAGAAGAAACTGTCTCTAGTGAAAAGGGCTTGGTTCCCATCATTAGAGGAAGGGGAAAAATTAAGGCTATTTGTTAAATCTTGGAGAAGTTTGGAAAATATCAATAGGAGGGAGAAAACTGCTGATATTACCACGTTTTGGTCCATTATTAAAACACCATTAACAAGAACTAAACTAATAAAACATAAATTTTACCCTCACTCTTTAATTTATCTTATTTTATACTTTTTTTTCCATTTAGCTCACCCACGTACATATATTTTTATTATGTACTCTTCCTGTTTTTTAAGTTGTTGGAAGTCCAACAACCAAGGATTTAAACAAACCACATTCATCCAGACCGGTAGGAGGGGTGCAGTCGTGGAGACTGGCAAGAGAAACCGAGATGCCGTGTGGTGTGGAGAGGCAGCAGTGCAATGGGCGGTGCCACACTTATGTGTGGTGGATAAAAATTGGCAGGGATGCCTTGGGTGTGAGTGATCACAGCCCCAGGTCAGACCACACAGGCCAGAGTTCCAGTGATGGGAAGATGAATCCCCATAACTTCTGGCTGTAAAAACCAGTGGAAGTTAGGGTAGTGGAAGAGACTCCCTGATTTTTAGGTGAGTCCATTTAAAAGGCCTGCACAGACTTAGAATGCATGCAAACCCACCCACTCTGGGATTCATCACCAGGGCAAGAGCTGGAAGGGTGCCAGTCACATATAGGAAGTGGGTGAAATGACTGGAAACAGGGAAAGTGCCAGGCAAACCCCCAGAAGCCAGGTAGTGGCACTGTCCCCTTTCCAAACCCTCCCCCAACACAGAGTCACAAAGCAGTGAAGCGGGTTACCTCACCCTGGTGATTACCTAAGACTCTGCCCCACACAATTTACAGGTACCTTTTCTACATAGGCCATGCTACTAAGATGGGGAGTAAAAGTAGCTCTACCCAATACACAGAAACAAACACAAGGAGACTGCCAAATTGAAAAGACAAAAAAAATATGACTCAAATGAAAGAACAGAACAAAACCCCAGAAAAAGGACTAAATGAAATGGAGGTGACCAACCTATCAGATGCAGAGTTCAAAACACTGGTGATCATGATTCTCAAAGAACTCATTGAGTGCAGCAAAAACATAAGGGAAGAAACAAAGGTTACTCTAAGTGAAATAAAGAAAAATCTATAGGGAATCAACAGTGCAGAGAAAGAAGCCAAGAATCAAATCAACAATTTGGAATGCAAGGAAGGAAAAAGCACTCAATCAGAATAGCAGGAAGAAAAAAGAATTTTTTAAAAATGAGGATAGGCTTACAAACCTCTGGGACAACTTTAAATGTACCAACAGCCAAATCATAAGGATGCCAGAAGAATAAGAGAAAAAGCAAGAAATTGAAAACTTACTTGAAAAAAAATCTTTCCTAATTCATCAAAGGAAATAGACATCGGGTCCAGGAAGCAAAGAGAGTCCCAAACAAGTTGGACCCAAAGAGGACCACTCTGAGACACATCATATTTAAAGTGCCAAAGGTTAAAGATAAAGAGAGAATCTTAAAAGCAGCAAGAGAAAAGCAGCAAGTTACCTACAAAGGAGTACCCATAAGACTATCAGCTGATTCCTCAAAAGAAACTTTGCAAGTAAGAAGGGACTGGCAAGAAGTATTCAAAGTGATGAAAAGCAAGGACCTACAACCAAGATTACTGTACCCAGCAAAGCTATCATTTAGAATGGAAGGGCAGATAAAGTGCTTCCCAGACAAGGTAAAGCTAAAGGAGTTCATCATCACCAAGATATTATTACATGAAATGTTAAGGGGACTTATTTAAGAAAAAGAAGATGATCAAAACTATGAACATTAAAAGGGCAATAAACTCACAACTATCAATAACTCAATCTGAAAAAAAAGCAAATTAATCAAACAAGCAGAACAGGAACAGAATCATAGATATGGAAATCATTTGGAGGTTTATTGGCTAGGAAGAGGAAGAACAGGAGAAAGGTATGGGGATTAAGAAGCATAATTTGTAGGTATAAAATAGACAGGGGGAATGTCAAGAATAGCATAGGAAATGGAGAATCCAAAGAACTTATATGCATGACTCAGGGACCTGAACTAAGGGGTGGGGGGAATTGCTGGAAGGAAGTGGGGTATTGGGTGGACGGGGGAAAAAGGGGGAAAAATTGGGACAACTGTAATAGCATAATCAATAAAATATATTTTAAAAGGTGGAATAGCTATATGCAATGTATTTTTGTATTAGCCATACTACCTAACAGGCACTAGGAAATCGTACCAGAGTTTATAAACAATATAGATAGTAATTTAATCCATTTAGCTTACTCAAGATCAAGTAAGCCTTAAAGTTGTACACAGAGCTGCTTTTATACTGAGAAGGAAAAATCATCCAAATACCTTGCAATCTTATTAAATTTTAGAGTAATGATTTCTTGCCTATTTTATGTTTTAATAGCTTATAGATTATTAGGTTTTCAAGCTATAATATTTTAAAATTTTATATTCAGTTTTTCACCGCTTCCACAAGCAGAAATAATTTATTTTCTTACATTTTTGAAAGGGTTTATTATTTTATGTGCCATAGTTATTGATCTGAATCAAATCTTTCTTACCTAACTCAACAAAATACAGTGGGAATAAAATGTGACTATTTACAAATGTTAACGCTGCTATAATTCAAACAGAATCTGCCATACCTACTGTATTATAAATAACATTGTATACTTTTATAAGACTCTGATAATACATACTTCAAATATAAACATTCTCTTGAAATTTGTCAAAATAAAAACATACCCATAAATAATATTTTTAGATATGAAAATGTTAGTACATTTCTCTTCAATTTTAGAACTGTCTCAATATTCATGAAATTCATGACAGTTCAGTAGTTGTTTTCATGAGTTTTGCCTTCATTAAGGTGCAAGACATTAAACACCTAGAAAGATTCTCACACTATCTTAAGGGAGAAATTTTAGTAAAAAATGAAAGAGGCACATGTTTTAGCTGAAAAAGTCACTTACTGCTGATAAAGAATTTGTAGTAGAATTTTCCCAACAGAACAGAAGAAAGCAATATGAAAAGAAAATTAGTGTTCATTGAGGAATAGCTATCATGGTATGGAATAAAAGTCACAAAGCCAAAATTGAACAACCATCAAATTTCTATACAAAATCTAAACACACATGGCATCTATAGTTCTAGTTACCAAATGCTATGTTGCACAATACCCCACAACTCAGTGCTTTAAACAACAGTCATCACCTACTGCCTCTCCTGGTTTCCGAAGGCCAGGCATTTTGGAGCAGCTCTACCAGGGGGTTCTGTCCCTGGATCTCTCCTGAGGTTGGGGCTAAGGTCACACTGAAGGCTTCTTTATATACATGACTGGTACCTGAGCTGGGAAAACTCTAACTGTTAGGACACCCTTCTCTAGCTTTATGTGTTACTCCTTCATGGTCTGGCCAGCAGAGTGGCTTCAAGGTAGTCAGATCTCTCATGTGTTGCCTCAGGAATGCCAAAATTATGTCCCAAGAGAGAGAGAAAAGCAGCCAAAGGGAAAGTTCTTTAAGGACCTAGCCTTCAAACTCACCCAGCCTCATGCTGCCGTATTCTGTTGAGCAAGGCATTCACGAAGGTGCACCCAGGTTCAAGTGGAGGGGACACACACTTTACCTTGTGATGGAGAGACCATCATCACACTGGAACAAGAACATGTAGGTGGGACATGCTTTGATGTGCACATATCTCTGGAAAATCCAATCTGCCATGTTTAGCTACATAGGTCACCTACATTTGGAAAAGTAATTAGCATAATAATCAGCAAGGGAAGAATAATAGCCCACTTCCAATGTCTGCTTCAGGCTTACAAATTTAATTGGGAACAACGAACACTGGTTAACTTAAAAGACCAGACATGATCAGAGAATCAGTCTTCAAAAATATTAATTTGGTTAGAACATGTATGAAAAGGAAAACTATAAGATATAAACTTCAATTATAATTTAAATGTTTTTCACTTTCTCTAGAATACCAGTATCTGTAACAAAAAGACAATGCTTCACAATGAACAATTAACCCCAACAATTTCAGGGTAGAGAGGTGCTTGCTATTTTTCCCTAGGGGAATTCCTTTTTGAATTTTGCTAGAAGAAACCTTCAGCAGAAAATGAAAAAACTTCAAAGATGAATCAATTCATGACAGACGGACCATTCATCTAACAGATATTTACTAGGTAGCTACCGTGAGCCAAATGTTATGTCAGGCACTGGGGACACAGCATTGAGCGAGTGAGACAAAAATCTCTGCCAGCTTACATCACAGATTCCAACTTTTAGACAGTTCTGTGGTGGCCACAGAAGACCAAGCATGTTCACTGGGTTAGCGATAAGTAGCGGAGGGAACTTAGGATGTCCAGGGGAAACTCACACATTTTTTGGGGGGGGTGGTTTAAGGTGAAGTAGCCTGCAAAGGAAACAGAAAGGAGTTTCTAGGACATAGGAACATAGTGAGAAAAGGAGAAACGTATAGTTCCGAAGAAGAGAGGGGTTTACTGTTTGAGTAAGCTAAGGGCTGAAGACCACCAAACATAGCTTGGAAAACTCTGCTTTAGGATATTTTGGAAAACTCATGCTATCTGAAACATCCTCTAAATGTAAGTAGATACTGTGCTGTTCTCTCAAGCTATAGGGAAGGCCTCATAAGTGCATGCAGCAAAATGTTAAATCCTGCTCTCTGTGGATGAGACGATCTAGGGCAGAAGTTCTTAACCTTGGCCTCTCACCATGACTGAGTGAGCAGGTAGGAGTGAGGCTGTCACCGCTGTTTAGGTGTAAGAGGGTAGGGGTGAAGTGACCGCTGGTCTATGACTAACAGAGCCCTGGACAATGCCACCAGGCCTTCGGAGCATCTCACAATGGGTCTACATGGATGTGCATCCGTGAGGGAAGGATTCTGGGAACCACCACATGCACTAACAGTTACGCTAGTTATTTAAGTTAATGAGACAGAATTCATGCTTTTACCTGGGACACCAAGAGGTAGTGATTGAGGAAAAAAATGTGATTCAGAATGTGGTTCTGGGCTTTGCCCACCCCACTGTCCCCACTTTTTGGATCCGCAGCATTAGTTATGCAGGACGATTACTTTGTGTCTCAGTTTTACCATCCTCAGAGTGGGGATAGTAATAGCACCTCTATCATTGAGTTGTTGCAAAGATTTGCTGAGGAAGTGCTGGCTATAAAGCTCTCAGTGCTCTGCCTGACACATGCTGACATAGAAAAGGATCAATAAGGGCTTCCCACTGCTATTTTGGTTGTTTAGTGGCTCTTAACAGTATAGGATAAAATGTTCTGGCCTCACTTCTCAACATTCCTGGATCTTCCTGATGACCCGGTTTCCGGAGCTATGGTCATCTAGGTCAGTTGGATGTTAAATTCTGTTCCGACAAGTCTTAGTCTGAGAATCTGATGAGATGGAGCAAGGCCTCTGAGCTCCTCTCCCCCGTAGTCTGAGCAACTTCACTTTTCTCAGTATTATTCACTGGGCTTTGGCATAAAATCATGTTAAACGGCAAATGGGTATAACACTAGTGTCAAATGGGGTCTAATGCCTCAAGTTCCCACAAGTTGAGGTGATGGGGCAAGAGTCACTGGACAATGCAGATAATCAAAGTATCAGCTAAATAGGACACAGATAAGAGCTGGATTATCACTAAGCCAAGGTGTTCTGTACATAAAGTTGCACTAAATATCTCACTTCTAATTAGTCTTGTATTCCAACCATGTGGTTACAATAGGAATATTTTAGTATCAGCAAAAGCAAAAGATAGCCTCAACAGGTGTTTGCTTGGTGAATTCAGGTGTCTTACAACGGGCAGATGAGGAGAAAGACTGTGTCCCAGGCAGTGTGCAGTAGTGCAAGATCTTTGAATCAAATATATTGAGTCGAAACCACTTCTCAGCAGTCTTAACTTTGACAAAGTATTTAGCCTCTCGGAGTCTAAATATCCCCATCTGTGAGGTGGAAGAGATTATACAAGTTCACAAATTCTCCCTGAGAGTCACTTCTCCATTCACTAATACATCCAGTAAATATTTATGGAGAACTGAATTTATGCCAAGCGTGGTGCAGGATGAAAATACAATGGTAAGCAAAAATGACTACCATAATAAAATAATTCCCAAACAAATGTGTGCCTGCAACCATTAATAGTCTATAAGATGACATAAAGAAACATGTCTACCGAAGTTTGTGTTTGAACAATTGGAGACACCTAATAAATGCTAATTGCCTTTTTTCTTGACTTTCCTTTCTCTATAGCATACTGAAATTATAATTAGTATGAGTGAAACAGACCAGGGTTCACTCACATGTGATTCTCCCCTGTTCTCTTCACTAACCCTCTGCTTCCTACTCTCCCAAGCCTGGATCCTGAATCTCTTGCTCTTCAAAACTGTGAAACAGGTTCAGAGAACAGAGACAGAAACAAACAAACAAACAAACAAACAAAAAACCTCAGAAGCTAAGTCTCTTAAAAATTTAGGGTTGGGGGAGAGGAAGCAAAGAGGAAAGAAAGCTGGGCTGGGGCAGAACCAGAGGGAGAGACTGGAGAGTTGGAGTCTGAATGTTCCTGACTGGCTCCAGGGCACCAAAATGTTGAGAAGTAAAGAAATGTGGCAGAGGGAAACCAACAAGCTCCCATTCACTGAGAGATTCAAGTCAAGACTGAACTTTCTTTTAGCTAACCTTAAGTATATGTGGTGTACTTCTTACACTCAACTCTAGGTAGAGAATGAAAGACCCTACGGCCTCAAGATGTATTAGGAATTCACAATATTAAGCCCATTGCTCTCCTAAAAGCTGGAAAGGGAAGAGGGTTACAAAGGAGACTAACTGGGAGTATAAAATGTGTATCTAAAATGCATCCCTGAAGGATTTCTCTGAAGAGAGAAACTCCTGAGGCATTTAAACTTAAGTTACAAAGTAAGAAATACTTATGCATAGCATAATTTTGCATGCCCACCTCCAAACCACGAGCCCTTCTACTAGTGACCTATGCTCTGATACCCAGTACAACCCAGAAGAAGACAGCAGATCCAATGCTCTGTGGGACCTCACCATGCAGGGAGCCCTCCTAAGATGTCAGGACCATTCACTGCCTTGACAAGACCTCTGAGGAGGCAAGAAAAACCATTTCAAAAATACTTCGATCCTCCATTTATTTTGCCTCTTATGTTTTCCTTTTGGGCCAATGACTTTCTTCAGACACTAATAATTTACACTTCAAGCAACTATCAAAATACAGTAAGCCTCCAAACAGTAATTACTGCCATGGTGATGGAATCAAGCCTCTCAAAGAAACCTAATTAGCTACAGACCCATCTACCTCTAGGCCAATGGCGAAGGCAAGGCACTGGATTAGAACTCGCCTTCAGCTTATTGTCTCTATTAATTCTGGCATCTCTGTCCGTTTCTGAGACCCATTTCTGTCAACCCAGCAAGGAACAGAGTAAGAAAGGAAAGGAAAGGCTCACATAGTTGTCCTGGGGAGAAGGACACCAACTGAGCACCAGTCAGGACACCCAGAAAAGAAACCTGGACTTTCATTGTTTTCTGTCATTATTTTGCCAGCTATTGAGCAGTTTTATTTATCAGTACATAAAATGATCTCTTTGAACCTTTCCACAGTGCATGTGTTTGGGACAAAGGCTGATAGAAAGACAGATTAAGAAATAAGATTTATTCATTCTTAATCAAAAACATTCAACATAATTTTTCTATAAATATCTCATTCTTCTCCTTCCTGATTCTTTATTCCCATTACTGACAAATATTTTATTTATCTCTTTAGAAAAATCCATATTTTAGAGCATTTGAGAAAAACAGTGTTTCTAAAATGTAACCTCAAGTATCTTACTTTGTTCCTTTCTTCAATAGCCCTGCTCTCAAGACATTCTTTATGGGATGATATTAGGTTGCCAGAGAAGCCACATCAAAGTACCACAAATTTGGTACTTAAGTACTTAAAAACAGCACTTTATCATCTCACACTTTTGGAGGCTAGAAGTCCAAAATCAAGGTGTTGGCAGGGTGGGTTCCTTCTGAGGGCTGTGAGGGAAGCATCTAACCTTGGCCTTCACCCTGTGTCTTTTCACGTCATCTTGCTTTTGTATATCTGTCTCTGCATTTAAATTTCCCTTCTAATTAGGACATCAATCATAAGGGATTAGGGTCAACCCGAATGACCTCATTTTAACGGATTCCTTCTGTAAAAACCCTATTTTCAAATATGATCCATTTCTGAGCTTACTAGATGTTATGATTCCAACTTTTTCTTTTTCTTTTTTTTTTTTTAAAGATTTTATTTATTTATTTTTAGACAGAAGGGAATAGAGGGAGAAAGAGATGGGGAGAAACATCAATGTGTGGTTGCATCTCATGTGGCCCCCATGGGCACTTGGCCTGCAACCCAGGCATGTGCCCTGACTGGGAATCGAACCAGCGACCCTTTGGTTCACAGCCCGCGCTCAATCCACTGAGCTACACCAGCCAGGGCACTTTTTCTTTTTTTTTTTGGAGGGGACACAATTCAATTTACAAGGACCAAGAAAAAAAGTTGTGACTTTCAAAAAGTAATTTGTCAAAAAGAAAAGATTCTATCACCATACATTTCTCTGTTCATTGCCTTGATTAAGCATTTATTCTGCACTAGGCACTGTGCTATGGGGTGAGGAAACAGAGAGAAACAAAAGGCAATATCTATGTTCCTGAATGCACCTTTTTTTCTATGCCCGCCCTCCATCCTGCAGAAACATGGATGGGCTAGAGGACCAGTCTTCCAGCTGGGAAGCACTTGAGCCTCTATTTCCTTCTCTCTGGCCCTAGTTACAAAGCACCAGCAGTGGCACCATGAGGCTGGATAGATAAGGCACCCACCTCATCAACCCAGAACCTTCAGTTAGCACAGAAGTGACTGGTCTGCTCTCACCCTTTTCCTTGGGACAGTAAGCCCATGATAATTATTTTAATAGAGTTCTGTATAAATAAAGGAAGACCCCCATCTTCTTGTCTAGTTGATAATAGGAAAAAATGGTAATAGCATCCATTCTTTTCTAATAGTTTCTTTCTGGCACCGTGTCAGGCATTTACCATGCCCAATTTAATGCTATTTTTTACAAGATGAGATTGTTATTATTAGATCCATTTTACAGAAGAGAAAGAGAATGCTGCAGCTTGAGAGAGTTAATTATTTTACTAAAGCCATCAGCTAATCCATGGTTAAAGTAAAATTTGAACGCAGGATGCCTGAACAAAAACCCCACACTCCTAAGCCTTATGCAATAGGGCCTCATTCAACATCAAAACATCTGTCAACTGTCCAATATTATGCTGTGCTTGTTTTGTGTATGAATAGATGAAATATCTGTTTTTATCCCCCAAATCTATGACTAATGCCAATCACTTAGCAATATACCTTATAGTCATTAGAAAAAATTTGTGGCTTTTTCTCATGTCTACACATTGACATAATATATTCCATCAAAAAAAGCCTGAGCCAACTGATTAGTATTTGATGTTTTGAAAAGCCTAATGGTTCTTTCTTTACATGAAACATCTGACACGTGCAGCCCACTTAATTACCTGGTTGCCTGTACAGCTTCAAAAGAGTAGAAGACTACTCCAGATGACTGGCCAATGTGGTAAGCGATATTTTAACACCAACTCAACTCTCAAAGTGTGAGGCAAACGTACTTACCCAAAATTCAATACTTTCAATTTTTCTTTTATCTGTTGTAAGTCAAAACCAGAAAAATTGATTTTTTTGCTTTGACTCCTGTTAAAAAGTTTATTCCCAAACAGATTACATTTGCTGCTTTGTAGCCCAGGGGAAATCTCAGAGCCAAGTAAAACCCTAAAATCATGAAAATATGGGTTTACTCAAGAAGGTAGAAGGATTTGACAGATCTTTAATTATAACAGAATAAATGTGTTTTGATAAATGGACTGCCTTTTATGAATTAGACTTAAATGTTTTAATACCTCAATTAACCTTTACACACTAACATCGCAGAAAGTTTTGGGACAATGTCTCCAAACTTCTAAGTAGGAGATGGCACTATGAATACATGCAGAAACTCTTGGAACGTCATTCAGTGATTTTTTCAATATGTGTGCCCAGGTTCCAGCTCCCTCACAACCCTGCACAGCAAACGTTATCCCTCTTACCTTCCCCACTGCCAGTGAGCCTTGATTATGTGTCTGAACAATAATGGAAGAAGAGAAGGGGGAGAAGGAGGAAGAGGAGGAGGAGGAGGAAGTCATAAAAATTGATCTATCAGATAAAAATAGAGTTCACATGATGCAGGATTTTGCTAGCAAATGATGATACTTAAATAAATGATGATAATGAGACTCAAATACAGATCTTACATCTCATTCCATTACAAGAAGCTCTTTTCTAAATGATAAATTAGCAAAAACAAACAAAAGCGCTTATCTTAAGCATCTTTGCTTCTTTTCAGATTGTTGAATTTTGGCACTGTGTGACACCTGGTGAAAATATTGGAATGAGTCCCCATACTGAATCCTATAAATACTGTGAGCTTATAAGACCAGAGTCACAGACAAATGATCTCACTTAAAACTCATCACTTAGGAATGTCAAAAAAGCAAATGCTAATAGATTAATATTACTTTGGTCCAAAGTGTTATCTACGTTCTTTTGCTTGTCCTCATTGGCCATTGCAAGGAAGGAAGGAAGGAAGGAAGGAAGGAGAAAGAAAAATAAAAAAAGAAAAGGAAAGGAAAGGAAAGAAAAAGGAAGAAAGAAAGAAAGATGGGGACTGTTGTTTAATGGGTAGAGTTTCAGTTTTACGAGATGAGTCAATTCTTAAGATCTGTCATACAATTTGAGTCTACTTAACACTACTGAATAATACATTTAAAAATGGTTAAGATGATAAAATTTATGTTGTTTTTTCTCACAGTTAAAAAATTTTTTTAAGAAATGAAAGAAAGAAAAATAATTCCCTCCCCTCTCCTCTCATCCCTCCTTCCAGAGAGATATGTGTCTTTGGTAGGGATGAAAAGATATGAACATATTTGAAGAATATTTATGAGGCAAAACTGAAAGGATTTGGTATATTACTAAACGTGGGGATGAAGAAAAGTGAGGACATGGGTGAGTTCCAAGTTTCTTAAAAAACTGAAATAGAGAATGGGTGAGAAAAAGCACCTCTGGAGGTGAGTGGGGCTGGAAAGGCATGAGAAGTTCACCTAAATAGACATCACCAGCAAGAAGCCGTCTCTGTGGCGCCGGAGCTCTGGCAGGAGGGGGCGGGGGAAGACTCTGTGTATCTCTACTGGGAACTCTAATTTTGGGTTAAAATTGAACCTGTGTCCTTCTAAAATCCTTTCCTTCCATCATTAATAATGACAAGCTTGTATTTGCAGAAGTATATATGGATTTATCTTATGTTTCTCACCTAATACTTTACATATGAATTAATTCAAGACAGGCATTAGGTAATTTGTGTAAATTAAGAATAAGTAACACAACAGAACCCTTTAATAAAATTGTTTTTCAATGATTTCATATGTTTCATTTACTAGTTCCCAATAGCTTTTTTAAAAAGCTATTTCCATTTTATACATGGCACTTTGACCATTCTGCAGAATCAAAAGCTGACTTTAGGCGAACAGGGTGTTCGATAAACAGATGGATTTCGAAGAGAACACCTATCAAACCATCTGAGTCTGTCAATGAAATTATCAACACCTGGCAGCATCTGCGAGGCCGGCCTGCCATCAGTGTTTACAAGGTGGCATTCGAGAGGGCTCAGCAAGCTGACCGCAAAGGTTTGTGCAGCGCCTGTCTAAAGTACATCTGGCTGCCCCTGGACAATCACATTAGTCCTCCACTTTCGTGGACACTAGGACTGGTTCACAAATTTAGGGTCAAAAATAAAAAAGACAAGCAGAGCTAGCTTCTGGCTAAGAAAGGACCCTTGAATGAGAAGTACCCCATATGGGGAAACAGGACAGGGAAGGAGGGAATGAAAAGGACAGGAAACCACCAAAGCCAGTCATGTTTTACAGGTAGCAGAAGTATTGAACTCTCAAAATCAGTCTTTAAAACATTTTTTAAATCAGAAACGTTCCTGATAAACATGCAAGGAACTCACACCAGTCTTTCTGATACAAGTTTCCACTCCAAGGCATATTGCAACACAGGGCATAGTACTTTGAATGGAACTTGGTGACTTGTTTATCTGACATAGTCACAGCTTTCCCAGATCCAACCATTCCTTTTATGTATTAAAAGATGACAAAAGGTTATGTGATTTTAGGAAATTGAGCATATAAACAGGTACATTCTCAGCATATCCAGTGAATATTAACTGCTCACTTTTATCTCCTAGAGCTTGATATGTGAAGGTAAGTAACTTATGTACATTGAAGAGATTGCATTCACATAATGACATGTTGCTAAGAATTTGTGGTATTTCAGAATGCAGGTACATTAGAGTAATATCCCACAAACCACAACAGTGGGTGAATAGTGGGCTGCCCTGAGACTTGTGAAGGCTAATTCTGTCCTTGATTCATTGCAGAGGGAAAACAGTATCACAGAGATGACAAAACAGCATACATATTGTGATACCGTGGTTCTTTCTGAGGCTGGTGGTTGCACTTAAAGCTACAGAGGTGGCTGTTTAATCTTGTACTTCTAAGTACTGAGGTTGGTTTCTCACTGCCCCCAAATGTCCATTTTAACTACATAGGTCTACATTGACCATGTTAATTCCTAAAACAACTCAAAATATATCATATTTGATTTCAGAACTACAGCAGTTAATTCAAAGGTAAGATTTTGGAGACTGAACCACTGAAGATAATTGGGAAACCAGAAAACAGTCTGCAAACTGATTTCTGTGTTTATGATTCTTAAGACTATGCATGGAATGAACTGAAATATTAAGTCTTCCTGATTCTCTACTATATGTGAGCAGTGAAATTGTGACAACTGAAGCAGATATACAATCATAATGATCACAATAATAGCTAACATTTATACAGCAATTACTTCCATTCACTCAATTAATCCTTCAATAATCCTGTGAGGTAGGTACAATTACTATTCCTGCTTCACAGTGAGAAAGTAACATGCTAAGAGAGTCCCAGAACTAGTAACTTGCAGACTAAAATTAAGGCCAATTCCATCTGACTCTACAGTTACTGCTCTTAATGCTATACTTCCTCAAGCAATTAATTCATTATATTTTAAAATACAGGTATGTCAGTTTGTGCTGGTTGCCATAACAAAATGCCATCGACAGGATGGCTTAAATTACAGAAGTTTATTTCCTTATAGTTTTAGAGACTAGACGTCCAAGGTCAAGGTGTAGGCAGGTTAGTTTCTCCCGAGGCCTCTCTCCTTGGCTTGCAGACAGCCTTCCCTCTGTCTGAGCTCTTCTCTGGCGTCTCCGTGTCTGTCCTAATTTCCTCTTCTTGTCACCAGTCAGATTGGGTTAGGACCCATTCTGACGGCCTCGTTTTAACTTAATTACCTATTTAAGTGCCTTATCTTCAAATAGAGTCATTTTCTGATATGCTGGAGATTAGAAATTCAACATGAATTTTGAGGGAACACAATTTAGCCCTTAACAGCATGCCCATGATAGTAACACTCCACAAAACACAACGTGAGGGAATGGCATACTGCCCTCTGGCTTGTGAGGGCTTAAATATGGAGCCTTGTTTAGCATTTTCTACATATAACAGGTTCTGAGAACATAATGTTTAGAGTCTATGTTCACCAGAAGAATGAAGGGCCTTCAGGAAAATGTCCTCTAATTTTTTTCATAGTAATGTCCTCTGGTGATGCTGCCTATGTTTGGGAGTTGCCAACATGATTCAGTTTCTGCTTTAGAAGGAACTTCAACTTGGACATTTGAAAATGTGATCATGAAACAATAATTCTACATTACGATTCCAAATTTGTCACAGTTGGAGCAGAACTAATTCTCACTGTTTTTTTAAATGTATATATTTTAAAGACTTAAATTTTTGAGAGCAGTTTTAGTTTGACAACAAATTGAGAGGAAGACACCGAGATTTCCCACATACCCCTCTCCCCACACAGGAATAGCCTCCTCCATTATTGATATCGCTAACCAGAGTGGTACGTTTGCTACCAAGGACGAGTCACACTGACATATCATAATCACCCACACTCCACAGCTTACTTTAGGGTTCCCTCTTAGCTTTGTCCATTCTATGGGCTTGGATAAATGTATAACAACATGTACCCATCATTATGGTGTAATAGAGTATTTTCACTGCCCTAAACATCCTCTCTTCTCTGCCTATTCATCTCCTCCTAACCCCTGGCAACCATCGATCTTTTTATTGTCTGCATAGTTCTACAAAATGTCATATAGTTGGAATCACACAATATGTGGTCTTCTCAGATAGGTTTCTTTCACTTAGTAATATGGATTTGAGCTTCCTCCATGTATTTTCATGGCTTGATAGCTCATTTCTTTTTAGTGCTGAATAATATTCCATTGTCTGAATGTACTTCCCATTGCTGTTTGTTTTAGCGATCGATGCCTTGCACTGAACTGGGCAAGCGGCTCCACCCCTGCACAGCAGTCTAGAGCTCCCCTAGATGGCGCTGTGCTTTCCCTTTCGATCCCTTCTTGATCTCACACTCTCTCACTCTACAGGTACAGGTGTATTTTTTCCAAATATTTTCCATGTATTTCATTACATATATACGTTATTGCAAAAAAATACAATGTATTTATTTTTACATGTTCAAATTATCCAGATGGTATTTTACTATAAATCTTGTCCTTGTTATATTTTCTTCCATCATTGTATTATGAAAAACACCTATGTAGGTACATGTAGCTCTCCATCTGTGCCGCCCAGTCCAGCAGCCACTGCTCACGTGGCTGCTGAGCTCCTGACTCCTAGCCGCTAGACCGCCAGGGAATCCTAGCTGCTCAGCATTTGAAATGTGGCTAATGCAAATGAGGAATTGAATTCTTAATTAAACTTGAATTAATTTAAATAAAAAACTGATATGTATTCAATTATTAGACAAATTTTATGTATTTTTGAATACCTTGACTATGTAAATCTACTTTTTTGAGTTGTACATTTTCTGAAATCTAAATATGTAAATGAGGATCAAGTATTTCAAATGAAACTTTAGCATCTGAGTGAGATGTGCTGTAAGTGTAAAATACACGCCAGAGTTTGAAGACTTAGAACAAAAAAGGAATGTAAACTATATCATTAATAATTTTTGTATTGATATGTTAAAATGATAGTACTTTGGATATATTGGCTAGAATAAAATACAACATTAAATTCATTTCACTTATTTCTCAGGACTTTTTTAATGTGGCTACCAAAAGCTTAAAATACCACCTTAAATTTCTATTGGGCAGTGCTGCTGTAGGTTTGAATTCCCCCTGACTACTACACAGCATTCTATTGTAAGCATAAACCGAAGTCTTACTTCTCTATTCCTCTATAAGCAGGCACATGGGTTGCTTCTAATACTTTTCCATACCAAACATTCCCCCCCAAATTTTTGTTTTCATATATCCTCACTGATAACTTCTTACTACCCGATTTTTTAATTTCTTTTAGCCAACTTCATGGGTATAGAATAGTGTCTCTTATTTTAATAGTCATGTCTCGGAATACTATAATAAGACTAAATATCTTTTAAAAAGCATATTGGCCATTCAAGCTTCTCCTTATGAAAAAGCCCATTTTATCTCTTGTCCATTTAAACTTCTGTTTCTTAATTAGCAGGAGTAGAAACGCATCCTCAGTATAAATCCCTTGTGAGCGATTATATATATTTTCAATAATTTCTCTTAATTTGTCCTGTTAGTTTTTCCATGGCTTCCTTCATTGAACACAAATATTTAATTATGGTTTAATTGCTCAGATTCTACCTTAACTATTTTAAGAAATGCTACCCCAGCATAAAATGGTTTTAAAAAGTCTTATATTTTCTATTCACAGTGCTATATTTCCACGTTTCATATTTAGATCTTTAGTCCCACAAATGTCCATAGCACTTAGAGCAGATGCTTCCCCACAGTTCTGGCTGGAGTCAGGCACTTCCGCCAGGGACTCTGATCAAAGCTCTGGACTCTCTCACCAGAAGGAAGCACAAGCATGTGACTCTGCGCACACAGCCCCGGAGAGCTCTCTGACCTCTACGCCAAGCCCGTACGCAGGGCAGCCTGTGCTCCATGGAATCCAGGTTAACGATCCCTGAGTCTTATCAATTCTACTACTGATTCTAACACTTTATTGTATTTCCTATGGCTGTGTTCACTCTCTAGATTCTGGATTATCTCATATTTTCAACTAGTTTATGAGTTCCTTGAGGGCAGAGACTTAGATTTAGATATCTTCAAGACTTTTCATAGTACCTGACAGCAAGAAATGCTCAATAAGTAAATCCCTTAGCAATTGACATCTCAGAAACTGGACTCAGTCACGACTGTGGTTTATTATCCCAAGAGTTACTCTGAAGAGGGCTCAAAGTTAATCCACCCATTCAATCAACATTCATTATGCTGGCCCACTGTTCCTGGGCTAGATGCCAAAAAACCAACGAGGAAAAAGACACAGCTTGTGCCCTCACAGGGTTCCTAGTCCACTGGGAAACACAGAGGAGAAGCAATTATAAACATGGCATAATTGCTCTGCCCAAAGAAGGAGAGGGGCTTCGCGAGTGCACAGGGACAGGGACCTAACGGGGCTTCTGCAGTGGGCAAGGGTAGGTTTCTCAGAAGCCACATATAGGCTGAGACCCAGAAGATGAGCAGGAGATAGTCAGGTCATCTAAGTATAACAGAAAGGAAAAGAGGGACTCCTGGAAACCACTCTGGTTAATACTGTGAACAAGCTAGAGTGCTCCTGCTGCTTCTGAGAATCAGAAAAGTGGCAGGTGAAACATTCAGCAAGAAAGTCAAGATGCCCTGTTTCTCACAAACACAAATCAATCACACTACTCCCCATCTACAGCCCATTGATGGCTTCACACCTAGAGTGACCAGATAAAATAGAGGATATCCAGTTAAATCTGACTCTCAGACAAACAATGATTTTTTTTTTTTTTTTAGTTTAAGTATGTCCTATGCAATATTTGAGCCATACTTAGATTAAGGAAGTATTTGTTGTTCATCAGAGTCCAATTTAACTAGAGACCCTATATTTTTATTTGTTAAATTTTCCTGTCCAGTGCAGTTAAAATTGTACTTAAAATACAATCCCAATGTAATCTGGCTCCTCTCCATGTTCCCAATCTCACCTCAGTCCTCCCTCTGCCTTGCTTACTGTGCTTCAGACACACTGACCTATGGGGAGCATGAGAACGTGCCAAGCTCCTTCCCACCCGAGCACCTCGGTTGTGGTATCCTCTCTCTGTGAGGAACGCTTTCCCCTCTCTCTTAGCATGGTCAGTTCCTGCTTAGCTGTCAGGTTAAATGTTATCTCCTTAAGAGGCCTTCCCTAGCCACAGCATCTAAAATAGGCTATACCAATTATTTCCTCATATATATGTTAGTCAATAAGAAGAAGAAGGTTTTTACCATTGCTTAGCTCTCCCTTACCATAATGTCAAGCACCTTTTCTGCCTTTTGTACTTTTGTATCCCAAGGATTTCATAATCCACTGGTCACATATTCAGTACCCAGCAATTCCTTATCAAACAACAGATTTCTTACATTAATACTTTCCCTGGTGTTTCCAAATCACATGTTTGCCTGTACATGTAGTCATTCACTAGCATGAGTGCCGGTCGAGGTAAAGCACATTGCCCGCACAGAGAAAGTGCCACAGGGGTGCAAAGGAAGGTGAAAGGGCCGCCAGGAGGAGGGGCATCGAGAGCCCGCCCACCATAATGCCTCAGGAAGAAATCTCTCTAGACAGGTAAGAAATTGAAGAGAAATCAGATTTATGTTTGATGAAACCCACATTTTTTTCTTTCCTATGAGTCATGCCTAAGTTACTTAGGCTATGCCTACTCAGCCTCCTTCTCCACCTCTTACTACATCACTTCTATCATTTCACCTCCTTCAAACAGTCCTTTGCTAATGTAACCTTATATGAGGCTCATGGGGTGAAAAAGCCTGAATATTAAATATAGAAAAATGTTTTATGTAAAAATAAATTAATAAAATGTTTTATGAAAAACATATATACACACATATATATACATGCAATTACTATTCTCTTTCCATATACTTCTTAGTATAAATCTCTCCACAGTCCTACTCAATTAGGCATTTTGTACATGTGAATCAGAAACCATGTACATCAACATTCTTTGAAGGGATTAACTGAAGAGAAAAAAACCACCCACATATATTTATTAAGAGATGAACAAATGTAATGATTTTAATCATTGAAAAAAACAATTACGAGCTATTACGAGCAATAAAATCAATTTCACTTGATAATAACTCCACTTGAGTTACTTATCAATTTTAATCATAGAATTTATAAAAATTTTGGATTAGATTCAAATTTCTTTTTAGAACCAAATGACAAATGCCAACAATTATTAGGAAGTAACAGGCATAGACAGAGCAAAAGAAAGAAGAAAGGTTATACACTTTAAATTCCAAACTTAAAAGAAATTCTAACATAAAATCTGGAAAGCACTTAATATGTGTGTGAAATAAAACAGAAGTGCCAAATTCAGATTAGAAAAAAATATAAGGTTTCTCCTGACAAATAAATGGCAGCATGAATGTAAGTGAATCCTATATTCCTGTTCCCAAGGGGCTGGGATACGGCTCTTCAGCCTAAGCAAACATTTCTCGATGAGCATCATGGTTTTTAAATTACTGGGACCCCTATCATAATGGTGGAGCGAGGAACTCCATTCAGTGTCTTGACAGCTGTACGTTATTTTCCCTAAAGATAATATTGAGAAATAGACATCAAGACATCTGCCTGATCTGCTTACTAATAATACCAAAAGCAGCATTTTCTGAGCACTTCCCAGGTGTCAGGTTCCGACTGAACATAGAACAAGAGTCCGAAAGCACTGCCTTGTTTTCTTCATCGTTGTGGCTGTGGTGGTGGTGTGTGACTCAGATCTCTTCACACACCAAGTCTTTACACAAAAAAATTTTAAATCCCACCCTTAGCCTCTCCAACAACAATGACATTTCATCACCCGTTACCAGTGAGAAACACAATTTTGTTGTAAATTAAGAAACTGGTGAAGCGAAAATTGGTTGCCTTCTCTGCATGCTCCAAATTCTCACTGAATGTAATGCACCTGCCCTGTGTGTGTGTGCCTTTGAACAGAGTTGGCCAACATAGAAAAAATAAAAACTATCCTGTTACAATATGATGCTCCACAGAAGTAAAAAGAATAGGCTACGTCCTTCCAAAGTACAGCCTCCTATCTTGGTGCCACACCTGAAACACTTTTCTTACGCCAGGCAAGAGTTACCCTTAATTGCGAGGGCACCCCTCCTCTTGTGTTGAGACACCCCAGCACACCATTGGGGTGTCTCTACAGGGACTGCATTGTCAGCTCTGGCTTGCAGCACAGGGAAGTAACATCTCGAGTAGGCCTGTCCTTGACACTTTTCATGTACTTTTTCACATGCTAAAACACCCGTCAAACACTGTCCCACAAATACAGGTTCAAGGATGAGGGGAAAAATGACCACTTTACAATGAAAGACTAACTAGAAAAGACAAAGAGATGCCAACTGACAAATGCATGCTGATAGGCTTTCTTCTTCTTCTCAGTTTTCAGATTTCTTCCTGAGGTTCCTGGTCAGTTTCTATGTCATGGGGATGGTGCTGTACAGATCTCAAGTACTTCAGCATTTGCACCAAGAAAAATCATATAGCAAATGAGAGGAAAGTAGAGGGAAAACTGGCATTTTCTGGGTCCTGACTACATGACAAACACTGCAAAATAGTTAAGAAAAAGTTCCTGGATTTTAATTAATCTTGGGAACCAATATGTTGAAGAGGCAGGCTTATCATCATTTTACAGAGAAGCAAACTTTAGCTCAGTGAGGTTAAAAATCTTGCCCAAAGTCACAGAGCTAATAATTAGAGGAACGGGAAATGTATCTCAGATCTGATCACAAAGCTTACATTCACACCCGTGCACCACAAGCCCTCTCTGGACAGCTTTGAAGATACAATCAAGGGCTCTCATAGACTCAAGAAGTATTTGAATCATCTGGCCAATGTGAATGAATATGTGGAATAATGTCCAGATACTAAACACCAATGGAACTGAACACCAGATACTAAACACCAAGAACACCAATTTTAAGGTGTGGAAAAAGCTACTCAGGAACCACCAAATCTCATTCATGTCCTCAAAACAATAACTCAGGACCAGTCCCCATCTTCAGGGGGGATATCTGAGAACACACCTCTGTAAGCACAAGCAGCAATACACAATTTGCACACGCAGGGCTCTGGGGAAAGTATGGCGTGTGGGGCAGTGTACAACATTTCTGCTTTATTCCTTTAAGTTCAACTTGGCTGTAACTCTTCAGAGATACACAGAGAGAATGGATTCTACACAGGACTTTCCCCAGAAAATTTGGAGTAGATTAGAAAGCTCAGGTGGCTTCTGGTTCTATTACTTTTGATTTATTTGTAGCTAAAAGATTTTCTGCCTGAAAATAACTATTTACTATATTGAGGGCAGGGGAAGGAGAAAGGATATGGCTGGTGCTCATTTTTTGCTACTCCCACTACCCCGTCCTGATTCTATTACTTGCAGGACATTCTTCACCAGAAACACTTCCGCGCTCCTCACCCTGCTGCAAGTTTAGATGTGCCCAAACAACCAGTCGTTGGATTCCAAACACACGCTTCTGATTCAAGTGCATTAACAGAGGAGGGCGTGTATTTCTCTGTTCTTTTTCCAGCCAGCTCCCTTGCCAGCTGCTGAAATGGTGCCACGTGGCCTCCATAACATGCAGATTTTACACCTGATACCAAGAAAGCAGAAGCATTTCTGAAAGAGTCTTTGCTGGCTTGGCAGGAAAACAGAAATTGCTTTTTATTGAAATGAAAAAGATTTTTTTCATGGGAAGCAGCAAAGGCAGTTTGAAAGAAGCACGTTTTTTCATGGAGAAGGTGTTCTCAGCAGGGCAGACAAATAGGCATGCCTTCTT